>JBBBDQ010000200.1:5317500-5740000 GCA_037127315.1 Ascarosepion bandense | reverse complement strand
ACCTGATATTGTCAAGAATATCACTGTGATTTCAGTTAACAATAGCATCTAATTGGATTAGATAAGATCCAAGAAATAATTGCACACACAGATTATATATATATATATATATATATATATATATATATTATATATAGATAGATAGATGGATAGGGTGCGATGGATAAATTGTCATATAAATTATGAAAAATGAAAAAATGACTGATATCTCATTTTACATGTATATTTAGCCAAATTACGCAAATCTTGAAATACTAAAGAGTACATTTATTCAATAAAATCATCATTGGCTTTGATTTTTAACTCAAGACAACTTTAAAATCTCCTGAATCTTTCTGAATGGTCTCCTTGTTTAAGTTACATAACTTCTGTGAATGCTGCCATAATCCTAACCTTCAATTCATTTTTGGTGGTACTAGAAGTTTTGTTGGTCTCTTGCTCAACTGCACCCCACACACGATGATCAAGGGAGTTGCAGTCTGGAGAGTAAAGTGGCCAGATGTAAGGGGTGATGAGGTCGTAGAAATTGTCTGTCAGCCGTAACTCATGACCAAGGGCAGCACTACCTCCTCAAGATTTTGTTGGCTTCCGTGTTGTGTCTGAGGCCATGTGGGAAGATGAAAGGAGACATAACATCACCATTACTAGCATCCTTTAAAACTATATATATATATATATATATATATATATATATATACCTATATATTATTGTTACTTTTGAACATGTGCAAACTACAAATTACTACAAAATTATACATTTTGTTTCGACATTGAAAGAACACTGTCTTATTAGGTGGTTAATAATGATGGTAATAAACGTTTTATTGAAAAAAAATTTTTTTCAAATAACACAACATTAAAGAGAAGTCAACATAACAAAAACAAACAACCTGTAGACCAATGCCATATCATATCAAATTACAGCAAGCTTCATATAGACATGAAAAAAAAAAAGACATGGCAGCAGATCAAAAACTTAGCTCTGACAAGTGAAGACATCATAATAAAGCCTCTATCTACTTCAAATCGGCATGACAGCTCAAGTAAGTGACAAACTTCTTTGAGCACTCTGGAAGAATGGTAGACTTTGAAAAACAGTAGCTACTCTGGCATCTACACATCGTTCATTCAGCAATGAATTAGAACACTCTCAGCTATTGAGTGTGTATAATGATAATATAAGCACTAAAAAGTCTGCCTCCTTCTACCAACTGCCCGTAGCTCAGAGGTAGAATCGCTGGCTGATGCTAATTTGGTCGGGTTTCAATCCTGGGTAAAAAGCAATCCGCTGTCTAACCGTACTGATGAGCTGTGATACAGCGAAACAGATCTGTCTGCAGATGACTATATATATATATATATATATATATATATATATATATATATGTATATGATCTAGTCGTTACTTTCAAATCATGTAATGAAAGTAGTATTGGACTGGCATGGTTCCAGATATTATCATACAAACACAGGCATCCCTCCAGGCATGAATTTACTCAAGCTACTAGACTAGCAGCTAGGTTCTAATCTTTTACAGTGAAACCAGTCAGATTTAACTGGAACTTCTACTCTATCAGCTTCTTTTCTCACACATCCCGCCTGTGGAATTTCCTTCTGTATACTTACATTCCTGACAGGTATAAACTCCAAAAATTTAAATGCAATGTCAATTGCCATCTTTTATATCCTTGACTTGCATCCTTTCCTTGACAACCCTTGTATCATGTTCTCCTTTTCCACTCTACTCTCATGCAGCTCTCTTCACACCAGTGTTTTCATCTTTCTGTTGCCCATTCTCTGACACCCCCTGTAACTTGTTCCTCTTTCTCATCATTCTTCTCTTATGCACACCATGGGCAGTACTGCTTTGTTTGGGGTGAATTTATTGTTATATATATAGTGGGATTGTATTTAAAAAAATAATTTCTTGTAAAGCTAAAATAAAAGTGAAGCCTGAAATTTATAAACTTTTTCTTATTTGTTCCTTATATATGATTACACTCATTTGCTAGGGGGAATTAGCTAATCCCTGTTGCAGATAACAGCTCAGGCACATTTGGTTTTGTTCACCACCCACAAAGACCATCTGTAATTTATACTATAAGTATACTAAGCAGAACTTAGTTGGTGTTTCTGGCAGAGGGCAAATAATCTGGTGTGATCATCAGTTTGAACACAGCCAATATACTCAAACCCTCAATCTTGGTGACTTGGTACTAGCACACCCATCAACAACTTCTGAATAGTTCCGTCTTCTGCACAATTTCACATACAAGACTTAGGTCATCTTGTTCTATGGCAGTTTTCATTTTCACAGTTGCTGCATGCTTGGAACACTTGTTCAGTTTTTATAACATCAAGAAGTCACCTTGTTGACAAATCAATCTTAGCAAGATTCAAACTTGGAAACTGAACATTCTAATCACTCAGCTGTGTACTTATATATATATATATATATATATATATATATATATATATATATATATATGGATTTAAATATTATTACATAATAAATTTATTTTCTTCATTCCTTATTCATTTATATATATACATATATATATATATATACATATATATATGGATTTAAATATTTATTATATAATAAATTTATTTTCTTCATTCCTTATTCATTTGCAGATATATATATATACACAAAAAAAAAGATTTGTATCTGCAGGAAAAAACAAATGAATTAAACAGAATTGATTTCATAATGTACATAAGACCTTAGGACCAATTAGGTTGTCCTATTTTCATAAAAATTCAGTTGTTTACCAGTTCAAATGCCAATGTGATGCAGTATACATAAGACATACCAATCTGAGGTTGCAATCATGAGCAGTGCAGCATGTCCCCACAAATGCACATTCAGGTAGTCCCAGATGGCCTTCAAGAACTACTCAATCTCTTTATGATTTGGCCATTGGACAACATTTGCTTGACAATCCTGACTGTGCCTCTTGGTTTGAAAACACATCATTTCCTGTCCTTCACAGAGTTCGCTCAGCTTATCATCTACTTGTTTTGGAGGCTGTGTATCTAAAAATCCACCAGCTCAGTCTGTGCAGACACAAGAGCACTTCATTTGCTCCATACGGTTGTTGGAGGGTTTGTGAGTCCTTTTTTTCTATTTAATTGCTCTTGTGGAACTTTATGTTTACACCCCACTAACATTTTAATTAATTTTTAATTGAAATTTTGTTTTGAAACGAGTTCCAACTTCCCTTCTTCAAGTAATATTTATGTGTCCTGTTTAAAAATTCTACCAACAAGCACCTTTGATAATCTGTTGGCTGAAAGGGTCTTAACATCTTATGTATATCATGATGTCAATTCTGTTTAAATCCATTTGTTTTTTTCTGCAGGTTCAAATCTCTTTCTATATATATATATATATATATATATATATATATATATATATATATCCAAATGAATAAGGAATGAAGAAAATAATTGCAACATTCAAAACATTAACTTAAAACAGTGCTCCATAGAAAAATCAAACAATAGATATTTATTACTTTAGAACATGTACAAATTACCTGATGAAACAATGTTTCAAGATCAAAACAAAATGTACAATTTTGTAGTAGTTTGTAGATGTTCTAAAGTATAATTAATATATATATATATATATATATATATATATATATATACATATGGAAATACACACATGCATAAAAATATAAATAAAACAGTTTTCAATCTAGTATAAGCATAGCTATTAACTATGTAATAATAATTATACATATTATCCTACAACAGGGGTATGACTTAGAGTTTCATGCATAATGCAATCATCAAGTACATATTACAAACTGTTTAATAGATTTGAATTTAATTTCACTCGATGTTCATGGAAGTTAAATCTTATTATGTTAGGTTACTCTTTTTTAACTTATCTGGCGACTCGACTGCAGCCACTTTCCCATCGTCGAAATGTGGCCTCCCTCTGTCTCTTCTATAAATACTTTCATGGCTTCTGCTCGGATGAGCTTAAGTCACTGATGCCTCCTCAACAGGTGTTTACCCGTGCAACCAGACTGGCAACTGGGTCCCACCCATTCACAGTCAGGTTAGCCAAATGCAGACGACAATTCTACTCCTGCAGCTTCCTCTCTCGCACTTCCCGCCTGTGGAACTCACTCCCGTATTCTTGCTTTCCTGATGGCTACGACCTCCAGAAATTTAAATGCAAAGTTAATACTCACCTACTAACCACTGGACTCTAGCTCTCTCCCCTCCCCTGTATAATCTTCACTTTCTCTCCGCCCATGTATCTGTCATTGCACCTGCTTTCTCAGCTTTCTATTGTTCCTTTCTAACTAGCTTGTACTCCTCACTCTTTTCTAATTAATCTTTCTATATTTATGTAACCCCCTGCACATCAGTGGCGTTTCTGCCTTGCTCGGGGTGAAATGATTAAAAAAAAAAAAAATAATAAAATAGACAAAAACAACATATATTAAAATTCAGAGAGAGGGATTCAAAGTGGGGTAATTCATAATTATTATTAATAATAAATATTATTTGCATGAAAATAATGAAAGGGAAAAAGCAAGGGAGTAAGAAAAAACAAATGCATATGAGAATCTTTATTAATCTGGGTCTAAGTATTTGAGTAAGTATTTTTCTGTTACAGTATGTGGTCATTAATTCACTTTTTGTTAAGTAGATTAGAGTTATTTATATGATTTAAGATGAAAAGTTTTTTCGAAAAGACATAAGTTACATCTTTTTAGTTTGTAATATGCACCTGATGATGGTATAATGCATAAATCTCTGAGTTGTACCACCAACATAGAATTATATATATATATATGTATATATATGGTTGTGTGGGTCAGTGACTTTTGAGGTGTTTGAAAAAAAATGCTGCATTTTTTCAAAGGGAATAAAATGATGTTCACATGTAACAGATGTTAAATTTGTAAAAAATATAATCAATATTAGCATTGACCATATTCTTCACTGATAATAAAGCTGATTCCTTGTTGAGAAAAAAAATGTGACTGGATTTAAAAAAAATTGCATTTCCATAATAAAACCATTTGTGAACTGAAGTAAACGATAAATTCAACATGCACGCAACACTCAGATGTATTTTTTTTTATTTCTCTCACTCCCTGCTCTCTCTTAATCTGTCTATCCCCTCTCTCTATCCTTTCTTTGTTTCTGTATTTTCTCTTACTATCTCTGTTTCTTTCTCTCAATCCCATCTCACTCTGTCTTCTCTATCTTTTCTCCATCTCCCATTCTCTACCTTTCTATTCCTTTTTCCCCATCTATCTATTTCTCTCTCTTCCCTTATCTATCCCTTCTCTCTATCCTCTCCATCTCTGTTTTTTCTCTTTCTTTATTTGTTTCTCTCTATCTTCTCTCCCTGTTCTTTCTCTTTATCTATTTTTCTCGATTTCTTACTCTATCACTTTCTCTTTTTCTCTTTATCCCTTCTCTCCCTCTCTATTTTGCTCTATCTCTTCTTCATCTTTCACTCTCTATCATTCCCTTCTTTTTTCCTTCTATCCTTTCTCTCTCTCTCTCTCTTTTCTGCTATCCTTTTTTTCTCTTTGACTCAACACCATTTCCATTTCACTTTCACTTTATTGTTCCTCTTTTTCCTGCTTTTTTTTTTTTTTGCTGTTTCTTATCATAGTTAAGCTGTATTGAATCTATTCAGTCAGTTAAGTGCCATACATGATACACGCTTGGGCAATCATGTCTCGAAAGAGACATGACTGACTGGGCAGAAGATTGCCATTAATTTCTGCAGAAGACTGGTTGCCGACCAAGGCTATAGAACCCAATCTGTCCTGCTAGTTAACCCATAACTGGAAGGAAGAGATGGATTAATACCTTTCCCAAGGGTATTTGCGCGCAAGTGAATACAATGGATTCAAGTGGAATTCGAACTCAGCTCCCCGGTTTCTCGTTCCGAGTCCATATCCACTGTGCCACAACGAAGTACTTAAAAAGAAAGGTGGTGCTTAGTAACACTGGCAAATTGAAAACACTCAGTCAGAGACTATCTACATGAGATAGGATATGTAAAAGGAAGTGTTATTTTTTTTTCATGCTGGAGAACAGCTGATAGTATTTAATTTAATTTAATTTAAAAAAAAAAAGAAGGAAATGATAAAAGGACTTAATTTCTAAATCATTTACCAATTCTTTTAGCATTTGTCTATACTTCTGAGATGAGGTAGTATTTACACTGTTCAGACTGTTGTCCTCAACTTTATTGTCATACTAGCAGTATAGCCCGGCATTGCTTGGGTGTAATGAAAGCTTTAAAGCTAATCCATAGTCCTAAAGAATATTTGTGTGAGAATCGAATAAAAATTGTGGATTTGTATAAAGGACATACAGACAGATAAACAGACACACACACACAAACATCTTGCCTTTTATATATATATATTATCGATTTTCAGCAGAAAATATATAATATAACAAAAACTAAAGCAAAACTGTGTTGCTAAAAGTAACTGTAAATTTTCTTCTTGCTTCAAATGTAATGGTTGACAAATTGCTTGGCGTTCATGAGAAAATTAAAATTAAACGAAATGGAATTTTTTATGTTGTAATGTCATTGCAACATGTTAAAGTATGAAAAACTGTTTCTTTATAAACATTTTATATATATTGTAAGAACTGCAACCTTGAAACTTCTGAATATCGTTTCTTATGTCTTTGTCTATGAGTGTATCAAATTTGATTAAAATTGGACTACTCCTTCTATAACTTGATTTTTTCAATTATTGATTTTCGATATTTATCAGGGGTACCTCAACACAAAACCTGGCTAAGAACACTTGCAGATGCTTACAGTACAACTGTGTAAATTTTCAAGAAAATCGGTTCAGCCGTTTCAGAGTCTATAGGTAACAGACACAAACACACACACAGACAAATTTCCATTTATAAATAAGTTTAGATTTAGATTTGCCATGTTTTGGCTGTTGTACACTCTGGCCTCCTTTCAGTCATGTGTTCTTAGGGATACATGGCCGGAAGATTTCTATAATCTTATTAATCATTTAAAGCTAATAGCATATCTATTACAATCCTACACTGTCCAGCTTTTTTCTAACACAAAATTAATGACTCTGAGTTGAATATCAATTGGTTGGTTAATTGGTTTATTTAATTTAAAATACAGATTCCAAGATACAGTGAGTGCTAAATTCTTTTTGTTGGGAGAAATAAGCAGATTTGAGGAGTTCCTGTGTACTGATTACGAGGACAGCTGATAAGAACAGTCAGACAATAACAGAGAGTGGGTTTTTCTCCTCTTCCACTGGAAGTTGAAATGTTAAATGATATTTACATGTCAAGATATATAGGGAGGGGAAAGATAAACCTCATACTTAACTTCAGCACTACCAGTTTTTTAGTCTTTTTAATATGGTGCGAGACAATACGAAAAATGTAGCCAAAGTGATAAGTGGAAAATACAGATTCGGAATACAGTGAGTGCAAAATTGCTTTTGTTGAGAGAGGTAGCAAATTCAGAATAGAGTGAGTGCAAAATTGCTTTTGTTGAGAGAGGTAGCAAATTCAAAATACAGTGAGTGCAAAATTGCTTTTGTTGAGAGAGGTAGCAAATTCAAAATACAGTGAGTGCAAAATTGCTTTTGTTGAGAGAGGTAGCAAATTCAGAATACAGTGAGTGCAAAATTGCTTTTGTTGAGAGAGGTAGCAAATTCAGAATACAGTGAGTGCAAAATTTCTTTTCTTGGGAGAAGTAAGCAAATTTAGCAAACCTAGATTGTCAAAATATTTTTCAGTGGGTTTTGACGATATGTGACCCTAGATCAAAATATAGGTTTGAGGATTTCCTGTAGACTGATTACAAGGACAGCTGATGAGAAGATGCAGACAATAACAGAGTGGATTTTTCTCCTCTTACCCTGGAAGTTGAAATGTTTAGATAATATTACTTACATGTCAAGATAGAAAGTCATAAAAAAGGGAGGGCGAAATAGAAACGCTATACCTAACTTCAACACCCTAGTTTTTCTTTAGTCTTTTTTTTAAAAATAAAACTGGGCTGGAAAACAAAAATAGTTCAGGCCCATATTTGGAATGAGAAGGTAGAAAGAAATTGAAATATCTGAGAGATATGGAAAGAGACGGTCAGTCCAAATTCAGTTCACTGTGCAACAATGAATCCATTTCTCTCTGCGTTTGTTATAAGTTCATTCTGATAATTTCGCTAACTCGCTTCCTGCCGACTTTTTATATAAATTTTTGATGATAATAAAATTTTCTTGTGACTTGCACAAAAATGTATCTTGAAACAATGTACCTGTCTATTCTTCTGTAACTCTATTTTCAGATGGCTGATATTAATTCTAAGTGATTTTCGAGATGAGAAGAGATTTCTCTAAAATTGCAGAATATATTGATTTTTGTCAGGAAAAGTAGCCAAAGTGATAACTGGAAAATAGATTCAGAATACAGTGAGTGTAAAATTTCTTTTGTTGGGAGAAGTAAGCAAATTTAGCAAACCTAGATAGTCAAAATATTTGTCAATGGGTTTTGACGATATGCGACCCTAGATCGAAATACGGCTTTGAGGATTTTCTGTAGACTGATTACAAGGACAGCTGATGAGAACAGGCAGACAATAACATAGAGTAATTTTTCTCCCCTTCCGCTGGAAGTCGAAATGGTTAAATAATATTGCTCACATGTCGAGAAAGTAAATCATATATAGAGAGAGGGAAATAGAAATCCCGTATCTAACTTCAACACCCTGGTTTTGGGTCTTTTTAATAAAACTAGTGTGGAAAATTAAATTCCGGGAGACAGGGACCAGCAATGAATTGATGCAGACCAGCTGAAATAGCCTGCCCCTAGAGATATTGTAAGAGATGGTCAGTCCAAATTCAAGAAGCTGCAAGTTGAATAAACCATCGCTCCGTGGAGATAATAGATCAGGAATATTAACATGTGGACCGTGCCTCAAACTCTCCTATCATTCTGAAAATGAGATTTTGATCTCGAAATATTAATGAATAATAAATAGGTAATACCCAACACCTTCTTTACTTTCCTTTATTTTACTAAATGCATTGTGATAGCCTTCAAATACCTACCCTTACACCATATCTCTCTCTCTCTCTCTCTTTATACATATATATATATATATATATATATATATATATAATTATTAAATCTGACATATTTCTAACCTATTTGTTCAAACATTGCGTTTTTTTTATTGGATAATCCTATTTTAGTAGATGCTCTGTATTTACTATGAAACAGTATATTTATTTATTACATCTACGAGCCTGAATATTTTTGTTTAAAAAATTATAGCTGTAGATAAATAAATATACTGTTTAATAATAAAAACAGACCATATACTCAAATATGAGTATCCATTAAATAAAATAATATAAATAATCTTCAAAACAAATAAATTAGAAATTAACCAAGATTAATGAAACTGGTTATAAACAACTGACAATTTGATCTTTACAAATTTTGTGCCTTTTAACGAATCTAGCAGCAGACAACTTGAAACCATACTATCCTATAATACTGAAGATGAGATTTTGATCTCAAAATATTAATGAATAATAAATAGGTAATACTTAACACCACCTTTACTTTACAAAACGCATTGTGATCGCCTTCAAATATTTACCCATACACCATATATATATATATATATATATATATATATATATATATATTGTGTATTTTGGCAGCATTTTTTCATTAATGCAGGTTTCATTGAATAATATAGACAAGTTCTGTCTATTAATTTTAAAAACAATTACTGTGATTTTTTGTTGTCTTTCAATGATATCACCATCAAGTATATCAGATGGTATGAACGGATCCTACACAAAATTAATAGACACAACTTGTCTATATTATTCAAAGAAACCTGCATTAATATATATATATATACACACACAATGCTTCAGACAAATTACAAAACTCTTCTATGTTTTTTCAATGTTATTTCCTTGTATGTTTTTATTCCTGTGGGCAAGAGAAGGATGGAAATACTGGTGTGAAGAGAGTTGCATGAGAGTAGAGGGAAGAGAGAGAACAAGATGCAGGGTGTGTTGGGAAAAGGATAAGAGAAAGATGCATGTCAAGAGGATAAGAGAGGGCAATTGACATTGCATTTAAACTCTTGGAGATTGTAAGGGAAGTTAGTATACAGAAGGATGGGAAATGCGACGAAAGAAGCTGCTAGAGTAGAAGTGACGACTGCATTTGGTTGTTTCGACTGTAAAGGGGTGGGACCTTGTGGCCAATCTGGTTGCTCGAGTAAATTAAATACTTGTACAGGGTGTTCTAAGGAGCTAAGCTTGTCAGAGCAGATGACATGAAATACTTAAGAAGTGTGTTCAAAATTCTTCAGATCTGCTTGCGCAGCCACTATTCAACTATGCTGTAACACAATTAGAACCAACACTACCAAAATCACAAGTATTGCTACTACTACTATTGATGCATTTAAAGCCAAATAGTATTTCTAGTATCTCATTACTGCTAGGTAATTGCTACAAAACTTATGCAGTCAAAGGAAGAGAAAAAGAGAACATTTAGAGAGAAGGGCTGGGTATTGCCAAGTAATAAGCATGAAATACCTACAGCTGCTACTAATGGCCAACAAACATTACACAATGCACCTTCTGTTGATGACTCTTGCTTCATCTGCTGCCATAGTAACAAAAGAATCATGCGTAAAATTAATTACACAGCAATGGTGTTCCTGCAACCTCCACTGCCAGAACTACCATTCTTTGTCTTTCTTCCTAACAAATGCATCGGTTGCAATCTGCAGATTTTGTTATCTCAAAATAAGACATTTTCAAGAGAGAATTTTAAGAAATATGTTTTAGAAATTTGTTATTTTCTACCTGTTGATAAAAGAATAGTAGTTGGTCTTTTATGATGATTTTATTCTTTGCATTGTTCAATTTCAGTTTGTGGATGTATGGTTGGTGTAATAGATAATGGATCAACATTAGAAATCAGAGAGCTGAGTTCAAATTCCAGTCAGGTTCATGACATTTGTTGATTCACAGATACACCTGGAAAATAGGTGACTCTATCTCCTCCTCTAGTTATGGGTTAAACAGGGGGATTTTTATCCAAAGAAGTCGTTGTTATTCTCAAAGTAATTGTTAATGGAATATTCACTCACACTTACATTTCAAAGTAAATTTCAGCTTTAAATAACCCACAAAGAGTTGATAAGCTGTAAACATAACCTACAAAAGGTCAATAAATCATGAAAAAACAACCAAATCAATTAATTTCAAACAACAATTAATGCTGACAATAAAAATATATTAATTATAAAAATTAAATTAAAAATCTTGTATTAATGAGGGTCATTTTAATTTTTTTTTAATCGTATCACCCCGAGCAAGGTGGTAACACCACTGATGTGCAGGGGGCTACGTAATAGTGAGAAGATTGGAAAAGAGAAAGCCAGAAACCACATCCTAAACAGGGAACAAGGGATGAACCTCTTAACCTGTTCAATAGACGTGGGTGGTGTGTGAACTGGGTGATAGATAGATCTATCTACTCCAAATCCAGTTATGCATGTGGTATAAAGTTTAGAGACTTGGAATAGGAAATTTCTTAACTGAGTTTAAATTCCATTTGTGGTCAATACATTCACTTTCATAGAAATACCATTGAGAATGGATAGATCTACCACCACACTAACCAATCAGACTTTCTAGTTGTGACTGACAAAGAACATGAGAAAAGGAAAACTCAAAATTCAAAACCATATTTAGCCTTGATTGGGCTCATACTTGACCTGTTAACCATTGGAGAGGAGAGGAACAGAAACTACATTTTGATCCCAGCCCTAAATATAACTCAAGTAGCACTACCTGCTTGGTAAATAAATGCCAAATGTTTCCTGATAAGGAAGTGGTTAATACTACCAGTAGAGATGAGAAAAACAGATAATACACTTTGATCTCATCCCAGTGATCAGGGAATGAACAAAAGCATAACTTGAATAGCACTGGCTGCTTGATCAATGAATGCTGAATATTTCATATAATATACTAATAGATATATATAAATATAAATATTTATATAATATAATATATACTTGTATTTATATTGTAATATATACTGAATATAATAGATATTTGTATTTGAAACAAACGCCACATTTTTAATCTATTCAAATATTTCAAATACAAATATTCACTATAATAACGTCTGAAGTCTTGAACTTATAAAAAAGTCAGATTAAAAATATATCCATTATTTCTTTAGAAATTACTTTGTTTACATTTTGGATACAAAAGTGAGCAAATATAGGCTTTTGAGAAAAATACTCTGAACAAGGGAGTGCCCTTTCTTTAAAAAGAGAAAAAAAATAGGGCCTTGGTGAATTGTAATGCTCTCTGTAGCCAAGAGTTAAAACGCACCATGTAATAACATGGTTTCTCCTACAAAGGGAGATGCAGGTTTGATACTTGGTGAAGAGCACATTTTCTTTTTTAAGATTTCTCAAATGCACAGGCTGATAGACGTAATATACACTGTCTAAAATAAAAATGGTGCATCTGTTTCAAATAGGAGTATCCACTGTAATGATGTTTTAAATGATAATAATTATATATATATATATATATATATATATATATATATATAAAAACATGTTACAGAAATTAACAAATATTGACGAAACTTGGTTATAAACAACCGATGATTTGAAATGATTTGTTTGAACATTATTTTTGATCGATACTCATATTTAAGTAAATAGTCTGTTTTTAATTAAACAGTGTTATATATTTATATCTACTGGCCTGATTATTTACGATAAATTTTTATTACAAAAATGGGTGTCATTTGGCAGGATACGAACCTGCGACTCCTATCCACATAGGGGAAGCTACCATGTGATCTGGCATGTCTTACGTCTCTTGACCATGAATGACCATTAGTCTAAACATTTTTGTAATAAAAGTTTATCGTAAATAATCAGGCTGGTAGATATAAATACTGTTTAATTAAAAACAGAATATCTACTTAAATATGATTATCGGTCAAAAATAATGTTCAAACAATTCATTTCAAACTGTTGGTTGTTTATAACCAAGTTTCGTTCATTTCTGTAACATGTTTACATTTGTTGACATTACGATACATTTCAGAGCAGATATGGTTGTTGTGATAAATCAAAAATTGTGTTATATAGGCTTGATTAAAACTTCGTTTAGACTGGAGGTCATTCGTGGTTGAGAGGTCTAAGACGTTGCCAGATCAAATGGTAGCTTCCCCTATATGGATAGGGGTCACAGGTTCGAATTCTGCCAAATGACACCCATTTTCATAATAAAAATTTATCGTAAATAATCAGGCCGGTAGATATAAATATATAATACTGTTTAATTAAAAACAGAATATCTACTTAAATATGAGTATCGAGCAAAAATAATGTTCAAACAAATATATGTATATATTTAAAATTTGTTTGAACATTATTTTTGCTCGATACTCATATTTAGGTAGATATTCTGTTTAAGTAGATATTTTAGTATATTTAGGCAGCAAATTTTCTTTTAGACATGTCAGATTAAATAAATCTGAAACATTGTGTCTGATTATTTTTAATAAAATGCATTCACACTCATGGGTAATCTTTCATGTATTATAATTGAAAGATGTCAGAAATGAGCTGTAACATTGACAGATGTTATCATTCATTGATTTCTCAAGGTACCCAAGTACTTTCAATCTCTTTTTGAGATCATCTTCAGGTGACTGAGTTATGGTAACAAAAAATAACCGCAAAACTGTGTTGCTAAAAATTACTGTAAATTTTTTTTTACTTCAAATATAATGGTTGACAAATTGCTAGCATTCATTAGAACGTGAAAATTATCCAGAACCGAATTTTTTTTATATGTTGTAATGTCATGGTCATGCACGTGTTAAAGCATGAAAAAACTGTTCATTTTAGAAACATTTTAGAACATTATTACAGTATTCATAACTGATTCTATTAATTGATGACTTCAGTTTTTTAATGAATATTGCCTCAAGAATCTGTATTTTGTTTTGTTGCTTTCTTGGTGTAGGATAGTTGTGTTATTGATCATTATTTTTTTATTGAGTGTAGACAGGAATGTTGCTGTAGATATCTAGAAATGGGCGAATGGTCAGACAAATGTAATGTAAGACGTCTAGTTAATGTAGTTGTGGTAAATCCAGCATATATATATATATATACACACACACGCTGCATAGTTATAGGTCATTTAAATTAAGCCAATAAACTGTTGTATTAGCAAGTGCTCTATACATGTTTGAAGAAAGATGAAGATTTAACATGGAGAGCTTTTATATATTTAAGTTGGAAAGATCAGCCAATTATGCCACCATAGTTTTGACCTTTTTGGTTTCACCTGAAAAAAATGAAACAATCAGAACCATGGTAGCATAACTGTTGATCTTCCTTACTTATATATATATATATAAATTTGACAAATGGAAAATGTTTTATTGAAATTAGATTTGTTTACATGTTTCACCTTTCTAGGCTTTATCAGATCCAAAAAATGAAAGAAAGGAGTGTGTGTCAGTCAAGTGCCATACATGATACATGCTTTGGGTGATCATGTCCCAAAAGAGACATGACTGACTGGGCTGAAGATTTTCCTGCAGTAGATTGCCATTACTTTCTGTGGTAGCCTGGTTGCCAGCCAAGGCTATAGAACCTGTCCTGTTATTTAACCCATAACTGTTATTGTAAACTGGAGGGAAGAGATAGATTAATACCTTTTTCATGGGTATTTGCGTGTAAGTGAAAGCAAGTGTGTGTGTGTGTGTGTGTGTGTGTGTGTGTGTGTGTGTGTGTGTGCTTATTCTTAAATAATGAATCATAGTAGTTTTTCCACAGGATGAAATTTCTTATGATTAAAGAAAATAAGGAATATTTGTTCTGTATCTTTTCTATATAAGTTTTAGTATACTTTTCCAAACTTTCATTTTTTTCATCTGATGAAGCCTAGAAAAGTGAAACATGTAATTAAATCTTGTTTCAACAAAAAGTTTTTCATTTGTCAAATTTCTTTAAAACTTTGTATTGTATATCCTTTTTTTAAGTCATCAAGGAAAACACATGAACAGACCTACAAAACATAAATCATGTACTTTCAATCCATTCAGAAGGATTAGATAAAGATTTGTTTTAAGTCAATACAAAAAACTATCTCCTTTTTTTAAGACTTTGTCAACAAGGAAAACATATGAACAAACATATAAATCTTTTTTATAATCATATCCTCCCAAGCAAGGCATTATGCACAAAAATATATGAGAATAGCTATCTATCTATATATATATATCTCCAAATGAATAAGGAACAGAGAAGATATTTGTAGCATTCAAAACATTAATTTAATACAGTGCTCCATATAAAAATTGAGCACTGAATATTTATTATAAAATATACTTTAGAACATGTACAAACTACAATCTACTACAAAATTCTACATTTTGTTTCAGCATTGAAAGAACAATGTCTCATCAGGTAGATAATATTGATGGTAATAAACGTTATTTTTTTCCATATATTCTATTTTATATGTATATATATATATTTATATATATTTTATTTTATATACATATTTTCTATATATTCTATAATATATCCATTTATAAAAACGTGTTTGTAAATGTGTTTGTAAATCTTGAAGCATGGAAATTTCCGTGTTGCAATGTATCTTTACATTTCCTGATGATGAGATAGAAATCTCGAAACATGGACATTTCCGTATTGCAATGTATCTTTACATTGCCTGATGATGAGATAGAAATCTTGAAACATGGACATTTCCGTGTTGCAATGTATCTTTACATTGCCTGATGATGAGATAGAAATCTCGAAACATGGAAATTTCCATATTGCAATGTATCTTTACATTGCCTGATGATGAGATAGAAATCTCGAAACAGAAATTTCTGTGTTCCGTGTCTTTCATTTTTCATTGTATAACAAATTTTCTAATACACCCATCTGGCTGAGTTGCTTAACAAATCCCTGATGACATACACCCCCTCAGGCCATGGAGGCCACACTGGTTTATATTACAAGTGTGCTGAGCAGAACTTAGTTTCAGTTTCTGGCAAAGTGTGGGTAATCTAGTGTGATCGATTTCTTGAACCCAACCAGCACACTCAAACACTTGGTCATGCTGACTTGTGACTTTGTGCTAGCATGATCATCGATGGCTTTCAAGCAATTTTCATTGATTCAATTTTACCATCAAAACTTCGCTTAACCTACAGTAGGATTTTCTGCAACTTTTATGTGTGCCATGCACTAGGATTGCTCATATTTGTGTATGGCTGAGTGGTTAGAATGTTTGCATTTTGGCCATGAGACATGAGTTCAAATCTCACCAAGGTTGATTTGTGAGGGCAGTGACTTCTTCATTATATATATATATATATATATATATATAGTCATTCACAGACAGATCTGTTTTGCTGTATCGCAGCTCATCAGTATGGTTTGACATCCGATTGCTTTTTAATCCAGGATTGAAACCTGACCAAATTGGTGTCAATTGGCAATTCTACCTCTGAGCTATGGGCGCTCAGCAGAAGAAGGCAGACTTTTAGCATATGATGGATCATACACCAGTAGCCAGAGTGCTCTAATTCATTACTGAATGAGTGATGTGTAGATGCTAGAGTAGCTATTGTTTTTTCAAAATCTATTCTTCCAGAGTGCTCAAATACAGCCTTTGAGATTTCCCTTGCTTGATTGACTCAGTTGATTAAAAACTTTTTTGGGTTGTTAAAGTTTATTGCTTTACATGCCTGCAATCTATTAAAAATCTCACAATGAAACATGTCCCTTCAAATATAGAAAAAGGAAATCTGATTCCTTTTACACCCCAAAAGTATGCCATTGAAAATTCACAAGTTACTTAGAATGACTTACAATGACTTTTTATTGTCCCGGTCAGTGTAAACATTCATTTAATTAATGCTTCCAGAGTGGAGCCAAAATGTCCCTGTCACCCAGATTAAAGACGCTCACAGATTTTTAGAAACTCATTTGAAAAAATATTATCCCTGGCTGAACATCTATATTTTCTTTCCACTTACAAAAAGTAAAAAGTAGAACATTTGAAAGAAAGAAAAAAAATATGCATACTTCTTTCAACCATGCACTGAAAAACAAATTATACAAGTAAGTAATTTTTTTATAGAAAATCGTTAAGGAAAAAGATTTTTATTATCTATGAGATGGAGGTTGTAGCCAAGCCGAAGAAAGAAACTACAAATTTAAGTAAAAAAACAGCGTATCATAATGTTAAAAGGGCTCAAACTTAATAAAAACAAAGTTTTATCATCAAAATGTTTATGCTTTTATTAAGAGGAAAGATCAAATTTTGTTATTATTTTTAAAAAATTTTTAAATCCTTTCTAACACTTTTGGAATTTTAATTAAAATTTCATTTTTTGTTTTTCGTCAGCGATTCACGCTATGTTTACGTAAGGTGACTATTAAGAAAATAGTCAATCGAGTAAAATGATTTTTGGGTGAGAAAATTTTCCCTTGCCCTCAATTGCCATTCAAGTGATTTCTTTTTCAAATCTCAAAGGCGGTGTGTGTGTGTGTGTGTGTGTGTATATATATATATATATATATTTAGTGTATTGAGGCAGCAGATAATTTTCTAAACATATACCGTTAAATATAACAGACAATGAATGTCTGTTATGTTTAATTATGAGCAGTTCTAAGCATCATATTTTGGTTTTAATTTCAGGTGAAAATAAAGATAAAAATTCTCCAACATTTGGATATTTTTTTGTTATGCTAGTTCTAAGCTTTTGGCTCACATGAGCCATCTTCAGAGAGGTTACAGGGATGAATTTATTTTGTGTTGACATAAAACGTTGCTAAGCAGTGAGGACTGTCACTGAATAGCAGACGCAGTTCATAAATTTGTAATGCAGTTCTATGACATCACACCACGTGAGAGACCTAAATGTTAACAGAACCATATGTCTAAATGCAATGTAATGCGTTTTGACCAGACTGAAATGGGATTTTATTAAGTGTGGGTTGTTTTGATTTAATGTAGATGGTTGCCAATATCTGAAGGTTCTTTTTAGTGTGTGTATGAATGAGTGTTATTGTGTTATCGACTAAAATCTGTTAAATATTAACTACATGGCTATGTTTTTCTAAGAAATGTTGTTTAATTGAACTATGGTCAAAAAGGTGACAGGTAAGTCTACAGGAGAGCGTGGTTGTAGTAAAACCAATATATGTAGTGCATTTATTATTGGTACCAGAGATACAATCTCTGAACAGACACGTAAATTGATACACTACATTTGTTTCTGTAGAGGATTTAGTTGTGTGGTTGTAGGGTTATTAGAGACTATGAGGTCAATTATTTTTAATTTTTATAATATATGATGATCTTAATTTGAGTATGATTATTTATTGGTTTAACATTTCTATGTATTATGTTTTTGAGTTATTCATCATGTTTGTAATCAGTATGCATTCGGTTGCAATAGTATAAGTTAATAGTGTTATGTTTATTTTGATGTACACTCTTATTATTAATAATATCAATATTGTTAGAGGTATTATTAAGTTTATTGAGATACATTTTAATTAGTTGATCAATGACGGAGTTAGGAAATCCATTATTAACAAGTGTTTTTTTAATATTGTATAATTCTTTATAGAATGTGGATTTGGAAAAAGATATCATTTGTGTGTGTTGAATCAAGTTTTTTATAACAGCTAATTTATATCGTTGGAAGCATTCATTATTATAATTAAGAAGACAAAAGTTTATGCTAGTTGGTTTTTTAAATAGAGAAGTAGTAAATCTATGTGTGCTAGAATCAATGAATACATCAAGGAATAGAATTTTATTATTAATAAGTTCTAACTAAATTTTGAGAATGGCCAGACTTTCAAATTTATTTTTAATTGTGTAATTTGATCAATATTCTTAGCTAAAATGAAAATGTCATCTATGTATCATTCATATATGCGGGGGGGGTTATTATTGTCATAAATTATTTTATCTTCTAAATGTGCCATTAGAAAAGAGGGGACCTAAAGGAGATCCCATCACAATATCATCTATTTGAGTATAAATATTATCTAGAGAGTCATGAACGGGTACTTGATTAGTGCATGCTAATAATAGTTTTTTTTAAATTGTTGGTTTAATATTGATTGGTGGGAGAGTAGCATGGTTGTATACATCACATATAATGATGTAAGCCATTTCATGGATAGAAACATGAGTGAATAATTTTTGGACATTCAAAGATGCAATTATTTGGTTGTTAGGTTTTATGGAATGGAGAATCTGTATAAATTCATTTGTGGAGTTAATACCATATTTACTTGGAAGGTAGGGTGTAATTAGTTTTTTAAGTGGTTTGTAAAGGTTATATATTGGTGTGGGTATTTCTGAAATAGTAAGTCGGAGGAAATCTTTTTTATTTATTCTTACATTTCCATGAAGGTAGCCAGGTTGATAGTCACCTATAATCTTTTGAAGTTTATAGGATCCTATTTCAGCAATGTTTGCAGTCATAAGTTTATTAATGTTTTTTAAGTTGGAAGTTATTTTGAGTGATATTCATGTTTGTTTAAAATAACAAATGTATTCGTTTTATTGGCACTTTGGATAACAATACTTTTGTTATTTTTTAGATATGTGACTGCTTTTATTAGAGGTGTGTTGATAATATCATCAGGATTTTTATGATAATGGTGTTTGATTGATTCAGCTTTGAGTAATTCTTTTAAACCTACCTGTGTAGTAATATGGTTGTCTTGTTCGAGTTGAGGTATTTGTTGGTATAAAGCTTTAATTTGCATTTGTTTAAACATTGAATTAGGTTTCTGTGCGACATGAAAATTTGGTCTGAGATTAAAGAATTTTATTTCATCTTGAGTGAGTTGGTAATCCGATAGGTTAATGAAACTGTCATTGATGTTTGGTAAAAGTATTTTTCCTTTATATAATTTGTTTAGACCATTTTGAAAGACTTGTTTATGGGATTCATATTCCTTTTGTGTTGTATTGTATGATAAATTCAATATTCCCTTGAATTTTTCAGTTGTAGTAGAATACTGTAAGATTTCTTTAATATGTACAATTTCAGTGTTGATTAGTTGTAATTCCTGTTTGGCTATTTGTCATTTTATGAGATTCCATTGAAATTTCTTGGTGTTGGGATCATTTAATGCTGCATTTAGACATATAGTTCTGTTAACATTTCAGTCTAGCACACGGTGTGATGTCATAGAGTCTCATTACAAATTTACGAACTGCGTTTGCTATTCGGTGACTGTTATCATTGCTTAGCAATGTTTTATGTCAACACAAGATAAAATCATTTGATGGTGGATGTCTTTATGTTAACGTACCTATAACCTCTCTGAAGATGGATCATGTGAGTCGAAAGCTTAAAACTAGCATAATAAAAAATATTCAAATGTTGGACAATTTTTATTTTTATTTTCACTTGAAATTAAAGCCAACATATGATGTTTAGAATGGCTCATAATTAAACATAATAGACATTCATTGTCTGTTATATCTAACAGGATGTGTGTGTGTATATATATATATATATATATATATATATACTAGCAGTTTAGCCTGGTTTCACTCAAGTAGTTTAAGGAATAAGAAGAATAAAAGACATAGCTGAATTTACATTACAAATATTTACACAACATCCACCCTCATCACTTTTATAGATAACAATGTAGAATGTCTCTATTGGATTAGGGTGGGAGGGGCAACATAGATAGATATAGATAATAAAAAGTAGGGTGATCGATTCTATATTGTAATCAACACAAAAACTTATCCATGACTTTGTGGTGTGATAATATATATTTTTCTACCCCTAATTTTGGTTTTCTGAAAAATTTCAAGGTGTTGTTAGCGTTCTAAAATTTTGATCTACATCTGAGCACAATTCCTGTTGAGCCAGACTGCAAAATGCAGATGCTAAGTCGAATCTATCAATCTATCTATCAAACAAATACTTACACAATGTCTACCCTCTTCTCTTTTATAGATGTGTGTGTGTATATATATATATATATATATATATATATATATATATATAGAGTTTTTTCTTTTTTAAGAAATGGATTAACTCCAACACAACAAGTTTTCTCAAATATTCAGGCCAGCAGATATAAATGAATATACTGTACTGTTTAATTATAAGCAAAAATCCATTAAAAAAATGTTTAAACAAAAATTAAAGATATATATATATATATATATATATATATATATATATATATAATGCAAGGATATATGACAAATTGGACCAAGTTTTTGTGATGTGTTTCAACTGTTAAGATTTCATTGGCCTGGGTTTGTTTACATTGTTGTGACTACAATTGCATATGAACAAGAGATCAGTCAGTCAGTTTAGTGCCATACATGATACTCACTTGGGCAATCATGTCTCGAAAGAGACATGAATGACTGGACAGAAGATTTTCTCACAGTAGGTTGCCATTACTTTCTGTGGTAGACTGGTTGCCAAAAAAAGCTATAGAACCCAATCTGTTCTGAAATTTAACCCATGGAGAAGTAATAGATTCATACCTTTCCCAAGGGTATTTGTGCATATATGAATGCAATTGGAATTTAAACTCGGCTCTCTGATTTCTCATTCCAAGCTGATATTCATTGCACCACAACACACTGGGAGTTTTAAAATTCTTTCTAAATTTTAAAACTTTCATTCATGTGCATGTGCAGTCATACAAAGCTAGAGAACCTAATCTATTTTGTTACAGCTGGGAACAGAGCGAATAGTAGAAAAAAGGGGCAGAACTTGAACTTGGTTCGTCAATTTTACTTTTTGTGTTGATAACCTTTACGCTAACTGCACATAAATAACAAGAAATAAAACAAGATTAATTTTGAAATCATTTTTCAGACAACAACAAAAAATGTCCCCTTCCATATCATGAACAGAAAACAACAATCTAATTTGCCAAGGTAAAATTTCCAAAGAAAAAAAAAATTTTTTTCTGAAGGAATGTCAAAATATTTAACAATGTTTTGACAGTAAGTCTGTCTGTCTTCAAGTTATATTTAAAAACTTCAAATAAGAACAAAAATTTGTTTGTAAAGAAGACGTATTGTAACTATTCACATTGCTTGAATTGTTCACCTCACCTTTATTCTCACATTCACAACTTTTTGGCTGTTGTATGCTTTAACCTTCTTTAGGATTTGTCTATATTTCTGAGAAGAGGTATTCTAACTATTTACATTGCTTGAACTGTTCTCCTCATCTTGGCTCAGAATTAGAAATCGGGGAGCTGAGTTCAAATTCCAGTTGAGTTCTTTGCATTCACTTATGTGCTAATACCCTTGGGAAAGGTATTAAGCCATCTCTTCCCTCCAGTTATGGGTTAAATAACAGGACAGATTGATTTCTACAGCCTTGGCTGGCAATCAGTCTACCGCAGAAAACAATAGCAACCTACTGCGGAATAATCTTCTGCACAGTCTCTTTCAAGACATTATCTCTCAAGCGTGTATCACGTATGGCACTTAACTGACTATATTTTTGAATTGACAAAGTAAATGAAACATAGCTGGCATGAATGGAATGCCATTTAAACATGTGTAACATAAGAGGGAGTGTGCTCACTTTCAGTTGATTAGCTAGAAAGAGGTATTAATCAAATAGTTTACTATAAATGTTAAGATACTCTCCAATAAATGTTCATTCCTCCTCAAGGTGGGATATTAGTAGTTTACATATCAGTTATCTTCATGTGTTTAAGAGTTGAAAGGTTGGCGGATTCTGGATATTTTTTTTCGAAAGCATACCTTTAATAATATTGTTATTATTAATAAGAATAATAATAATTTAAAGGGGAATAAAGATAGAAAACATCTTCCACCTGAAATGAAACAAAAGTGATACAGATTTATAAATGCTTGAAAAAAAAGGTGTGTGAATAGAACATAATGAGAAAGTTGTAACACCCAACAGGAACGTTTCTTTTTCTTTGCTCACTTTTCATTTTTTTTTTTTTTTTTGTTTTTCACTCTTCACTTTCGTTTGATGGGATTGAAAAGCAATGAAATGAAAATTCAATGAAAGAAATAACAAGACAAGTACGCAACCTGACCTTCAAAAGAAAATTCTCTTAACATTACACAGAATAAAGTAACAAATTTATACAATTTTATATGCACACACACACACACACACACACACACACACACATATATATATATTTGTGTATTTGGTTAGCAATTCCTTTCTTTTACAAGTTGCTTTAAAAATGACTGATAAGACCTTGTGGTTACTTTCCTTGCTGGCTTATGTAATTTAATTATTGCATATTTGGGTAGCAATCCCTCTTTTATGCAAGTTTCATAAACAAACTAACTTTCCTTGTTGGCTGTCATTTTTAATGATATGTGAGTGTTATTATTCTTTTTGCATAATTTAGACAAGTGTTCATCCATTGGATGTGCGTTGTGGTCCAGTGGATATTGACTCGAAATGACAAATCTGGGAGTTGAGTTCGAATTCCAGTTGAATTCCTTGCATTCACTTATGCACAAATGCCCTTAGGAGAAGTATTAATCCATTTCTTCATTCTAGTTATGGTTTAAATAATAAGACAGATTGGGTTCTATAGCCTTGGCTGGACACCAGTCTACCACAGGAAGCAATGGCAACCTACTGCAGAAAATTCTTCTGCCCAGTCAGTCATGTCTCGTTCAAGACATGATCACCCAAAGTGTGTACCACATATGGCACTTAACTGATTCATCCATTGCACCTTGTATTTTGTGCAAACCTATTTCCTGAAATTTATTTTATATTGTTTTAATGTTGTTTAATGAATATTTGTTCTTTTAAACTTCATATCCTAGTCATGTGTCTTCTGTCTTATGCACCTTCGTTAAAGTTCTGGTTTAGAGGGAGTCATTTTCTCTTCTCTTCTCTCATTCCCTCCCAAGAAAGAAAATACTTTTAG
This sequence comes from Ascarosepion bandense, assembly GCA_037127315.1. Taxonomy (NCBI): domain Eukaryota; kingdom Metazoa; phylum Mollusca; class Cephalopoda; order Sepiida; family Sepiidae; genus Ascarosepion; species Ascarosepion bandense. Next base: position 5,715,933 of record JBBBDQ010000200.1, on the reverse strand, counting down.
CTTGGATGTGTAGAACATGTAATGGATACTAGAAATGGAAAATATTTATTCATATGAAAAAAAACAAAAGGAAAACTTATCTTAGCTGAAACATTTTGTCCTCTGAGGAACTTTATCAAGGCAAAATTTGCCCTGATATATTTCTTCAGAGGATGAAATGCCTCAGCTAAGATAAGTTTTTCTTTTGTCTTTTTTCCTGTTGTACTTTTGCAAATATACTTTATTTGAAATTTTTACATGTTTACTTACATTCAAATAAGTTTGGGAAAGGTATGAATTTACCACTTTCCCTCCTTCAATGGGTTAATCAGTAAGCCATTATTATCATAAAAAAAATTTCTTCTTTTATGTGCCCTGTCCTTTAAGGACATAGGCGATCATGGCTTTCCACATCTCCCTAGCCCTGGTGGCTCTTGGCATGCTTTTTTTTCTGTTAAACCACACAACCCTCATCCTGTCATCCACCTGATCGGGTCCTTCAAATATGTTATCCACTGCTTTCCCCTGTCTCTTTTTTCTTCTATCTGGCCTGTTAGTATCAGGTTCTCCAAGCCCTCCTTCCTCATTGCATATCCCAGGAACTTTTGTTGTCTCTTCTGATGCTCAGTATTTAAAAAAATTATATAATAAAAAAAGATTTTCTGGTTATAACCAATCTGCAAAGAGCTGATAAAATTTAAGAAACAAATCAAACTCTTACAATATCTCTGTTTGATTGCCCTCTACCTATAGTGGCACTTTGGCCTTGTATTGAATGAAGAATAGTAGCAAAAAAGATTAAACCCAGCAAGGTGGGTTAATGAGAAGGGGTGTTATTAAATCTAATAAAGGATGAAATAGCATGCAGCTGAGTGGTCAGTTTAAATTTTTTATTTCTATTTTTTTATGTTTAAACTAATAAGTGCTTAAACCACTCCATTGATAGTTTCATAAGTGCTAGGCAATAAAAAGAATAAAGATGATCGGTGATCTAATTGGTCAAACCCTATGGTGGCAACACAGAGTGCGGGGAATTGATCAGGCGATTGAACCATGTTTAGGTATTTATTATTTAGTACATCCTTATGAATATAACATACGAGATAATTAGTGAGACATTAGCATTGATATTAAAGGCATCTCTTTGAATGCTTTCACATTTGTGAATAAAAAAAATTATGCCTCATATAAAAGGTACATAATGAGTCAAGCAATAGTGAGTTATAAACTGGAAAAAGTGTCGTTTATATCAGTGATAGATTTTCCTATCATTTCTCACATAATTCAAATAAATAACTGCCTTCCAAAAGTTAAGAAAAGAATTAAGAAATGGGAAGGATACATGAATCAATGGATAAAAGTGTTGGTGTATATAATCCAGAGATTTAACCAAAAGAATTGTGAGTTCAGTACTTGGCTACGGCAGTTGGGTTTATCATCATTATCAGTTGCTTACTCTGCATTGTTGCAGATTGCACATCAACATGAGATATTATTCTCAAATTAATTTGTTGAGCATACTCTATGCTGGCTCAGGGCATGCTAGAAGATAGTATTTGGAGATTTTTCCTGCAGTTGATTGCCAGTTCTTTCCATGGTAGATTCATTGTATAAACCAGTTTGTCCTGCTATTAACCCTCTCCAAGTTGGTTTTGAATTCAGAGATTCCTTCTCTTAGACTGGTTGCCACTCAAGGCTATAAAACCCAGTCTGCCCTACAATGTACTCATATCTGTCAGGAAAAAGGATTGATTCAAGCCTTTCTCAAGGGTATTAGCATGTAACCGAATGTAATGAATTTGACTGGAATTCGAACTCACCTCTCCAATTCCTCAATCTGAGCTGCCATCCTTTACTCCAGGACCCTCCAGGGTTGGGGTACTAAAAGGGAAATAACTGATACCAAGACATCCAAAAAAAGGTATATCACATGGAATTAGAACAATCTATCACAATGAACAAAATAAAGGCTTCGATTTAAAATTGTTAACTTTATCACCTAAAGTAGCTCAACGTGCACAAATGTAACCCTATTTCTGCATATGAAAAAAAAATGTAATTCTTAATTTAATACAACAGAGCAAAAGAAATTATTGTTAGTGTTATTGTTGATTCTGCAGCTTATTGTAAATCGCAATATGAGCTCTGATTAGAAATATTTAATACTTGTGTGCTTGTAAAATCCAAAAAAACAGAAAAACTAGCTGAAAATTGAAGAAAAAAGAAAGGAAAATATATTCTTGCATTGTTTATTTAAAGTTGACCAGAAACTTTCTTTTCTTTTTTTCGGCCAGTAAAAGTGGAAAATAAAGGTAGTTAAAACAAGACTGTCAGGACTTTTGATGAGGTTAGGGTAAGGTCAGATCCTTAGTTCCCAAATTGCTGGAAAAGGATTTGAAAATTTGAAAATCTAATATGATGTAATCAAGAATAAGAATGAAGAGAGATTATGTCAGTGGAAGTATTGCCGTTCATTGGTTGAACCAAAACCCCACCACAAAATGTGTAGGTGGAAGTAATCTCATTAGCCAAAGATTTGATTTGTATTAGCTACCTTGGGTCTCTCAGCATCCCCAAGAGAATTTGGGACAAGTATAAAAATCGGGACCCCAGAGAGCAAAATCAGTAAGAGCTGCTAAGCGAAAGAAAAAAGATGAATTTACTACCGCTGTTGCCAAAAACCCTACTTTGGCCGTTTCTGTAAAGCTTTGGTAAGTAGCCCTGAAAAGACTTTTTATTTGGAAAATTGAAAGCTCTGCTAATTCTTAAACAAAAACTTTGCTCCGTTGTGAAAATCGAATTCAATAATTGTAGTTTTGCTTCTGTTGTTAATTATGTTATATATATATATATAAAGACTCTTTCCACAACTTATTCAGGCATCAAAATTATTATTTTTTTTTTTTTTTTTTTTTGGTGCTGTATTTTTTTTTTTTAACCAAATGTACATGCGCATCCAGCCTGGTTTAACATGGTAAAGACACAGCTAGTAAGATTTTGGCATGCCTTCCTTGGATCAGAATTCACAGCATGGGTAAGGGGGAGTGCCATTATAACAGATGTCATGAAAACCAGCTACTGTGTCAAGGCCATCATTATGACTAGCGACCCGAGGGCAATATCACACAACAAATGACACATAATGAATATGGCAATAAACAACAGTTTAAACAATGTGAGGAGTGTAGGGAGATTTTGTTAAAAAAAAAAGAAAGCAGTGTTATGTAATAGCAGCCCTCTTCAGTGAATTTTGGACAGTCTCTTCGTAGATGAAGTAATGGTCTAGAGGCAGCAGAAACATTGTTCTACAGAAGAATGCTGAGAATCTCATGGACTGAAAATCTAAGTCATAATCATCACCATTTATCCATCACACCCAGATGGTGCATAGGGAAGCAACATTTTGTTGCTGTTTCTGTAACAAACTGTTTTTTACGCAGGGTTGTTAGCCCAGCACCCAACCCACAAACCTGGAGGACCAGTAGACCATTCTTGGTCCTTACATTTACAGTACCTGGTATTCCCAAATGGTCACCCATTTAAGTACTGACCAGGCTTGATGTTGCTTAACTTTGGTGATCGTTCGGGAACTGGTGTATTTAACATGATATAGTTGGAGACTAAAAATCTAAGTAATGAGGGCATTTTAAGGAAAATTGAAACTAAATGCTTATTATTTTTTTTTCAATCATTTTCATGAGATGAGAAAGTGGAACAAGTTAGAGGGGAGTCAGAGAATGAGTAAGAACAGGATGTGAATACAGGTGTTAAGAGGGCTGCATGAGAGTGGAGTGGAAAGGAAGAACATGATACAAGGATTGTCATGGAAAGAATGTGAGTCAAGAAGAGAAGAGATGGCAATTGACTTTGCATTTAAATTCTTGGTGACTGTAGTTTTCAGGCGAGCAAGTATACAGAAGGGAATTCCACTGGCAAGAAGTACAAGCAAAGAAGCTGATAGAGTAGAAATTGTGCTTACATTTGACTGGTTTCACTGTAAAAGAGTGGGACCTAATTGCAAGTCTAGTAGCTTGAGTAAATTCATGCAGAGGGGTCATGAGGGAACTAAGCTCATCAGAGCAGAAGCCATGAAAGTATTTGTAGAAGAACTGCACATATACAAATCTACCATCTGCCCGTGTATTGAATATTGCTGCCATATCTGGTCGGGTGCCCCTGCTGCTCTCCTTGGGCTTCTTGACAAAATACAAAGGAGGATCTGTAACGTGGTTGATACTGACTTGGCAGACCGGCTGCAGCCGCTCTCACACCGGCGTGATGTAGCTTCCCTGTGCCTCTTCTACAAGTACTTTCATGGCTTCTGCTCCGATGAGCTTAGATCACTGGTGCCGCCTAAGCACGAATTTACACGAGATACTAGATTAGCAACTAGGTCCCACCCTTTTACAGTTAAACAAATAAGATGTAACCGTAAATTCTACTCCAACAGCTTCTTTTCTCGCGCTTCCCGCCTGTGGAACTCCCTTCCACAAGTCTGCTTTCCCGACAGTTACAATCTCCAGGTGTTTAAATGTAGGGTCAATAGACACCTCCTATCACACTAACTCCCAACTATTCTCACAACACTCTCATCTACCCAACCCTCATTCTCGGTATCCTCACCCGCCTATCACCCACCCTCTGTTATTTCCTATATTTAATCAGCCTTTCTCCACTCTATGTAGCCCCCTGCACAGTAGTGGCAGTGACATGCCTTGCTCGGGGTGAAACGCTTATAAAAAATAAAATTTTTAAAAAAGCCACATTACATTGGTGAGAATGTGACTGGAGTTGAGCTACCAAGTCGGGATCAATTACATTACAGATTCTTTGCTAGATTTTGTCAAGAAGCCTGAAATGAATAGCAAGAACACCCAACCAGATGTGACAGCAATATTCAATGCATGGGTTGATGGTAGGTTTATATATGTGTAAGATAGATTTAGATGGGGAAACTTCTTAGCCCTACAAAGGGAACCAACCTTCTGAGCAGCAGATTTAGCTACGGATTCAATATATTCCACTTGAGATCAGCTGATAGATTTAGACTTAGGAAGTGTGGTGTTTTGCTTTCAGGAAGACTAGCTCAATTCATTCTTATGGGGAGGTGGAAGCAGTTGTCTATGGTGGTTAAATGATAGCAGCTTTGTTTAGGAAGCATTAAAATGTACAAGCCATTTCTTAACCCAGTCTACCAGAGAGTGGAGGTCCTTTTTAAGCTGAGTAGCTAAATTTGCTTTGTCAGCATCAGCAGATTTCTGATTGAGGTGGAAGTAAATTGTGTCATTAGTATAAATGCCTACTTGGGATCTGATTACATCAAGGAGATTGTTGATGAAAATCAGAAAAGTGTAGGACCTAGAATAGAGCCTTGAGAGACACCCATGTTCATATGATAGTATCTGAAAGCATGCTCATTCAATACTACTTCATTACGCAATTTGAAAGGAAAGACTGGTTTAGGTCAAACGATTGTCCAGTTATATCATAGACACATAGCATGTGTAGAATGCCAGACTCTGTCAAAAGCTTTGGAGATATCTAGTGCAATAGCTCTGTGATGGTTGTTAGCATACCAGCAGTAGAATCAGAAAGAGATAGTGGAAATTTTCTCTGAGCAAGAAAAGAAGGCTTTGAAAATTTGACACTCAGAGGACTTAGGAAAGCAGTGAGTAACTTGATTAATTTCCAATTGCTACCTTTTCTTATCTTTATTTTTACTCTTTTCTTTCTGGGACAAAATTTTGTTGCAATTACAAATTTACACTTTTGGATTACTTTTTTTTAGGTTGTTATATAAATTGGCTTGTTTTTTATAATTTCTTTTAACATTTATTATCCCCTCTACTATAGTAAATATGATTGTATGTTTATATATATATATATATATATATATATATATATATATATAAATACATCCCATTCCAATGATAGTGAGGAAGATGCAATAGCAAAGCAGGGTCTGCTCAATTCATTATCTTTACTACCAGTTATGAAAGCCACGTGTTTGCTCTTTAACAATGCCTTATTATTTTTTTATTTTGAATAATTATGTTATTTTTTATATATATATATATATATATATATATATATTCAAAATAATAACTAAATAGACTCTGCAAGTATTTAAGTTTTAAATTTATACTAAGATAAACCTTAAGAAAAACCATTAACAAACAGAACCTAATTCCGTTACAATCCGGTGCACTAAGGCGTTGGATAAGAGGGGAGAAAAAAAGAAATCCGTGGAATAAGGACAAGACATACGATACTCCGCAGTAAAGAAAAAAAAACCCCAAACGGAACCAACCACAAAAAAAGAAAGAAAAAGTGCTCGATACAAAGTACAAACGAAATGCAAAAGTAGAGCAAAGACACACAAAGAATCTCAAGCTAGCCAAAACCTACCGCGGTTTCACACTACGACTCGTCAGCCGTAGTGTGAAACCGCGGTAAGTTTTGGCTAGCTTGAGATTCTTTGTGTGTATGTATATATATATATATATATATATATATATATATATATATCCTCTCTATTATAATAAAAACTTTTGTGCATTTTTATATATATATATATATATATACACACACACTACCGCAGCCATTAACTATTAGGCAAACCCTGTTTTTTTAAAAAAATTATGTATTTCATACTATTTTTAGTATTTATTGCTAAGTTGATAATTCTAAAGGAAAATAGAAAGGTTCTTTTGATATTATTACTTCGCAAAATTTTACAAGGCAGCCAGGAAGTCTTTGCTTTGGTCAGCCAATAAGAAGAAGAGACTGGCATGGGGAAGAGAGCACAAAAACTGGACACCAGAACAGTTTGTTTGATGCACATGGTATTGTGCAGTATTAACAAAAGAATCATTCTATTTTCATTTAGAATTTTCTACTTGGCAATAAATTCTAAAAATAGTATGAAATACATCATTTTTTAAAAACTGGATTGGCCTAATAATTATGGCCAGTTGTGTGTGTGTGTGTGTGTGTGTGTGTGTGTGTGTGTATATATATATATGTACACACACACACACACACACACACACACACACAACTGGCCATAATTATTAGGCCAATCCAGTTTTTAAAAAAAATGATGTATTTCATGATGTGTATATATATATATATATATAGTCATCCGTAGACAGATCTGTTTTGCTGTATCACAGTTCATCAGTACGGTTAGACATCCGATTGCTTTTACCCAGGATTGAAACCCGACTGAATCGGTGTCAGTCGGCAATTCTACTCTTGAGCTATGGGCACTCAGTAAAAGGAGGCAGACTGTTTATAGGAATATTATTACACTCAAATTCTATGATGTATCATACACTAGTAGTTAGAGTGCTCTAATTTATTACTGAATAAGCAATGTGAAGATGCTAGAGTAGCTACTGTTTTTTCAAAGTCTACCATTCTTCCAGAGTGCTCAATCAGAGTGTGAGAGCGTAATCCCCTCCTGTCTTGCTCAGCGGTTTGGATTATTTTGTTTTTTTCTTCTGCCTTTATATAAGATAATCAATAGTAGGTACATTTGATTATCAAAATTACTAGGTTTAACTGAAAAGAAAATTCTCCAAAGCATGTTTTAAGCTCTACATTGTTTTTTGAATAAAACACCCCTAAAGTAGTCTGAAGGGGCCAAATCGTGGAAATATGGTGGATATGACAGAAGTTTCTACCCAAGATCTTTCTTTGTATCTACAAGTGCCCATTTTTTTAAATTTTTTTTTAATCATTTCACCCCGAGCAAGGCGGAAACGTCACTGATGTAAAAAATTAATTAGAAAAGAGTGAGGAGTACAAACTAGTTAGATAGGAACAATAGAAAGCTGAGAAAGAAGGTGCGATGACAGATACATAGGTGGAGAGAAAGGGAAGGTTATACAGGGGAGGGGAGAGAGCTAGAGGCCAGTGGTTAGTAGATGAGTATTAACTTTGCATTTAAATTTCTGGAGGTTGTAGCCGTCAGGAAAGCAAGAATACGGGAGCAAGTTCCACAGGCGGGAAGTGCGAGAGAGGAAGCTGCAGGAGTAGAATTGTCGTCTGCATTTGGCTAACCTGACTGTGAATGGGTGGGACCCAGTTGCCAGTCTGGTTGCACGGGTAAACACCTGTTGAGGAGGCATCAGTGACTTAAGCTCATTCGAGCAGAAATTGGTGGCAATTGAGGAGCACTGGAGTTTGTTTCTCTTGGTCGATGCATGTAGCATGTGTGTTGAGTTTCTAGACCTTATCTATTTAGTGAAGATAACAAGTAACGTAAGAATCTGTCATCTCCTGAGCCTATTCTCTAGCTTTCTGGTGCAGTTCGTTTTTAACCAGCAATTAGTTTTCATCAAATTGGTTTTTAGTTAGAACATGGGGAACCTGCGAGCTTAAAGTTCCCCTCCTTAAAATAAAAAAAATCATTTCTGTGTCATTTTGTCTAATAGAGTTATCTCTGTATGAAACACAAACGCCTTGAGTAGCTTTGGCAGTTTTGTGACCTTGATTAAAAGCAAAGACATGTCCTTTTTTTGTTTACTTGGCCTTTCATCTGAAATGGGTGCCTGATTGGAAATAAAATTTCAGTAGCATTAGACAACAGTTTCACAGGATTACCAGAGTTGGTCTTCTTTTATATGCCATCTTCCTTGAGGACATACATCCTTGTACAAATTAATTGAAAAACCTGCTTTAGTTTCCTTTCTTTCATCATACAGTCAGTTTTAGACCCACTAGAGTGGCAGGGTGTAATTGATTTCTATTTTTTCCTCAGATTAGGTCATTTGCAGTGGTGTGGAGTAATATGAATCTGTTTTTTGGGGCGTATGATGAAATTTGTTTGGCCTTGATAAATATTACATCGTCCGTGATTTCATCAGATTTTTATCATGTCCAGACCCTATCGTCTCAACTGTTGATTAGTTGGAGTAACATCCATCACAGACAATGGCTGTATGATATTACAACAAAGAAAACATACAAAAAAATTTAGTGCTGCATGAACACACTGGCAAGCCTTACAGAGAGATTGCAGATATTGTTGGTGTCAGCCTTTCAACTGTTGTTTGTGTCATAATAGCGAAGAACAAAACAGGATCCATCAGTCCAAAATGTAAAGGAAAATACAGTTAGAAGAGAAAAACAACGCCAAGGGACAATGTATACATGATCAGGGAAAGTGTAAAAGATCCTAGGAAAACATTATTCATTTTGTTTCAGTTAACTTGCATAGAGCTGCAGGTGGTTATGGACCTCCACTTATCCGTATCCCTTGTCACACCTAACACTTTTCCTATTAGTATTTTTCTCAAACCCTTCTTTGCCATCCACTTGCTCAAACCCATCAAGTATGTCTCACATTGCTTTCCCTGTCTCTCTTTCCATCTATCCATTATGTGAGTATTATATTCTGCAAGCCCTCCTTCCTCATTAGGTGACACCGAAACTTCAGCGATCTCTTCCTAATGCTAAGTATAAGTTTTCAGAGTAAGAAGCAATAAACTCTACAAAAGTTCTTCATGATCATTCACAGAACACCAGAAAAGAAAAACAAACAAATATGTATAATGTAGTATTTTTAGAATGTTTTTTTTTATTACTATCAGTCAGTTAAGTGCCATACATGAGACATGCTTGGATGATCATGTCTCAAAAGATACATGACTGACTGGGCAGAAGATTATCCCGCAGTAGGTTGCCATTGCTTTCTGCGGTAGACTGGTTGCTGACCAAGGCTACAGAACCCAATCTGTCCTATTATTTAACCCATAACTGGAGGGAGGAAATAGAGTAATACCTTTCCCAAGGGTATTTTTTGCATAAGTGAATGCAAGGAATTCGACTGGAATTTGAACTCGGCTCCCCGATTTCTTGTTCTGAGCCAATATCCACTGCACCACGATGCACATCTACTTTTTACTACTATACATTAATTAATTTGGGCCAATTTCATGCATTTTACTGTTTATAGGAATATTATTACACTCAATTCTGTCTGTTTTCTTACTTACACAATATCTTGTTACTACTATACATTAATTAATTTGGGCCAATTTCATGCATTTTACTGTTTATAGGAATATTATTACACTCAATTCTGTCTGTTTTCTTACTTACACAATATCTTGTTACTACTATACATTAATTAATTTGGGCCAATTTCATGCATTTTACTGTTTATAGGAATATTATTACACTCAATTCTGTCTGTTTTCTTACTTACACAATATCTTGTTACTACTATACATTAATTAATTTGGGCCAATTTCATGCATTTTACTGTTTATAGGAATATTATTACACTCAATTCTGTCTGTTTTCTTACTTACACAATATCTTGTTACTACTATACATTAATTAATTTGGGCCAATTTCATGCATTTTACTGTTTATAGGAATATTATTACACTCAATTCTGTCTGTTTTCTTACTTACACAATATCTTGTTACTACTATACATTAATTAATTTGGGCCAATTTCATGGGCATTTTACTGTTTATAGGAATATTATTACACTCAATTCTGTCTGTTTTCTTACTTACACTTTTATCTTGTTACTACTATACATTAATTAATTTGGGCCAATTTCATTGCATTTTACTGTTTATAGGAATATTATTACACTCAATTCTGTCTGTTTTCTTACTTACACAATATCTTGTTACTACTATACATTGATTCATTTGTGGGGAATTTTTATTCTCATTGCTAAAAGTGCTAGTAAGTTGCAATGGTTTTCCTGGTTGACATGAGTTTAATCCCAGGGACAGGTATTATGCAGAAATAAATACCAGCCTATTGGAATGACAGATTGGAATCGAGAAAAATAATTGATGTGTTAAAATCCCTAGGAAGGACTCAGAATTTGACAGGTAGAAAAATGAGAACAACATACCCGATGGATTAAATAAAAAAAAAGTTCGATTTGATATGCCTGAAAAGTTATTTAATGTGACAGATATCTAGAAAAAGACAGAGAAGAGAGCAACCAAAAAACCTGTGGTGAAGAAAATAAATCAATGAACTTAGCTCACTGGTACCCCTTAGATACGAATTTCCTCGAGCTACAACATTAGCAACTAGGTCCCACCCTTTCACTGTGAAATTAATGAATTGTAAATGCAAAGTCTATTCCAGCAGCTTCTTTTTTCACACTTCCCGCCTGTGGAATTCTCTTTCGATTACTTGCTTTCCTGACAGTTATAATCTCCAAGAATTTAAATGTAAAGTCAATAGTCATCTCCTCTCTTACTAACTCACATCCACTCTCTCATGCTTTTCTACATCCATCCAACTCTAATCAGTACTCTCTTCACTCTCCTACTCTCTTCCTGAGGCCCCCTGCAACCTCTCACTCCTCATAACATTCCTCCTTGTCCATCCAACTCTCATCAGTAATCTCTTCCCTCTCCTACTCTCTTCCTGACACCCCTGCAACCTCTCACTCCTCAACATTCCTCTTATGTAACCCCCTGCACAACAGTGGCAGTAAAATGCCTTGCTTGGGGCAATATGATTATAAAAAAAAAAAATTCTATACTATTATGTGGACATAAAGCGGGGGATCAAGTCTACATTATAATCAATATGTAAACTGATCCCTCACTTTATGGCCACATTCATCCTTCTCTTACCCACTTCCTGACACCCCCTGCAACCTCTCACTCTTTATAACATTCCTTTTATGTAACCCCCTGCACGACAGTGGCAGTAAAATGCCTTGCTTGGGGTAACAAAATTAAAAAAAAAAAATAGTAACAAAAACCTGTCTTGGCAATTCTGTGAGAAACAAGATGTAGCACTAAATACATTGTAATCAAGATGGTACAGTAACAAGCAACAGCCTGTCTTGGCAATTCAGAAAGAATTAAAGTGCTTCTATGTATTTAGAGATTCTTAATAAAATCCAAAGAATCTGCAATGTTATAGGCCTAGATTTGGCTTTTCAGTGACAGTCTCTTTCTCATCACCATAATGTTACTTCCCTCTGCTTTTTCTATAAATATTTTCATGGTAAATGTTCTAATGAGCTTTCCTTGTTGCTACCTAGGCTTTATGAAAAAAAATATTCAAATATTAACCGAGTTTTCAAACAGTGGATAGAAAGTGCAACACTGAGATCCAAAGATGCAATGGGATAGCTAAAGATGCACACCAAAAGCTAAACAGAGTTTTAAGAGACCAAAATACTTCGCTCACGGTACTGAATTGTTACAACATATCTGTCCTTCTATATGGTAGTAAATACTGGACAATATTCTCAAAGATGAAGAGACTTGAAGCAAAAAAATGTGGTTCTACAGAAAGATGATGAGGATATCATGGACTAAACATGTGAGCAACAACAAGCTTTTGGAGAGAATGGAAATGACAAGGAAACATACACCTAACACCAGAAAGAGGCAATTAAAATTTTTGGTGCATTTAATAAAGAAGGAAGGCTTGGACAATCTAATACTCACAGGGAAGGATAAACAGAAAATAACAGCACATAACATACTTCAGTAAATGAATGCTAGGACAGGGTTTTGAAAAAACAGCAAAAAGACAAAATTTATTAAGAGCCACAAGAGACAGGAAGATGTGGAGTGCCATCATCTGCATCTAGGTTTTATTATTTTGCAGTTAAAATGGTTAGATGTAACAATTAATGCACATATTAATCTTCACAATCAACCAAAATACAACTATCAAGATAGCTCTCAGTAACTCCTTGCATCTTAGTGGCTTTCTTGTCTTGCTTGGAGTGAGATGATTATATAATATGTGTGTGTGTGTAATAATTGCTTAATCTAATGGATCCCATGATAGTGTATATTAGGATTAAACAGACCTTATGAAAAAGATTGTTAATTTACTTTGGCTAGATACATATTTTTTTCTTTTTTTTAAAATCATTTCACCTCGAGAAAGGCGTAAATGCCACTGATGTGCGGGGGGGGGGGGGGGGCTACATAACTAAAAGAAAATTAATTAGAGGAGAGAGAAGAGGATTACAAACCAATTAGAAAGAAGCAATAGAAAGTTTTGTATTTTGGCTTTAATTTCAGTTGAAAATAAAGACAAAAATTGTCCAACATTTGGATTATTTTTTATTAAGTTGGTTCTAATCTTTTGGATCACATGAGCCATCTTCAGAGAGGTTATAAGGACGTTAACACAAAAACATCCACCATCAGTGACGATTTATCTTGTGTTGACATAAAACTTCACTAAACAATGGCAACAGTTACCAAAATACCAGTTTACAAATTTGCAATGTGGTTCTATGACGTCACACCACGTGATAGCTCAAAATGACAACAGAACTATATATTCAAATGCAATTTGATGTTTAGAACGGCTCATGATTAAACATAATAGACATTCATTGTCTCTTATATTTAACAGTGTATATATATATATATATATATATATATATATATATATATATATAAAGGAAAGCTCAACACGTCATTTAAATTGGTTATAAATTATAATTGATCAAATGAGAGTGTATTTGGGATTTAACTGACTTTATCAAAAAGATTGTTAATTTACTTTGGCTTGATGTAACCTTAAGTTCTATGCTAGTAGTTTCTTCACTTAACTACCATACGAACTATCCTAGGTCCTACGCTCTTTCTGATCGACATTAATGATCTCCCTGATACCATAAGATCCCAGGTAGGTATGTACACCGATGACACCACAGTTTACTCTCACCTTGATCAAAAATCTGGTGCGGGCGACAAAGCTAACCTTGCAGCCGAGTTTGGAAAGGACCTCCAATCCGTAGTGGACTGGGGTAAGAAATGGCTCGTAAATTTTAATGCTTCTAAAACGAAGCTACTATCAATTAATCATCATAGACAATCGCACCTACCTCCTATTAGCATGGACCAGGCTTGCCTCCCAGAGAGTAAAACACTACGCCTCCTTGGTCTCACACTTTCAGCGGACCTCAAGTGGAATGACTATATCGAATCCATTGGTAAATCTGCTGCTATGAAAGTCAGTTCTCTGTGCATGGCCCGGAGGTTTTTTCCGTCTGAATCTATCCTGTACATTTATAAATCTACCATCCGCCCGTGCATTGAATACTGTTGCCATATCTGGTCGGGTGCCCCTGCTATTCTTCTTGGGCTTCTCAACAAGGTACAGCGAAGGGTCTGCAATGTGATTGATACTGACTTAGCAGACTGCCTGCAGTCTCTCTCTCACTGGTGCAACGTGGCTTCCCTGTGTCTCTTCTCTAAATAAATTCACGGCTTCTGCTCCGATGAACTTAGATCACTGGTACCCTCTAGGTTCGAACTTGCATGAGATACTAGATTAGCAACTAGATCCCACCCTTTTACAGTGAAACCGATAAAATGCAACCGTAACTTCTACTCCAACAGTTTCTTTTCTCGCATTTCCCGACTGTGGAATTCCCTTCCACATGACTGCTTCCCTGATGGCTACAATCTCCAGGAGTTTAAATGTAAGGTCAATAGACATCTCCTAACAAACTAACTCGCTTCCATTCTTTCAAACACTCTTTCCACCCACCCAACTATCTATCACCCCCCTTCTGACATTTCCTATATTTAACCACTCTTTCTATTTACCTTCCCCTATGTAGCCCCAAGCATAATAGTGGCAGTGGAATGCCTTGCTTGAGGTGAAATGATTAAAAAAAAAAAAACAATTCTTGCTTGTGGAACTCTTTTCCAGCCTCTTCATTTGTGCAAAAGTGAAAGTAACAGACTCAAATAGAACTTGAATTGAGCTTGCCAATTTCTCATTCCAAGCTGCTAACCATTATCTTCTCATCTGATACTTCTGCGATGTGATCCTGGGCATGACGGTAAACTGCATCCAGCAGCAAGGTTACTGATTGGGAGGTTGTGAGGAGCATGGAACCACCTCGTAATTGCTGTTGTTCTCAGGTCCACCCTGACCCGGAGTGATAACGCCTGTTAGGGTCCCAGCTATGTGCAAATAGTTAACTCCCAAACTGGGGTCAAAGTGGAAAAAAAAATATTCTCAGCAAAACATTTTTGAATACAAAACTAGAAGACATTTTTAGTTTTCTAAAATAAAAAAAGAATAATAACAAAAAATTTTCAATAAAATCTGACTTAATCAACCTTCTCATTATAACCGAACATTTAAAAATAAATACCTTAAAACCCCACCTTTTTGGCATTAAATAACCCACAGAGGTTGATATGCCATTACACAAAACTCAAACTTTTGCTATGTATTTAGAGATTCTTGATAAAATTAAAAGAAGAATCTGCAATGTTATCAAGTCTTGACCTGGCATCTCAGCTTCAGTCACTTTCCCACTGCTTCCCATAGCTTTCCTGTGTCTTTTCTATGAATATTTTCATGGTAATTGTTTGGATGAACTCTTAGCTATGGTACATAGTTTTTATGAATTAAACATCAGAAAGAGACTGTTGAAGTTTCTGGAATATGTAATGAGGGAGGAGGGCTTGGAGAATCTGATACTCACAGGGTGGACAGAGAGAAAGAGAGACAGCAGAAAACAGCACTTGAAGTTCTTGATAAGCTGAAACAAATTGATGACGGTGCAGAGTTTGGGAGAAGTAACAAGACAAAATATATTAAGACCTACAAAAGACGGGAAGATGTGGAGGGCCATAATCGCCCTGAGGAGACACAGCACATAATGAGAACTTTCTGTCAATCTCTTCTTCTTTTATTTTACCATTAAAATTGTTAGATGTAACTGTAAGTTCTGTGCTAAGAGTTTCTTCTGTGGAACTTTCTTCTAGTTTCTCATTCAACTTTAGTAATGTTTCTATTTTTACTTATTGTTTCACACTTAGTAACACATTGTATCTTAGTAGCTTAAAAAAGAAACAGGAAATTTAATTAGAAACAAAGAAAAAATTGTCCTCATTTTTATTGCTATGTTTATGACATTTTGGTTGTTGTATGCGCCGGCCATCATCAGGTGTTAGGAATTTTGTACCAAACCCTTAATTTTGTTCAATGGGGTATATCATTCTCATTCCATGTGTGATGCTACTTCCAGATCTAATGCAGTTATCTCCCTTTAACTCAACTCTCTAAGCTATTTGTTCACCATACTGAAGTCACAACTCTTTGGGTCAAGTCATTGGAACCAACCAATGAGTCATGCCACTTCCAGACGTCTCCTTTAACTCAATTCTCCAAGTTATTTATTCACTCCTACTGTAGCCAGGTATTGAACTCACAACTCTTTGGGTCAATTCACTAGAACTAACCAATGCCTATATTCACTGAGCCATGTATCTGGCAATAGAGGTTAGGATAATAGTCCAAAAAATGTAAATAATATAAATATTACAAGGTGACCAAAAAAAAAAAAGCAGGAATTTTTAAAGTGTGTATTAGCAGACATTGGCAAGTGGCAGCACTGCAAAACAGTGACCTCACGAAGTAAACACTCAGCCATTTCAGTTACCATGGATCAAGATGAAAAGTCTAAGCAAGTTATGGATGTCAGATAAGGCCCATTTTCATCTCACAGGTTACGCGAATAAGCAGAACTACCCTTTGACATGGATATTCATGATCGCCTACGTCCTTAAAGGGCAGGGCACACAGAAGAAGAAGAAAAATATCACTCGAAATATAGCAGTAGATACTAAACAATTTCTTAGCAGATGAAGAAACTTGAAACTACAAAAGTAACATTCTATAGAAAGATATTGATCATACCATAGACAGAGCATGTAAGCAATAAGGAAGTATTACAGAAAATGTCATTAAAAACATCACTTCAAATCAGAAAGGGAAAACTGAAATTTCTAGAACATATAATGAGGTAAGAGTGCTTGGAGAATTCGATACTCACAGGACATATCAAAGGTGAATGGCATATGAGGAAACATCATGTAACCTACCTAATGAGCTTGTATCAATTTTGTTTTTTAATAATTGCTTCAACCCAAGCAAGGCAGTACTGCCACTGGTGCATAGGGGTTCACATCAGTCAGTCGGTTAAGTGCCATACATCAAACACACTCGGGCGATCATGCCTAAAAAAAACATAACTGACTGGCTAGAAAATTTTCCCACAGTAGGTTGCAATTGCATTCTGTGATCAACTGGTTGCTAACCAGGGCTATAGAACTGAATTTTTCTTGCTATTTAACCCATAGCTGGAGGGAGAAAAGATGGAGTAATACCTTTCTAAAGGGTGTTTGCATGTGAGTGAATGTAACAAACTCGACTGGAATTTCAAACTCGGCTCTCCAATTTCTTGTTCTGAGCCGACATCCACTGCACCACAACGCACATCTGCATTTAGATCAGAAGAGGCCAAAAAAAAAAAAAATGAACAAGGTAGAAGGAGTATTGAAGAAAGGATAAGAGAAAGAGGGAAATCAAGGAGATAAAAGATGGAAATTGACATTACACTCAAACTCTTAGAGGTTGTATATATCAGGGAAGATACCAGGTACATGGAAGGAAGTTCCACAAGCGTGAAGTGTAAGAAAAAAAACTGATAGAGTAGAATTGACGGTTACTTTTGACTGTAAAAGAGCGAGACCTAGTTGACAATCTAGTAGCTCGAGTAAATTTATGTAGACAAGACACCAGGTAGATAAGCTCATCAGAACAGAAGCTGTGGAATTATTTGTAGAAAAGACAGAGGAAAGCCACATCTCATTGGTGAGAAAGTGACTGAAGTCGAGTTGCCAAGTCGGGACCAATTACATTGCAGATCCTCCTTTGGATTTTGTCCAGAAGTCTGAGATGAATCGCAGAAGCACCCAACCAGATATGGCAACAGTAATTGGGTTTGAGTTTTGTTTAATGCCATATCGACCTCTGTGGGTTATTTAATGCCAAAAAGTTGGGGTTTTAAGGTATTTTTTTAATGTTCAGTTATAATGAAAAGGTTGATTTAATCAGATTTTGATGAAAACAATTTTATTTTTTTGTATTTTAGGAAACTGAAGATATCTTCTAGTTTTGTATTCAAAAATGTAATGCTGGTAATAATTTTTTCTTTCAAAAATATATTATGGCAATAAATTTTTTTCCCTTCAAAAATGTATATTTTCTACATATATTTCTATAAAAGTGTATTGACCCCAGTTTGGGGTTAACTATTTGCCCATAGCTGAGACCCTAACAGGTGCTACCACCCCGGATCAGGGTGGACTTAGGAACAACAGCAATTAAGAGGTGTTTCCATGCTCCTCACAACCTCCTAATCATAGGCCTAGCTGCTGGATACAAACAGTAATTGACAGCAGAAGAGTGTGTGGTAGGGATTGCAAAATGACAAGCATTGCTAAGAGCAACAAATGGTAAGAAATTGTGGAAAGTCATGATCATTCATGTCCTGAAGGGACACGGCACATAGAATAAGAATTATGTCCCAAGTAATAGTATTGGATAGGCATTGTAGTGCAATGGATATTGACTCGGAATAAGAAATCAGAGATCCAAGTTCAAATTCCAGTTGAATTTATTTCATTCACTTGCACACAAATATCTTTGGGAAAGGTCTTAATCCATCTCTTTTCCCTCCAGCTAGAGGTTAAATAGCAGAACAGATTGGGTACTATATCCTTTGTTGGCAACCAGTTTAATGCAGAGAGTAATGGCAACCTACCATGGAAAAATCTGCCTCGTCAGTCATATCAGAAAAGAGACATGATCACCCATTTGTGTATCTCGTATGGCAATTAACTGACTGACTGAGTAGTAATAAAACGGCTGTTACGTCTGTTGCCAACCTTGACGAATAAAGGTTATGGTTCATCTGATTTAATCTGTCGATTAAAATTTCCAAGTCCAGTGACACAGTTGCTTCACACGATTGATCAGTATGACTAATTAACATCCTATTTATATTGTGATTGATTTCTAATCAATGGCTAATCAAACAACACAAAGTTTCTTCATTAATCCTTTGTTCATCTTAATTAGCTTTCAAATGAGAAGCAGAAATTCAATATGATTCAAGCCTATTCAATAACAACACAAGCCCAGTTCTTATGGCGACAAACAATGCAAGTCACAAGGTGAGGTTAAATTCTGCATTTTGATTGGATAAGGCAGTGTTGGCTCAATATTGTTTTATTGTTTACTCACAGAACGGTAATAAAAAACAATGAACTATTTTTTCTTGTTAATATTTAGAAAAAAATCACTAAAAAGCACTAAGCAGAAAATAAATATTGTGATATTTGGAAGGTATGTATAAAAAACGGTGATAAAATCACTGACATTTGAAAAGGATTCAATATGATTTATTAATTCAAACAGACAAAAATAGGTCTTTAACTCATTTTGAAAATACAATATCTTTTCCAGGCTCTGGGGTTTTCTCTAGCTACCTTTTGCTTTTAATATTTGTAAACTGCATTGTCATGACAGTTCTTGGGAAAGATAGGGGAGTGGTTTTCAATTAAATCTATGCAATTTTCAACTTAGAGAATTTTTTTTCAATCATTTCACCCCCAAGCAAGGCAATAAAGCCACTAAGATGCAAGGGAGTTAGTGAGTGGAAAAGAATAAAAGAAAGAAAACATTATTAAAGAGTGAGAACAATAGAAGAACAGGAATTAAGAAGACAGAAGATAAGGATTATTATAAAATTTAAATTTTTGAAGGTCAAATTTAACTGGAAAGCTAGAATAGTGTTTTACAAACAAAAAACTGTTAGCATAGAACTTGTTGCATAGGGAGCTGGTTAATGTTTCTTTGATTTGGCCTTGTGTCAGACTAAACCAAACTCCCTACAGGTTACAAGTTTTATGCAGAGTTATAATCATCAGAAGGTTGGTTGTCGGCAGGTTGGAATATGTGGAAATGTGTGGAATAGCGTAAGAAGAATAAAATATACATTTTGCATTTTAAAATAGAAATTTATTCAAGGGAAAGACGAACATAAGTTGTAGGAGTTAATGTGCAATTAGAAACATTATTAAGAGTTTAAGAGTAGAGTTCATACAAAATGTTCAAAGTAGTAATTGTTGAAAGAGATAATGAGAAAGTGAAAGAGGACAATGTCTGGGTCACTTCTGGTTTGAAGTTACATTTTAGATGTGTGTTTCTCTTTTGCTGCTCCCATCTCTGCTGAGCCTCTGACACTGGAAGCCATTTATATGTCCTTTTGAATTTAACACTGGATCACTAAGTCCTTTCAAGTCTTACAAGTCTCTCCCCATTGGTCAAAAATCATTTTAACACCTACTTGCGAAATCTGGTTTTGTTAAACATATAGTTAATCCTTCTTCTATTTGGGAAAACCAGGATTTCACACGTCATCGTGAATTTTTGTAAAAGTGAAGAGAGTTGATTTAATTAATTTCTTATCCACTATAAACTTAGTTACTTTAAGCCAATTTAACTGTAAACCTTGCTGTCAAACTAGTACTGCAATTAAATTCATAAAATCTAGGTTCCCAGGAGGAATGTTCATTAGAACAATTACCATATCAGGAGTAATCAATTAGCAATCAAGAATAAATATTTCAGTTTTGCCTGTGGTCCTGGGTATGACTTTAAGCTGTATTAGGCAGCAAAGCCTCTGACTGGAAGGTTGTGAAGAGCATGGAACCACCTCTTAATTGCTGTTGTTCCAAGGTCCACCCTGACCCAAAGTGATAGCACCTGTTAAAGTCCCAGCTATGGGTAAATAGTTAACCCTCAAACCGAGTATATCAAAATGCTATGAAAGTATTTACCAACAAAACTTTTTTCAATGAAAAATATTACCAGCAAAACGTTTTGAAGGGAAAATGTTAACAACAAAAATATGTGAAGGAAAAAAAATATTACTAGCAATACAGCTGACTCTCAACAAAACCCACTTTACAAAGAAAGTATGTTCTATTCATGCAAATCTATTGTATCTCGTTGACATTAAATAACCCATTGAGGTTGATATGCCGTAATGCAAAATAAACCAAACCATAAACCAAATCAGTTTTGCCTGATATTTCACCTATATATATTTTTTTTTAATCATTTCACCCCGAGCAAGGCAGAAATGCCACTGATGTGCAGGGGGCTACATAAGTGTGAAAAGATTAATTAGAAGAGAATGAAGAGGAATACAAACCAGTTAGAAAGAAGCAATAGAAAGATGAGAATGCAGGTGTGATGACAATTTCAAAGGTGGAGAGAAAGGAAAGGATATACGGGGTTGGGAAAGAGCGAGAGTCAAGTGGTTAATAGATGAGTATTGACACTGCATTTAAATTCCTGGAGGTTGTAGCCATCAGGAAAGCAAGAATATGGGAGCGAGTTCCACAGGCAGGAAGTGCAAGAGAAGAAGCTGCAGGAGTAGAATTTGGCTAACCTAACTGTGAATGGGTGGGACCCAGTTGCCAATCTGGTTGCACGAGTAAACACCTGTTGAGGAGGCACCAGTGACTTAAGTTCGTCCGAGCAGAAACCATGAAAGTATTTATAGAACAGACAAAGGGAGGCCACATTTTGTTGGTGGGGAAGTGGCTGTAATCAAGCCGCCAAGTCAGTACCTATCACATTACTGTTCTCCTTTGGAGCCTGTTGAGAACACTGAAGTGAATGGTAGGGGCGACTGACCATATATGGCAGCAGTACTTTATGCATTGAAAATTGAAAGAAATGATTGTAACACAATCTCTGGAATGCCATGATCAAACAAGTTACATTTCTCTTAATGAGGTTTGTTCTTGAAAAATTGAATGTTGGTTCCAATTTGTTTGAAAACAACTGTCATAACATCTGCCTCCCCAGATTTATAGACAAATCATACAGATGCATGCTGGGATTTCTTTCCAGTGAATAAGATAGACCACTTTCAGTTTCATCCACCATATTCTTGTTCTTTCTTGTCTCGAAGTCAGAATATGACAATCAATCACCTCTTTGTATTTCTTTTTGTGTGTTAAAACCATGCTTAGTTTGTGAACTTTTTGCCTCATTAATGTTGCTTTGCCTACTTTTGTCTTGCATATATTGTTGCTTAGTATTATTATTGCCCTGTTCTTTTGTTACTTTTTATTACATATCTTTATAACCTTGTGGGTATGAAGGTTAAAAATTTTGAATTTAGATCAATACAAGACTTGAGAGGCAATCAAGGTAGAGGGTTATATTTAAAATGGTAATGATTAACGAGATGTGATATAAAGGAGACAGGGGTGGTTGAGAAATAATGAATATTAGGATAAAAAGGATGGATAATTATTGACCCCTGACATGACGAGTTAAAATTTGTACTATTCATGGAAGTATGTTGGTTCCAATTTTTATTGGAAGGACTGTAAAAACATCTTTCTCTCTCTGCAAATTTATAGTCAGTCAGTCAGTTAAGTGCCATACGTGATACATGTTTTGGGTGATCATATCTCATAAAAGACATGACTGACTGGGCAGAAGATTATCCTGCAGTAGACTGGTTGACAGCCAAGTCTGTCCTGTTATTTGTCTCATAGCCAGAGGCAGAAGAGATGTATTATATTATTAAGTAGTAATTAGTTGAGCATCAGTTTATTACTTCATAACAATAGAAAACCGATCCCCCACTTTATGACCAGTAGAAGCCTTATGATGATTCCAACTATTATATTCAGTCAGTCAGATAAGTGCCAAATGTGATACACGCTTTGGGCGATCATGTCTCAAAGAGACATGACTGACTGGGCAGAAGATTATCCCACAGTAGGTTGCCATTGCTTTCTGTGGTAGACTGGTTGCCAGCCAAGGCTATGGAACCCAATCTGTTCTATTATTTAACCCATAATTGGTGGGAAGAAACCGATTAATACCTTTTCCAAGGGTATTTGGGCGTAAGTGAATGCAAGGAATTCAACTGGAATTCAAACTCGGCACACTGATTTCTCGTCCTGAGTTGATGTCCACTGCACCACAATGCACATCCAAGAGAAGGGTCCTAGGAATGCATTAGCCAGGAATTCTTAAAAAAACATGATGTGATTTCTTATGAGCCAATAAGAGAGGCCACTTCTTGGTCTCATCCACCATATTCTTGTTCTTTCCTGTCTTGAAGTCAGAACGCTGTGATCACTTGTCTTGCTTCACTCTTTTGTGTGCTAGCACCATTCTTAGTCTGTGGGGCAGCCTTAAGGTGGTGTAATGGTTAACAAGCTTGTCTTACTAGAATCATTACAATTGAGTTGTGACTTTAATCCAAACTGGGTGTCCCTTACTTTCGGGCTTGGGCCACATCTAAGTTATGCTTAGAAAATGACCATTCTTAGTTTGTGAACTCTTTAGTCTGATTATGACTGTTTTGGCTACTTTGTCTTGCATATATTGTTTGCTTAGTATTATTTTTTCCTTGTTTTTTTCTTTCTTTCTTTTATAGATATATATATATATAATTGTATCAAACACTTTTTAATGTAAATGTGTACTGGTCTAACCCTATTATGACCAAAAACCAAGTATTAAACAATATATATATATATATATATATATATATATATATATATATATAAGCATGCAGTGTGGATATAGAAGAATCCAAAGGAGTATCCTATACATACAGTGGTAGGATAACTCTCTAAGAGAGCTCTCAATATATATGTATATAAATACATATCAAGCAAATGTAAGAAAAATTAAGGCAGACACGTTATTTCATGGTAAATCGGAAGTATGGGCCTATTTCAGGTGAACCATCATCAGCTTCTGTCTTTATTTTATAAATCTTTTGTAAAATAAAGACGGAAGCTGATGATGGTTTACCATGAAATAATGTGTCTGCTTTAATTTTTCATATATATATATATAATTGTATCAAACACTTATAAATACAAATGTGTACTATTATGACCAAAAACTAAGTATTAAAGTATTAAACAATATATATATATATATATAGGTTGTGATAGGTAAATTATCAGCATTTTTTATTTTAACTTTTGTGCATGAGCATTGTTTCTTTCTGTTTTGTTGGTGGCATAGTAAAGTAGGGTCTGTTGGGCACTGTTTGTGAGAAAAAGAGCACCATAATGAAATTTACTCTGCCAGAAATTTGGAAACAGCATGTTGTACTGCTTGGCATTCATGCCAGATGCTTCAATACAAACATTTCTGAGTGTTTGGGTGTCAATCGAGGGGAAGAGTGCATAGGATTTGGAAGGGGTTGGATGATATATCTAGTCAACATCATGGTGTTTACAGTGATCACAACATTATACTTCCATTCATCTTCATACAGGGCTTCAGACTCAACATGATGTAAGCATCAAGGGTCTTAAGGGTGAAGAGGTTGGCTGCTGAAAGATCCTATGTCTGACAACAGGACTCTGCACCATACCTCACAAGCAGGTGATCCCAGTCATTTTCTGCAACCACATTACCCCTTACATCTGGCCATCTAACTCCCCAGACTGCAACTCCTTAATTATTATGGGTGGGGCACAGTTTTGCAAGAGACCAACAAAACCTGTAACACTCAAGATGAACTGAAGACAAGGATTATCACAGCATTCACCAACTTAAACAAGGAGACTGTTCAGAAGAGTTTCAGGAGATTCCAAAGTCGTATTGAAGAAGTAGTTGAAGCTAATAACAGTTTTATTGAATAAATTTACTCTTTAGTATTTGAAGATATTTTTGTGTAATTTTGGTAAATGTATCTTAAAATTAGATGTTAGTGTTCATGTTTGCATAATTTAGATGACAATTCATACATTGCACTCTGTATGTGTGCGTCTTATGACTTTTTAGTGGATACACATTCTTGAGTAGACAACCTTTTTTTAAGCAGTGTAAATTTGTTGAGGAAACTATCATCTGTAGTGAGCTACAAAGTGGGTGGGGAACAAGAAACCTACTAGAAGACCCATTTCTTTTACAGGGGCCCAACAATATTTTTCGGACACTTTAGTATTCGACTTTCCGAGTCCCATAGAGTGGCAAAATTCCTTCAATAGAATAGCATAAACATATAAAGACAATACCTGTAATAAAAATGGAAGAAAATCGATTAGGTAAGGAAAAATATTTATTTTTCATCATTTTTTACAAAACACACGTGACATTATTTTTCGGACATCGTTGAAAAACTGTTAATAGTCTGTAATATCACCTTTCTTCTCAATAACTTTTATCAATCTCTCTTCATAATGATCAAACATATGCACAATAACATCTCTACGTGTTTCTATTAGTTGTTTTTTGGCATCTAGTATCCGTTCCCATAGTTGAGCCTCTTTCGTTATTTCAGGTCCATCATAGACAAGTTGCGCAAGCATTTCCCAAACATTTTCTATTAAATTTAGATCTGGGCTTTTTGCAGGCCATTCCAAAGTAGTCATATTCACTTTAGCCATCCATTCTTTCATGAGTTTTGACACATGGATGCTGCAATTGTCTTGCTGTAGAACGAAATCATTCCCTATCTCTCTTCTTATCCTTGGTAGGGCGTTCTCGTCCAGCAACTGTTTGTAGCTTTCACTGTTCTGTCATCCTTTCAGCCACTCCAACCATATATTTCCATTAGCAAAGATCATACCCCAAACCATAACTCCTCCTCCTCCCATCTGTCGTTTGTTCAGTACAGCAGGCTCACCCCTTCTCGACCAAGTACACCATTCATCGGGCCCATCAAACTTGAAACGCTTCTCATCAGTAAATATAACCTTCTTAAAGTCAACATGCTTTGTTAACCACCTTTTAGCACACTCCAGTCTTGCTCCTTTGTGTTTCTTTGTTAGTGTAATTTTTTTCTTAGCCTTTGCATACTTCAAACCAATCCTATGCAGTGTTCTTTGTACTGTTCGGACGTTTACATCCAATTCACATTTCTCCTTCACTTTTCTTGCTTTAACTTTTTCTCCAGATGTCAAAAGCCGTGTCACAGTCCTCTTCATTCTCCTTTCAGTCCTCTTGCCAGTTGATCTTTTCTGTCCTCTCTTCTTTTTCCGCTCGGAGTTTGTCTTCAGCATGTATTCGACCATTGATTTCGACAGCTTCAAATCCATGGCGATCCTTCTGATGCTGAGGCCATCATCCCGCTTCTTCCGTGCCAAACAAATGACTTCTTTTGAATGCATTTTACCTCATTAAACTTAATTGTTTTGCCAGTAAAACAGAACAGATAATTGATTCTAATGATGACAGCTAAGTGTACAAGCAGAAAATTTGCATACAGCAACATATACATGAACTTAGCTCTTAATAAAATAGGATTTTTTGTCATGTCTGAAAAATAGTGTCGCGCAAGTTTTCGCAAAAATCACAAAAAACTAAAATTATCAAAGCCAAACTAAAAAAAATGATTACACTAGTAGTGGATTTTCACTCCTCAACTACGTACTTATAATCTCAAAAGGTTTTGGCACTAGTAACCACCTTGAAGTACTTTTTTCAAAGTGTCCGAAAAATATTGTCGGGCCACTGTATTAAGACTTTCAAATACACAGGTCAGTAGAGGTAAGCCTAAAGCAAAAAGAGATAAAAGAAATTAAAAAAAACATTAATGATATTTAGATAATGCTAGATTAAAAAAACCCTTTAATCCTTAGATTACATAC
Source organism: Ascarosepion bandense (assembly GCA_037127315.1). Lineage (NCBI taxonomy): Eukaryota > Metazoa > Mollusca > Cephalopoda > Sepiida > Sepiidae > Ascarosepion > Ascarosepion bandense. The sequence continues at coordinate 5,689,458 of JBBBDQ010000200.1, read as the reverse complement.
TGAGATGTAAAACTTGTGAGTCACCTTAGAAATGGTCTACTTTTGTTCATTTTAACACAAAATGAAGAGTCATTTCCTCAGAATGATCTCAATTTGGGGTTAAACTCAAAGAAAAAGTTGGTAAGGGTCTTTAGCTTTGGATAGCAACTTGGTTATGAGAAGAAAATCTCTGAAATAGAATCCTGTATGTGTGTTATTGTTTGATGGCTATTGTCTTTGAATGAGAGAGCAGAATTCGAATTCCAGTTGACTTCATTGCATTCACTTATGCACAAATACTTTTGGGAAAGGTATTAATCTGTCCTCCCTCCAGCTGTGGGTTAAATAGCAGGACAGACTGAGTTTTATAGGTTTGGTTGACAACCAGTCTACCGCAGAAAGTAATGGCAACCTACTGCAGTATAATCTTCTGCCCAGTCAGTCACGTCTCTTTTAAGACATGATTGCCTAAGCGTGCATCACGTATGACACTTAACTGACTGACTGACCTCTACTTTGTGTAGAGTAGTGTAGGTTGAACTTGATAACCTTGATAGGTAACCTTCCTAGAGATGGTGTCTTGATAAAAACACTGATTTTCTATTCTCTAAAACTTGTTAGTGTTAATAAGTCAGTCAGTCAGTTAAGAGCCATACGTGATACACACTTGGGTGATCATGTCTTGAAAGAGACATGACTGACTGGGCAGAAGATTATCCCGCAGTAGGTTGCCATTGCTTTCTGTGGTAGACTGGTTGCCGACCAAGGCTAGAGAACCCAATCTGTCCTGTTATTTAATCCATAACTGGAAGGAATAGACGGATTAATACCTTTCCCAAGGGTATTTGTGCACAAGTGCAATGAATTCAGCTGGAATTTGAACTTGGCTCCCTGATTTCTCATTCCGAGCTGATATCCAATGCACCACAATGCACATCCGTCTGTTAATAAGTGCATACAGCTATAAAAAACTTGTTCAAATATTTTCACGATGGTTCAATTCTGAAACCATGAAGACAACCCTGTCGAACCAATGCTAGCATGAGAATGGACGCTAAATGATGATAATGAATAAAAAGCTATGCAAAAATAATAGGTAAGAAAATTTCTGTTTTCAACTCTTATATTTTGTTGAAAAGGATTTATTTTTTCAGTCTACCTCATCTACAGTCTATAGACTGCATCACAATGGAGATGTGCCTTATGATGCAGTGGATATCATCTCAGAGTCGAGCTTGAATTCATTGCATTCAATTATGCACAAATACTTCTAGGAAAGGTATTAATTTATTGCTTCTCCCTCCAGCTATGGGCTAAATAACAGAACAGATTGGGTTCTATAGCCTTGGTTGACAATCAGTCTATCGCAGAAAGTAATAGCAACCTACTTTGGGAAAATCTTTTACCCAGTTTGTCAGGTCTCTTTTGAGACATGATCAGCATGTATGGCATTCAACTGACTGAATGACCTCATTGTACTAAGTGACCATTGACTCCACAAGAAGGTTCACTGGTATTGGTTTTAACCTTCTAGAGTGTTTTGTCACCTTCCTCATCTGAAATACCTGGTGGGAGAAACAATTTGGTCATCCATGGTCATCATGTTGTACTGCATTACGTAGTTCTCTCTATGAATATTACTGGTACTACAATAACTCAGATTATTAAACTTAAAAAAGAATGCATAAAATTTTACTGCTGAATCTTATCCCCTATTTTGAAACACTGTTGCAAATTGTGTTCTTATAGTTTCAATAGTCAAACTCTTATCCCAGTTTCTGTATAGAGTTCAATTACTTTTGAAGCAATCATGAATCAATCGATCTGTTCCAACATTCACATTTTATTAAACTCTTTTCAAGTTCATGTCCTCAAAAAAAAAAAAAAACGTTTATTTATTTTATCAAAATGGAAGATATCCAGCAAAACTTTCTGAAAAAAAAAAAAAAAAAAGATAAGTACTGCTGACATTCTTTTATGAACTGCTTTCTCATCCCCATAAAAGCCATGTTTACCAAATTTCCTGAAAGCAAAGTAAAAAAGATCATACCATTAAAAGCAGGTCATATGTTTCTCAGATATAAGTAGAAAGCAGTTATTGGTTTTAAAATTCATTTTGAAAGATAACACAATCAGCATACAAGCAGATCTGCTTTAGATTTGGAAATACTTAATATTGAATCGTACAAGTCAGAAAATTTTCAGATTTACTCGTAAATAAATGGAGAGAAGAAAAAAAACATATCAAGTTATAAAAAACACGTTATGAGTAAGCGATATTAAATCTGTTTGTGTTTTGTCATTGTGAATGATTCTTACTGATAAATTTCACTTCCTTCAAAAGCTGAAGAGCTCTTTTAAAAAATGAACTTAGATAAAGAGTGGCCATTTTGTGACAGGTCTGATTAATGAAATATTCTGTTGAATGAATTAAATGATACAACAGAGAAAGGAAAAAATAAGTAAATTGAATATTTTTTCTCATTCAGTAAAATGAAACAAATTTACAAATATTCTTTTTTGTTTTCAGCAAATATTTTTCTTTCTGCCTATTTCATCCACCTGCCATCTCTTTCTTGCAACCATATTTATCTGGTGACTGTGATAGAAAGAAGTCATGCAATAAAATTCATAAGGTATGCTTTGCTGGGGTAGAAAAGGTATTATAAGGAAAAAAAATTGTGTGTAGGAAACATTCATAGAGAAAATATATAATAATAACATTTAAAATGGCTAATACTTTTTTACTACAATATGTGGTTTTACAGATGATTACTGAGAATACCATTGAGTTTTAATTAAAATAGAAACAAAAATGACACTGATACGTACAATCAGACAGTTGAAATTTTTGGAGCATATAATGAAGAAAATTGAACATGGGAAATTTTAAATTCGCAGGACATTGAAGTCGAGAAAGAGAGAGAAAGGAAAACAATGAGTAACGTATCTACTGCTCACATGTAAGTGGTTGGGAAAACAGGAACTAAGAAGGATAGACAAACTTTACTTCTTCTATGTGCCCTATCCTTTCAGGACGTAGATGATCATGGCTTTCCACGTCTCCCTATTCCTTGGTGGCTCTTAGCACTCTTTCTCCTGTTACACCATGCAACCCCGTTCTGTCATCCACTAGCCCAAGTCCATAAATCTAAAATATAAATGTATAGAAACTAGCATGGCCACAAAATGAGGGATCAGTTTATATATTGATTATAATATAGAATTAACCCCACCATTTTATACCCATATTATAATTTCTTAAAAACAATTGGCACATATATTCTTCTTCTAAGTGCCCTATTCTTTCAGGGCATAGGCGATCATGGCTTTCCACGTCTCCCTATCCCTTGTGGCTCTTAATATATTTTCTCCTGTTACTCCACACAACTCACGTTCCATCATCCACTGATCAGGTCCTTCAAATATGTTATCCGCTGCCTTCCTCTGTCTCTTTCTCCTTCTATCTGACCTGTCAGTATCAGGTTCTCCAAGCCCTCCTTCCTCATTGCATGTCCCAGGAATTTCAGTTGTCTCTTCCTGATGCTCACTATTAGTTTTCTTTTCAATGCCATTCTTTCCAAAACCTCATCATTGCTCACATGTTTGGTCCATGATATCTGCAGCATCCTTCTGTAAAACCACATAAGAGCGACAAAGAAGAGGAAGTTGTGAATTAGGTTCTATAACCTTAGCTGGCAAACATTCTACCACAGAAAGTAATGTCAACCTAATGTAGGAAAATCTTTTGCTCAGTCAGTCATGTCTCTTTCGAGACATGATCGCCCAAGCGTGTATCACGTATGGCACTTAACTGGTTGACTAGACTGGATGTGCATTGTAGTACAGTGGATATCGGCTCAGAATGAGGAATCAGTGAGCTGAGTTCAAATTCCAGTTGTAATTTCTTGCATTCACTTATGTGCAATTACCCTTGGGAAAGGTATTAATCCGTTGCTTCCCTCCAGTTATGGGTTAAATAAAAATATCAGCTCAGAATGAGAGCTAAATTTAAATTCCAGTTGGATTTGTTATATTCACTTACACGCAAATACTCTTGGGAAAAGTATTAATCCGTCATTTCTCCCTCTAGATATGGGTTAAATAGCAGGACAGATTAGGTTCTATAGCCTTAGTTGGCAACCAGTCTATTGGAGAAAGAAATGGCAAGCTACTGCAGGAAAATCTTCTACCCAGTCAGTCATATCTTGAAATAGACATGATTACCCAAGTGTGTATCATTTATGGCACTTAACTGACTAAATAGACTGGTAAATAAGTCTCATCATCTTACTGTTGAAATATCTGAATGACACTGCAAATTCTATCTAATAGTTTCTTATCTTGCCTGTCAAAATCACTTCTGACTTTTTATTTCTCTGTCAGCAATGATCTTCAAAAATTTAAATACGACATGAGTCGCCTTTTTCTGTTTTTCTGTTCTTTTATTGACTTTTTTTCTCATTAATGTCTTCTTATTTTCATTCAGTCTCAGTAATTCTTTGTGTTTTTGTGACATTAACATGTTGCATGTGGGAAAATGAAAAAAGTGGGAAGGCATAACAAATTTTGGTGTTTTGATTGTGACAACACACTAACTGAACTTGAAAATGTAGAGACGTTTAGTTAAAATTCAACAATCTCTTGTTTATCTCCCTCTAAAGGAAAAAAATAAAACACTGCATTATTTTATTCGACACTTTGTCTTTGGCTTTGTGCTTCCATTTAAGCATGTCAGTGCATAAATATGCACACGACAGCCACACGCAGAGAAAAAAAAATGCCATTATTGTCTATAAAAGTAAAGAAAAATGTCTTTTTGTTTAAGTGAAAATAAATATTGAATTGCCAAGATTGTATGGAAAACATTTAAGCCTGAAAACATTTCAATCAAATTACATTTGTATATTTGATGCAACCATTTTGTATTTTGAGGATTATCCTTTTATATTCAAATGTTCATATTATCTGAGAAAATGCCCTCAAAATGAAAGCCATATTCTTCACATCAAACAGCATTTTTGATTTCAAAATGTATAAAAGCTAGGTGTACACATATGTAAGAGTCTAAGCAACATTTTTGTTGTTTCCATATATTTTTTTTATATAATTTCACCTCAAGCAAGACAATAAATTCACTAAGACTCAAGAATTATTGAGTGGAAAAGAATATGAGAAAAACATTATTAAGGAAAGAGAACAATAAAAGAATTATGACTATAGAAGATAATGATTAATAAAGATCAAAGTGAACTGGGAAGCAAGAAGCCATAAAATAAGAGAAGTGCACAAGGCAATGAAGAAACTTATAAACTACGTAAGAGTTCTGAGTTTTATTTAGCGGCATATCAACCTCTGTGAATTATTTAATGCCAAAAAGGTGGGGGTTTTAAAGTGTTTTTTTTTTAATGTTCGATTATAGTGAGAAGGTTGATTTAGTTTGATTTAATGAAATTTTTTTGTTTTTATTTTAGAAAACTGAAAATGTCTTCTAGTTTTGTATTCAAAAATGTTTGCTGAGAATTTTTTTTTTTGTTTCAAAAATGTGTTATGGTAATAATTTTTCTTCAAAAATATATATTTTTCTATAAAAGTCTATTTTTATGTATATATTTCTAGAAAAGTCTATTTTTATATTTTCATAGTGTTTTGATCCCAATTTGGGAGTTAACTATTTGCACATAGCTGGGACCCTAATGGGTGCTACCACTACAGGTCAGGGTGGATCTTAGAACAACAGTAATTAAGAGGTGGCTCCATGCTTCTCACAACCTCCCAATCTGCCAGATACTGTTTATCGTCATGCCCAGGACCAACTTATAAACAAAGGCTTGTGAGAATAGAGTACAAAGAAATTAACAAGAGCCACTCAAGATAGTGAATTACCCTTAAAGTGGTAATGGTGTGTAATATGAATGACAAAAGCGAAAGTTAGAAGTGAAGATTATGAAAATAAAAAGAAAAACTTGTTTGTTTAATGGCACATCAACCCCTTCTGGGTCATTTAATGCTAAAATTTAATTTTCTTGGGAGTTTAGTAATTTCATTATTTGTCTATACTTTTGAGAAGAGGTAGTATTTACATTTACACTGTTCAGACTGTTGTCCTTATCTTTGTTGCCATGTTTATGACGTTTCGGCTGTTGTATGCTCTGCCTTCTTCTGGCTATGTGTCTTTGAAGACAGCATGACTGGAAGATTTATTATTCTTATTAATCATTTAAGGCTGATAGCATGTCTATTACAGTCCTCTCTTGTCCTGCTTTTTTCTAACACAAAATTAATGACCCTAATTTGAATGCTGATTGGTTGGTTAATTGGTTTATTTTTTATAGCTTATCAACATTTTACAGGTTATTTAAAACCAGAAACTAGTTTTAGATTCTAAGACTTTTTAAAAAAATAGCATGAAATGTGATTTCCTTCATATTTTATTAGTCCATCAATAGTTGTTTATCTCAGATTTCAAGAGCTTCTCTACCTATAATGCCTTAGCTACGCTAATTAGGAAAGTCATTTGCATATCACTCAGTTAAGCGCCATATGTGATATACACTTGGGTGATCATGCCTCGAAAGAGACATGACTGACTGGGCAGCAAATTTTGCCAGAGTAGGTTTCTATTATTTTCTATGGTAGACTGGTTGCCAACCCTACCTATAAAACCTAATCTGTCCTGCTATTTAACCCATAGCTAGATGGAAAAGTGACAGATTAATGTCTTTTACAAGAGTATTAAGATGTTAAGTATAACTTAATTTTTTTTCCATTTTCTCCAAAATCTTGTCATTGATTACATGTACGGTCCATGGTATTTGTTGTTAAGGAATAAAGTTGCTGCCAACACTTAGTTTTCAACACGAATTGCCAGAGAGCAAATACAGTCAACCTCATCTTGAAATAATTAAAGATATTTTGCTGCTGGGATAATTTGACATTTAAAAACAATATATATATATTTGGGTATGTAATAAGTATTTGGTGATTTAGCATTGAGAAGAATAAGTGTTTGCCCCACTGTTCATCACAATGTTCTTGACAGGCTCCAAAGGAGAATCTGTAATGTAATAGGTACCAACTTGGCAGCTCGACTCCAGCCACTTTCTCACCGGCGGGGTGTGGCTTCCCTCTGTCTGTTCTATAAATATTTTTATGACTTTTGTTCTGACGAACTTAGGTCACTCTGTGCCCCTGCCACAGGAGTTTACTCATGCAACCAGACTGACAATAGAGTACCACCCATTCAGAGTTAGATCAAACAAATGCAGCTGACAATTCTACTCTAACAGCTTCTTTTCTCACACTTCCAGCCTGTGCAATTCGCTTCCATATTCTTGCTTTCCTGATGGCTACAACCACCAGGAATTTAAATGCAATGTCAATACCCATCTCTTAACCACTTGACTCCAGTTCTTTCTACGTCACTCTGTACATCTTTTCCTTTCTCTCTACCTTTGCAACTGTCATCACACCTGTATTCCCATCTATTTCTTGCCCTTTCTCTGACACCCATTGTAACTGGTTTGTCTTTCTCTTTACTCTCCTCTTATCTAATCTTTTACTCTTATGGAGCCGCCTGTGTATCAGTGGCATTACTGCCTTGCTTGGGGTGAATCGATTAAATCTATGTATCTATCTATTTAAATGCAATGTCAATACCCATCTCTTAACCACTTGACTCCAGTTCTTTCTACATCACCCAGTATATCTTTTCCTTTCTTTCTACCTTTGCAACTGTCATCACACCTGTATTCCCATCCATCTCTTGCCCTTTCTCTGACACCCACTGTAACTGGTTCGTCTTTCTCTTTACTCTCCTGTTATCTAATCTTTTACTCTTATGTAGCCCCCTGTGCATAAGTGGTGTTAGTGCCTTGCTTGGGGTGAAACAATTAAAAAAAAAAGTCTGTGACTTTACAGAAGTATCCTCAGCATCTTTCTGTAGAACCACATTTCTGTTGCTTTAAGTCTCTTCTTCATCTTCAAGGAGATTGTGTGTCACTTTTTAAAGTCAGCTCATGAAAATTTTATGTTCTCATGCATATCAGTGGATTTGCTTCTCTGTCAACATTTGCAGTATGTGCTTAAATTTAATTTAGAAAAAAAAAAAAAACATCTGCACAATGTCACTGTTAGACTCTTTCATGAGCAATAAGCCCTTATTGTTTTCTTCCCCCACTTTTGGTTATAAAATATTTCACAGTTTCTTTTGCCCTCATCGTAAGCAATCATTTTCTCTTGTAGTTAAGAGACAGCATATTTTTTATGTATGTATTTTACAAACATTTTCGCATGATATGAGCTACTTTTTTTTTTTTTTTTTTTTGAAAGTGGTATATATGGCAAATAAGAAACAACTTTGTTCTTTTTTCTTGTAATTTTTTTTTTCTTTTTTGCCTCCAGCTGCTAATATTAAAATGAATAATTGTTCAAGTCTCCTTACCATTTTTCTTTAGGTTGAAAAAAATAAAATAAAACTCTCACTGCCATTGGTTAAAAAAAGAAATATGTATCACTTGATCACAAAATTGGGGAGCGGATTATTTTATTTTTAGTTTTTAGTTTGTAAACTTTCTTCTCTGGAGCATGGCATTAGTGTGTGATAAAGTATCACCCACTAAATTTTTTTTTCGCATTTTTGTTGTTAGAAAAATAGGAATAATAAAAAGAATTATGAAGTTATCTTCAGAGGCAAAAAATGAAGAAAAACATTGAGAAGAACATGAAATTTGATGAATAAAAAGCATTCGTGTTGCAGCAAAGAATGGCACAAAAAGCAACGATAAGAATATACGAAGCAGGTGCTCTGTGGATGCATTCACCCCCCAAAAATATGACATTAGGAAAAAAAAATGAATAAATAATTTTTTTTTTTTTTAGGCAAGAGGATTTACTTTTCTTTTTTATAAGATAAAGACACTTGAAGAAAAGTTTAAATTTATTTCATTTTTAACCTCCCTTGCTTTTATAATGTCTGTTTTGCTAGTCATTTAGTCATCTGGAATATCACGGGTGATGGTCATACTAAAAAATGAAAAAAAAATTACTCACATAGGTAATAATGAGAGCAAAAACAAAAACTAAACATTTTCTAAATAAAAAAAAAAATATATATTTTCATTATTTTTTTTATCATTCTTATTTACTACTTTCAATATGGAAAGATAAAAAACTCTAATTCCAATTTTTGAATTATTGTTAAAGAAAAAATTGTTCTTTTTTCTTCATGACTTGACATTTTAATCTGCACTCATGACATTTTTTTTCTCCTCTCTGAAAGTATTGTTATTCTGCTAACCATGTTTAGTGATTTCTCAAATTTAAAACATAAAAGAAGAGATAATAATTTCAATATTTTTATGGAGGATTTCATCTTTTTATGCTTTTGTTTCTGCTTATAAAAATAGATTTTCCGAACAAAGGAAAGATAAAGTTGTCTGAATTAAACATGCCTGAATATGAAATAACAGACCAAAAAAAATTTCTAACAGATTATGCAGCAATATGAATGCATATTTTATTAAAACCTAATTTTTAGTCGAAGATGAGAAGAACATTTGAAGTTAATCTCACTCAGTTCGAATTTCAGTCAGGTTTATTACATTCACTTATGTTCAAATAAACTTGAGATTGGTATAAATAATAAGACTTGTATCTATTTTATTTATTTTTTTTGTGTTATAATCATTTCAGTCAGGTTGATTACATTCACTTATCTAATCTAAATCTAAACTTATTTATAAATGGAACTTTGTCTGTGTGTGTCCGTTACCAATAGACTCCGAAACAGCTGAACCGATTTTCTTGAAAATTTACACAGTTGTACTATAAGCGTCTGTGAGTGTTCTTAGCTAGGTTCTGTGTCAAGGTACCCCCGATAAATATCAAATATTGATAATTGAAAAAATCAGGTTATAGAAGGAGTGGTCCGATTTTAATCAAATTTGATACACTCATAGACAAAGACATGAGAAATGATATTCAGAAGTTTCAAGGTTGCAGTTCTTACAATAGTGCAGAAAATCGATTATATATATATATATATATCTATAAAAGGCAAGATGTTTGTGTGTGTGTGTGTGTGTGTGTGTGTCTGTTTATCTGCCTAAATGTCTTTTTTTTTTCAGCCCTTTTATTTTAGTTTTTGCTTTGGGTTTGGCTCTAAGTAGGTATAATTGTAGTTCTTAGTATCAGCCATGATACCATTTACTCAGATGACTTATTTAGCCTTCACAATTCAGTTTACAATGAAAAAAACATTTGATATTGATTCCAGGAAATCCAAATTTGACTTACATCCATTCATTTTACTTTCAGTCTATGGTTTTGCTTTAACTGGAAAGAACTATTGCTTTTTAATCTTTTGTGCCAACATCCAAAGTATCTGAACTCCAGGACTATGGATTAGTTTTAAAGCTTTCATTACACCTGAGAAATGCCTGGCTATACTGCTAGTGTGCAAATAAACTTGAGATTAGTATAAATAGTAAGACATGTATCTATTATTTTTTTTTGTGTTATAATAATTTCATGCCAAGCTAGACAGTACTACCACTGGTGCACATGAGGCTACATGAAAAGAGAAAGAGGAACAAGTTACATGGAGTGTTAAAGAATGGATAAGGGAAGGATGGTAATAATGGTGTGAAGAGGATTACGTGAGATCAAAAAAGAACAACGAGATACAAGGGATGTCAGAGAACGATACGAGATGACAACTGATGTTGCATTTAAACTCTGTAAGATTGTAGCTAGCAGGGAAGCAAGGGAGTTCAACAGGCGGCAAGTGCAAGAAAAGAAACTGATAGAGTAGATGTAGAAGCTGCATTTGACTGTAAAAGAGTGGGACCTAGCTGCCAGTCTAGTACCTCAAGTAAATTCTGGAAAAGTCATACTTATTCTCAAAAATCTGTTAATGAAATATTCACTTACAAAAAAGAGAAATCATTCTTACAATATAGTGTTTCTACCCAAATATTTGAACTAGTCCAGTCCTTCTTATCAGATTATGAAATGAAAGTTATCTTGAATGGCCATTCTTCTAGATCCATTTCTACTAATGCAGGAGTCCTGCATGGCTCTATCCTTCCTTTTTTTATCATTAACAACTTTTCAGGTGGCATCAACTCTCAATACTGATGACACAACCATTTACTCTTGTCTCAATAGTAATCTGATCAGTTTGATATGGTCAAATTATCAGCTGATATCAAAAACAATCTTAAGTATTTTGTTAACTGGGACACAGAATGGCTTGTTAAGTTTCACACCTCCAAAAAGTAAACACTTCTCTATTAATCATCTGAGAGATTTCTTTCTGTCATTCACCAGCATGGCTGATGATAACCTCCTGTACAGTGACTCATTGTGCCTTCTCAGGCTAATGTTATTGGTTGACCTGAAGTGGAAACACTATTTAGTTCAGCTGCTAAGAAAGTTGGTTCACTGCATCATGCTAGACAATTTTTTTTTTAGAATTTATCTTGCATATCTATGATTCTACCATTTTTCCACACTTGTGGTACAGTGGATATCGACTCGGAACAAGAAATCGGGGACCCGAGTTCGAATTCCAGTTGAATTCAATGCATTCACTTATGCGCAAATACCCTTGGGAAAGGTATTAATCCGTTACTTCCTTCCAGTTATGGGTTAAACAACAGGACAGATTGGGTTCTATAGCCTCGGCTGGTAACCAGTTTACCACAGAAAGCAATGGCAACTTACTGTGGGATAATCTTTTGGCCAGTCAGTCATGTCTCTTTCGAGACATGATCACCCAAGCGTGTATCATGTATGGCACTTAACTGACTGATGGTCAGATGCTCCTGCTATTTATCTAGAGATCCTTGATAAAATCAAAAAACGAATCAGCAATATTATTGGTCCTGATTTGGCATCTTTCCCATTATTGCCTCCTCGTGTTTTTTCTCTAAATACTTTCATGTAATTGTCCTTATGGTAGCTAGACTTTTTGAATTCAAGTTCTGTACTAGAGTGTTGGTGAAATCTCATCAATTTACAGCTAGATGTAACTGTAAGTTACACGTTTTTGTTTCTTTACTTGCTTGTGAAAATTTTTTATGGTTCCATGCTTTCCAACGAACATTAATCTTCAAAGATTTTGATGAAATATTTTCATTTTTGCTTAATTTTAAACCTTTTATGTCTAATTGAAGGATTAGTTTTTTTAGCAGAAATTTCTTTGACTGGACTTTAACTAAGTTAAAACTTAGCAAGTCACCAACAATTTTTTTTTACTTGGAATAGATAGACTAAACAATCGCCCAGTTCACACACCACCCACATCTATTGAACAGGTGAAGAGGCTTATGCCTTGTTTCCTGTTTAGGATGTGGTTTCCGGCTTTCTCTTTTCCAATCTTTTCACTCTTGCGTAGCCCCCTGTGCATCAGTGGCATTACCGCCTTGCTCGGGGTGATATGATTAAAAAAAGAAAAAATTACACGATTTACATTATTCGGGCTATTGTCCTCATCTTTGTTGTCATTTTTATGTTTCAGCTGTTGTACACTTTGGCCTTCTTCAGGTGCTAGGAATTGGTTTGAAATTCCTAGCACTTAATGAAGGCCAGAGCATACAACAGTTTGAAATGTCATACAAGTGGCAACAAAGATAAGGACAATAGTCCAAATTCTGGTAGGGCATAGAACTAGTGTCTACATCTATACAAAAGTTATGGAAACCACAGTAGCAACATGCAGAATGGTGATGCTATGGTTTTATACTCTGCAAGTAAATCTACAGGATTTAAGACAATCACCTCCTCTGAATATTTCTTGTGTCTCCCCATCGTTCTTCTTATCTTAGACATACTTAATGAGCTTGAGTAAATGAATGGCGGAACAGGGTTTTGAAAAAATAACAAAAAAATTTATTACGAGATACAAGGTACTGGAAGTTGTGGCAAACCATGATTGCATAAATACTGAGGGGACATGACAATAAAAAATGAAGTAACAAGCCGGTCAGTACTTCAATGGAGAACCCCTTTGAAACACCAGATACTGTAAGCAACCTATTACAATCTTTGATATGTTTAAACTTCAAATATCTCACAAAGGGTAGATAAGCCATAAAAAATGAAGTAGTCAATGAAACAATTTTATTTTCAAACTTTTCTAGTAGCTTGGAAAATATATGAAGCCTCTTCAGGTAGGAGTAAGTATCAGGGTAGACAGCTCTAGCTTTGCTTCACAACTAGTCTAGAAGAATGTCAGCCAGTTAATCTTCATACGTGATACCCGCTTGGGCAATCATGTCTTAAAAGAGACACATCTGACTGGGCAGAATATTATCCTGCAGTAGGTTGCCATTGCTTTCTGCAGTAGCCAAGGCTATAGAACCCAATTTGTTCTGTTATTTAACCCATAACTGGAGGGAAGAGATGGATTAATACCTTTCTCAAGGGTATTTGCGCATAAGTGAATGCAAGGAATTTAAGTGGAATTTGAACTAGGCTCTCCGATTTCTCATTCCGAGCTGATATCCACTGCACCATAATGCGCATAACAACTTTGAAGCAAAAACTGGTTGTCCATGAAGCTAGCAACTTAAAAATAATATAAAAACCTATTTGCAATGGCAACCACAGTAGCAACACCAAGTGTGATGAGGCTGTGGCTCTAGTATTGTGAAGCTGTGGCTGTAGACTCCACATGATAATCTACAGGATTTACAACAAATGTCTTCCTCCTCTGGATTATTTCTTGTGTCGTCTCCTCATTCTTCTTCTTTTCATCTTGGATGAATTTACATTGATTTCTCCTCCACCTTCCTTTATCAAATAATACACCTTTTCTTTCACTTACTGAAATTTTCCCTCATTTTCATTCTTAACAATATTTCCTTCCCCCTGACACTTTCTTTTTTTCCTAAACCTCTTTTTTCCCCCTCCCCCGACCCTCAGTTTCCTTTCAAGACTTGGTTCTTCTTTCTCTTTTCTCCCATTTACCCTTTTCCTTTTCTCCGTTTGTCGTCTCTTTTCATTCCTTAACTCCAGGCTTTTGTTTTTTTTTTCTACTATTCCCTCTTTCTCTTCTATTTTCCTCTCTTGATACTCTTCACTTGAGGTTTATGGCATTTTCATATTGAGACATCAGTTTTCTTATGAATGTTAAACTTAAGCAATGCTGAGCCTGGACAGTACTTAGATGGGTGATCACTTGGAAATAGCAGGTAATAATGGCTCAGAATTAAAAAATCAGAGAGGAGAGTCCCAATTCCAGCCATGTTTGTTATATCCTCATATGCACAAATAACCTAGAGAAAGGCATGAATCTGATGTAATGAATAGGTAATGAATATGTATACACCTTGGTTCCCCCTCACTGGAATGTGATTGGCTGTTGTCAGCCATAAATATAGACTAAGGTGAGGATGTCCAGAGATCTTCCACCAGAACTCTATTGGTCTACCACTATTGTCTACGTCTACGTCTCAGAATACTGCATACGATAAGTACTGCCATTACCTCTAGGTACTAGATTCTTCTATCCGATTACATTTGCCTAAACCACTTAACTACTTCTAATGATATATATATATATATATATATATATATATATATATATATATCCCTTTCCGGGACATACCAGAATCCTTATCTATGCTATGGGTAAGACTTGTATTGCTAAATCATTATTATTTCAAAAGAAATTCTAAAAATCAATAAAGAATTTGTAGAGTTTAAATAACCATCACACCCACATTTATATCAGCCACACTCTGAGTGGATAGCTGCAGCCCGAAGGTGTGAAAAGGCATTATCTAAATGCAATGCAGGCCTTGTTGACAGGTACAATTGTACTGCTCATAACTTGTCCCCACTTTGTGAGGGAGACACAGTTTCAATTCAAAACCCAAAACCCAAATAGTCATCGATGGAACATAAGTGGGTGAATAGTAGAAACGCTGCTCAACCGCCAATATAGGATTAAAGTTGGTGGATAACCCTGCGGAACCGTAGATTTCTGAGGAAACTTGAGGCACCTGCAGTCAAGACCCCTATCCCAAGTCCTTGGCCTGTGTCCCCTAGATCGACAGTCACAGATATATGTAGGCCACATCAATCTGATGAGAAATCTGGAAATGGCAGCATTACTTTGCAAATTGACCTGGCATCCCAAGCCCCTACTCAGTCACAGTTATCATGAACTAGGATCCCAAGGGGCTCTATCCCGACTACTCCCATATAATTGACCAGGCAATAGGAACTGATTCCCCCCCAGCAGCCACAGTGGGGAGAGGAGGGAGATGTAGAAGTCAAATAACTTACCTTTCAACATGGCTGTCTTCTTTTGTCTCCCTGTAGGAAGGTGAATATTCAAGAGTGTGGATATTGTGCTGAATATTTATGGAGCCCAATATACACACTGAAATTATTAGCCAATCAATGCTTACAGAATAGACTTGCCTGTAACAGAATGGAATCTCCCAGGTTATTATTTAAACCACCTACCAATTTGCCCTGGTGTTTTTTTTGGTCAATTAGACTCAACTTCTATTCTTGTTGATTACTGGCTGGTTGTTCTATAAGGTCCTTACAGATAAGAGTTGACAAGCCTTACAAAAAAAAAAATTAAATCAATCAAGCCTCACTTGATTTCTGTATCTTTTTTTTCAACATTCCTTCTCTTTTTATACCACCTTACTTTTTATTTATATTACCAATGTTCTCTTCCCCCTCCCCCCCTGATATGCCTCACTTAAATTTTTCCTCTCTTTAATAACATACTACCACCCTTTCATTTCTCCTCCTCCTTCCCCCACCCCTGCAATATTCCTCAATTTCACCTGCCCTCTTTTTTTTTCATTTCCTCTTAATTTCTGTTCACTTAATTTTGCTCCCTCTCTTTAATAAAACATACCAAACCTTTTCTTTCCTCCCACCTCAATACTCTGCATATACATTCTTCCTGTTTTTAATAACGTATTAACCAGCCTCTCTTTTTCTACACTATTTACATTATCTGGACTATTGTCCTCATCTTTGTTGCCATTGTACACTTTGGCCTTCTGCTAGGAATTTTGAACCAAACCCATTATTACAATCACTGGAGTATATCATTCTCATTTTCTTGTGTGAAGCCTCTTTAGTAGTCATGAGTTATCTCCCTGTAACTTTCTAAGTTACTTGTTCAATACCAGGCTGGTGTTAAACTCACATCTCTTTGGGTTAAGTACCTGGAACTAACCGATGTCTATATCCACTAGGCCATGTGTCCTTAAGGACAAGAACAACTGAATTTCTGGGACTTATAAACCCAATGTTCAGTAACTATTTTTACCAGAGTTCATGTTGCAATTTTTGATGTTAATGGTTTTCTCAAGTATTCATTTTAACAGAGCTCATATTGCAGTTTTGACACTAAGGATTTTCTCTGGCACTTTGTATTACTGGTTCCTAAATTATATTTATCTCCATGCTTGGTCAGCTTGGGAGACTTTTGTAGCCTAGCATATATGCTGATTTCTTAAGTTTACGTAGTTTCCAGTGGTGTTCTCTATCTATTATTTTAACTTCATCCCGTAGGGGGTGGTGATCCACTTTCTCTCTCCATGTGTGGGCAGCTACACCTGATTTTTTTATCTCCTTTCATGTTATGTTCTTGTAGCCTTACCTTAAGGGGGCGGCCGGTTTCTCCTTTATATTTCTTTCCACAGCTACATGGAATGGCATACACACAGTCATTAGTCATGTCCTCTTCTGTTGGGGGTCTTACTTGGGAGAGGTACCTGCAAAGTTGTCAACATTAGTTGAGTGCCTCTGAAGATTCAGTGCTGAACAAGGGTCTCAACTTCGCAACAACCATCAGGCAGATACTCTACTTAGTTATCATTGCCCATATCGAGGAAATGGACTTTCTGAAGGATGTTCAAGGCTAAGAAATTCAGTTGTTCTTGTCCTTAAGGACACATGGCTCAATGAATATTGACATTGGTTAGTTCCAGGGACTTGACCCAAAGAGTTGTGAGTTCAATACCAGGCTACAGTGGTGAACAAGTAACTTAGGCTACCAAAGAGGCTTCACACAGAGAAATGAGAATGATATACTTCAGTGATTGTAATAAAGAGTTCTGTTCCAAAATTCCTACAATTCCTCGCACCTGATGACAGCCAAAACATCATACAAATGGCAACAAAGTTGAGGACAATAATCCAAATAACGCAAATACTACCTCATGTCAGAAATATGGATATCTCCTTCTCTTTTCCCTCTCATGCACTTCATTTAATTTCATGAGAAAAAGTAGGTATTTAGTAACCCTGGTTTGGTCTGTTTTATGTAGAGGACCCCTTGTGATGTTCAAGCAAACATGTCTACAATACTGGCATGGCAACTCTCTCTCTCACATCTGTTATTTGATTTCTATATACAACAATACTTCCTTCTTTTTGATTTATCTGTCTAAATACGTTCATTATCTATGTACATTATATATCTATAGGGTGTCTAAATTACACAAGAATGAAAATAACATTGATATTTCATTTTAACAGATATATTTATTATTTCAAGATATTTTCTGTGAAATTTTGATAAAGAGAAAATTTATTAAATGAAATCACCATTGGTTCTAACCACAGTATCTAGACAACTTCTGAATCTTCTGCAATGCTTCTGGACAGTCTCCTTGTTTAAATTGGTGAATGCTGCCATAATCCTTGCCTTCAGTTTATCTTTGGTATTACAAGGAGTTTTGTTCATCTCTTGCTCAACTGTGCCCCACGCAATAATCAAGGGGGTTTCAGTCTGAGGAGTGAGGTGGCCAGGTGCAAGGTGTGGTGTGGTCCCAGAAATTGTCTGACAGCCATGGTTGGGTTCTCCTGCTGGTGTGGCATGGTACAGAGTCCTGTTGCCAGATTTAAATTCCAGCAGACACTCTCTTGACCCAGAACAGCATTACTTCCTCAAGGCACTTGAAGTAGACGCCCGTGTTGAGTCAGAGGCCCCCACTAACAAATTCAGGAGATCTTTCCTTAGAAATGATTAGAGTGTATTTTTCGAACTGTCTGAATCCTCTGCACTGTGATCAGTTTCACACCCAGACACTCTGAAATGTTTGTATTGCAGCTTCTAGTTCAAATGCCAAGCAGAACAGCGTACCATTTCTAAATTTCTTGAGGATTGAAAATGCATCATGGTGCTTTTTTTTGTCTCACAGACCATGCCCAAATAACCCTACTATATTGAAGACAAAAAAAACCAAAACTATTTGCCAAATTAAAAATATAGAATGGCGACAATTTACCCATCGCACACTCCACCCCCACACATTATATATATATATATATATATATATATATATATATGTGTGTGTCTCACCCCAGTTCTAATAATAAAACAAATACTTCATTGAAGAACTTTAAACAGTTTAAGACAATGGAAAATACTTGATCTTATTTTGACAAATTCATTCATGACGACTAGTAAAAGCAAAAGTATACATACCTCTATTTTAAATGTGCAGAAGTAGAGAAATTGAGCAGGAATAATAAAGCAGACATGCATAAGGAAATAAAAGAACTGACAAGATAAAAAACCTGCTCTTTAACAGGATGTCTAAAATCTAAGGATGTGTTGTAGTGAAATATTCTGTCCTACCCAGGAATGGGTATGGCCCAGGTTATAAAAGATTGGGACTAGTATGAACTAGAGAGTGTTCGTGATTATAAGAGAGTCTTCATCATTACACGGGAGTGATCGAGAGTCTACGTCATTATACGAGCAAGATCGAGAGCCATCGACCTTAGATGAGAGTTAGACATCACTAGATGCAAGCCTTCTTCTCAAGACAGATGCTTACGTTCTATTCAGAGACATTGCCTTCTCAATTGTTATTCTTGTTAACTGTTTGTTGGTGTATTTGATTTATTGTACTGAGGTATAATAAATCTCTATTCATATATCCTCAGTGTTAAGAATTATTTCTTGCACTATTCTTTCTCTGTTTATCCCCTCCCGGGATATAACAGGATGGAAAAATCATTTTGGAGAAAGAGGAAATACTCAAACGATCGGAAGAATATATAAAAGATCTTTTCCATGACAAGAGAGAACAATCAATAATATGCCAAGATGAGGACGGACCGCAAATATTAAAGTCTGAAGTGGAATCTGCAGTAGCCAAACTGAATAGAAACAAAGCAGCGGGACCAGACAGCATAGTCATAGAGCTGCTGAGAGCCCTTGAAGAATTTGGTATAAAAAATTACTGAAATATTAAATGAAATTTATAATAGTGGGGTTATACCAGATGATCTCAGCAAGTCTATCTTCATAACACTACCTAAGAAGCCAGGAGCAAACTCCACAGAACCATCAGTTTAATGAGCCATATAACAAAATTGATTGTCCGAGTCTTGATGAATAGAGTGAGAAGCAGAATCAGGCCAGAGATAAGATGAGAACAGTGTGGTTTTGTTAAAGACACGGGAACAAGGAATGCAATATTTATGATTAGGATGCTCTCTGAAAGAGCAATACAAATGAAGAAGGGCTTATACCTGTGCTTTATTGATTATGCGAAGGTATTTGACAAAATACGCCACAAAGAATTGATGGAGATGCTCGGCAGCCTTGACATATTTGGTAAAGACTTGAGCGTAATAAAGAATCATTACTGTCAGCAAACCGCTTGCTACGGACAGGTAATGAATTGAGTAGATATACAAAAATAGAAAGGGGCGTAACACAAGGATGTGTCTTTTCTTTCAACTTGTACAGCGAGAATATTTTGAGGACCCTAGAAGTTATGCCTGGATTCATAATCAGAAGCCACAATTTAAACAACCTAAGGTACGCAGATGATACAGTGCTGATAGCAGACACAGAAAGGAAACTACAAGACCTCCTACAGAAGGGAGCTGAAGAAAGTAACAAGAAAGGACTAGAAATAAACTGCACAAAAACCGAATGCATGATCTTCAGTATAAAGGGCAGCTCAATATGCCAAATACAGGTCGAGGATACTAGAATCAAGCAGGTACAAAAACTTAAATACCTGGGAAGTGTTATAACAGAAGACGAAAAGTGCTACACAGAGATCCGAAGGCGAATTGGCATGGCGAAGGAGGCATTTCAAAAGTTGATTAAGGTATTAAGAAACAGGATAATTTCACTAGAAACAAGGAAGAGAGTACTGGATTGCTACGTGCTGTCCGTCCTTCAATATGGCAGTGAATGCTGGACAATATCATCAAAGATGAAGGGAAAACTTGAAGCAATTGAAATGTGGTGCTACAGAAGGATGCTGCAAATATCATGGATCAAGCATGTGAGCAACGATGAGGTGCTGAAAATGATGGAAACAAAAAGGAAATTAATACTGAGCATCAGGAAGAGACAGCTGAAGTTCCTGGGACATGCAATGAGGAAAGAGGGCTTGGAGAACCTGATACTAACAGGCCAGATAGAGGGAAAAAGAGACAGGGGAAAGCAGCAGATAACATATTTGAAGTACCTAATTAGGTGGATGATGGAACAAGGACTGCATGGTTTAACAGAAGAAGGTGTACTCAGAGCCACCAAGGATAGGGAAATGTGGAAAGCCATGATCGCCTACATCCTGAAGGGACAGGGCCCATAGAAGATGAAGAAGTGAGGTTCTTGTTCTATGTTTTCTATCTTTCCTCTTTCTGGGAGATCTTTCTTTTGGGGCTAAGAATGGGCTTTCTGTGTTATCTATTTGGGTGAGGGGTAAAAGAGGTTCATTAAGTTTTGTAGTATAGATTCTTGTTTTTTTTTTTATTGTTTGGTTTGGTTTTTGGGGTCTTCAGTTTTGTTAGTTTGGGCTTTGGAGTTCCTTAGAACTGATTCAACAGGGAGCTTGGTTGTTAGGTTGGTTAAACTTTCTTTTCATGATTCCATTAGTGTTTTGAGTTCTTTTATTAGTGGTATTTACGTTATTTGGACTATTGTCCTCATCTTTGTTGCCATTTGTTTGACGTTTCAGCCATTGTATGCTCCAGCCTTCTTTAGGAGCCAGGAATTTGGAATCAAACACTTTATTACAGTCACTGGGGTATATGAACTTCATTCCTTGTGTAGTAGTGCCACTTTTGGTAGTCATGAGTTATCTCCCTCTAATCCTGAAAGTTACTAAGATGAGGACAATAGTCCAAATAATGTAAATACTACCTCATCTCAGAAATATAGACAAATTTCTTTTATTAGGTTTATCATTTCATGATGAACCATTGCTTGGGTTTGAAATGGGTTTCTGGTAAGTTTAGTCATGTTTGCATATGTTGTTGCTGTGGAGTCTTCCAAAATTTTTCTTGATTCTGGGTCTGATATATTTTTGTTTTATTTCTGATATTTTTTCTTTTCTCCAGAATTCAGTCAGTTGCATGTTTTTGTTTGCAGTCTAGTCAGTTCTGTGGTTTTTCACACTTCATGTGATCTATTCCACTTTATTCACACCTTCTACAGACTGTGATGACCAAATTTTTGGCAATTGTGACATCTGAGAAAATTTGGGATATATAAATTTACTTTTGTCATAGTATATCCTGTCTTTTCCTTGGTAGGGGTTACTGGAGTACTGAAAGTGAGTATGTATGTGTTGGCTTGGATTATTTGTTCTTTTTAATAGAGATTCTGCAGGTATCAATAGCACCTTGTGTCCAGAGGTTGGTTTTTATCTCATCTTGGGGACAAAGAGAAAGATCAGGACTTCTCTCTATATTTTTTGATAAGTTCAAGGAAATATGGGGGTATGTTTTTGTTTTCAGGTTGTGTAATTATTTTTGCTTCAATAGTAGGTCTGAGTATGTTTTTTTTTTGTTAATTCTATTAGTAAGGTATAATTAGCTAATTTTTAACTGATTTTGGTATTATTACAGAGCTGATGTTTTTCTCTATGATGAAAGGGAACAACTTTATAATTGTTTTTTTTATTGGTTCTATCACAATGAACGGAGGGAAGAGAGTCTCGTCTGAATCATTTTCAGAACTGGTTTCAACATGTAGGTGCTTTGGGGTTTTTGATTTTTTGCTTTTTTTTTTTTTTTTGGAATCCATAGAAGTTTTTTTAAATGAGTTCACTGTCAATAATAGGAAATGTCAAGGGAGAAACTGATTTGACTTGGAAAATCAGGACTACACAGTATACTCACACTAAGAAAAAGAAACCAATTATTTGAAATCACTAGGTTTTCATCCCCAAGATGACTACTCAGCTAGTGTTGTAGATATAAAGGGGAAACGTCATTCCCTCATCAGCATGATTAACCCTACAGCCCCCACTTTATGCTTTGGAATTTTTCAAATAAAAAAAGAATCTGCAAAACTTCAAAAGAGAGCTTGATGTGACAAGTCAGTTGATTGAATCAGGCCTGTCTCAACCAGTAAGGGCCAAAGTGGAGTGTTGCAGGTCATGTGGCCCCTTGGGTAACCAGGTCACAGACTGCCCAACCACAAGGATCCCATTCTAAAAGCATCACAGGTTGCCCTCCATGACCAACAAGTGGCCTCATTGAGGGTGATGTCTTACCCTCTCTACAGAGGTGCAGTTGGCATATTCTACTGCCCAAGCCAACAGGGTGGCCTTCTATTTTGAGTTTCATAAAATTACACCCTCTTCCAAAGACTTCAGATATAAAATACCTTTAGTCAGTTAAGTGCCATACATGATACACACTTGGATGATCATGTCTCTTGAGACATGACTATCTAGGCAGATTTTCCTGCAGCAGGTTGCCATTTCTTTCTACAGTAGATTGGTTGCTAACCAAGACTATTGAAGCCAATCTGTCCTGCTATTCAACCTATAGCTAGAGAGAGAATAGATGGATCAATACCTTTCCCAAGGGTACTTGTGAGTAATCTTCCTTGGTAATTGGTTTGGTTTAAGTTTAATGACCCAGCAACCATTTTGGTCATTTAAGGATCAGTCTTTGAATATTGGGAATATTTACCCATAGCTGGGACCCTAGCAGGTGCTACTACTCCGGGTCAGGGTGGACCTGGGAACAACAACAATTAAGAGGTGGTTCCATGCTCCTCACAAATCAGAGGCCTTGCTGCCGGATGCAGTTTACAGTCATACCCAGGACCATGGTAATTGGTAAGCAATCATCAAGATTAATTGTCTCTATTCTAAAAACCACTGGGGAGAGAGAGTGAGAGACAGAGACAATAGCAAGCAGTGTCAGCTCAGTTCATTCTCTTTACTACCAGTTATGGAAGCTTTTGCCATGTGTTTGCCCTTTAATATTGATTTAGTTTATTTTTCTGAAATAATTATGTCGTTGAATAGTGAAGAATATATATATCTTCTTTTATAAAGACCATTGTGTATTTGTGTGTGTGCGTGTGTTTATACATATAATGCTCAAGGGAGATAACCTGTGAGGAAACAGGTAATAAACCTCTCATTTTGCTATAATTTTAGATGGCAATGTGTACACGCGTACTTTAATATTTATAAATTAAATCCTTATTATTCATGAATCAATTAAATGGCATTGGGCATTTTTTCTCTCTCTCTCACTGGTGTACCACTACAGCAGACTATCTTAGGAGCTGCTTATTTTATTCATACATGCTCTTGTCATGGTGTGCCCAATCACTATTCCCACTTTGTCTAAACAATCTCGAATACAGCCTGAAATTAATTATAGTCATTTATTTGTTTAGCTGGCTCGCTGCTGTTGTATGAACGTTTTTTATGAATACCAGCGATTTCACAGCAAATGGGCTCTCAGCTAGTGGGGCAAGGAGCCTCACTGCATCGCGACTTTGATGTGCCCAGTCAAGTTGCCCGAGCTTCCAGCTCACACCTGCAGTCTCCAGCAACATCTAGCTCACCCCTGCAGTTTTCCTGCAGCTTCCAGTGACTCCGGCAGCCACCAGCTACCTACTGCAGCATTTCACTGATGTTCCGCTACCAGTTCCATTGCCCACTGACATCTGATGACTTGTTCCAGTACTCACTGACGTCCAGCAACCATTTCCAGGTCCCGCCTATGTCTGGATCCCACTCCAGATACACAACCTCTATTGCCTTACCAGTCACCATTCGCTTAAGAAAACAATAAAGACCCGATTTGCATCGTCTCCAACTGGCCATCTGCATTTGTCATCCTTCTTTGCTATTGCCGTCTCCTTTCCTTGCCTTTGTGTCTACTTTCTTAGTTGCATGGTCAATTGGCACTCACACCTCTCAGCCCTACCCTGCAACACTCTGTTATGGACTATGATGACCTACCTGATATTGTTAAGGATTATTTTGCTTTTAGCAGTAAGTCTCAGGTTTTGCTTTTCCCAATGGCATCAAGCTTTTTTTGGTATGCCTGGGAACCTTATCTAGGATTTTTAAAAATATTTTTTTTATTCTCACTTATTTGGTCGAGTTAGCTCAGACATTTCTGAGTCTAACATGCCAACCATTAATGGTCAGAAGGTCATTAGGGAGGCATTTTATGTCATAACATAGTCGAATTACCAACTTATCTTGTGCAGTGCAGTTGATCAGTAGTTTTAAATTTACGACTCTTTCATCCTGACTAGATGAGCATTCTTTTTCTCACCCCCTGGCAAGTTTAGTTCATGGGTACAGGGTATGCACATATTAACTACACTTAAAATATTGAACTTGCTGAAGGGTATAAAGTGTCAATTTTTATACATGACTGCAACCAACTACCTGATGATTGCATAAAACTAAAAGTTTTAGTTGCATCACATTTTTTTTTATAATCATATTGCCCCAAGCAAGGCATTTTACTGCCACTGTTGTGCAGGGAGTTACATAGAAGGAAAGTTATGAGCAATGAATGCTGGACAATACCATCAAAGATGAAGGAAAAAATTGAAGCAACTGAAATGTGGTTCTACAGAAGGATGCTGCGAATATCATGGATCGAGCATGTGAGCAATGTTGAGGTGTTGGAAATGATGGAAACAAAAAGGAAATTAATACTGAGCACCAGGTAGAGACAGCTGAAGTTCCTGGGACGTGCAATGATGAAGGAGGGCTTGGAGAACCTGATACTAACAGGCTAGAAAGAGTTTTCCCTTTGTCAGAACGCCTGTTGCAAAGTTCAGGGTAAGTAACAAAGTTTTTAATTGTACAATGATCATGGGCCAATTCTTTGGCTATTTCTAAGGTAGATATCTTATTACAAACCCTTTGGACAATTTTAGACTTGTCAGCTTGACTCAAAGCACCTTTACATCCCATCTTGCATATAAAGTTGGCACGCTGAAACAGGCTGCAAGTCACCAAAATGGCTACCATTTGTTTACTATTGCAAAGATTAGCTTAGAATTTTAGATCTGCACATGTGTTAGTGTCGTTATATAATGTGCCAAGTTTCACTAATTTTTTATTAAAAACTGTTGGAGTTAGAACAAAAAAATGGATTTGCATATAATTCTGGCACGCAGTGTAGTTCATTCAGTAATGAATTTGAACACTCTCAGCTACTGGCGTATGTTTACATTTAATATAACATTCTAAAGTCTGCCTTCCTCTACTGGGCGCCCATAGCTCAGAGGAAGAATTGGGTTTCAATCCTGGCTAGAAGCAATTGGATGTCTAACTGTACTGATGAGCACTACAGATCTGTCTGTGGATGACTATTTACGCTCTCACATCCTGATTAGCAACATGAAAAAATGGCAAACTTTGAAAAAAATGGTACCTACTCAAGCATCTACGCATCATTCATTCAGTAATGAATTTGAACACTCTCAGCTACTGGCGTTAGTTTACATTGTATATAACCCACTAAAGTCTGCTTTCCTCTACCAAGCACCCATATCTCAGAGGTAGAATTGCCAACCGATGTCAATTTGGTCAGATTTCAATCCTAGCTAAATGCAATCGGCTATCTAACCATACTGATGAGCTGTGATACAGCGAAACAGATTGGTCTGCAGATGACTATATACATATATGAAATGAATTGTTTGAACATTATTTTTTTATATCTACTGGCCTGTTCAAACAATTCATTTCAAATTGTCAGTTGTTTATAACCAAGTTTTGTTAAAATTCTTTAATTTCCTTAACATGTTTACATTTGTTGACATTACAATACATTTCAGAACAGATATGGTTGTTGCAATGAATCAAAAATTGTGTTATATAGGCTTGATTAAAACCTTGTTTGGACTGGAGGTCATTCATGGTTGAGCTGTCTAGGACATTGTCAGATCAAATGGTAGCTTCCCCTATATAGATATGGGTCGCAGGTTCGTATCCTGCTGAATGACACACATTTTCATAATAAAAATTTATCGTAAATAATCAGGCCAGTAGATATAAATATATAATACTGTTTAATTAAAAACAGAATATCTACTTAAATGTGAGTATCGATAGAAAAATAATGTTCAAACGATTCATTTTAAATTGTTGGTTGTTTATAACCAAGTTTTGTTAAAATTCGTCAGTTTCCGTAATATGTATATATATATATATATATATATATATATATATATAAACAGAGAAACCACAAGTATTCTTTCATAAAGTATATTGTATTTTATTTTTATATTTTATATTCTGCTACATGTTTTTCTGGTCTCACAACCTTCATCGGGCAGAGAGTGGTTATCTGTGTTTGTGTGTGTTAGTAATTCACATCTTCATATACTTTGCCTGATTTTGATTATATATATATATATAATATGTTAATCTAGAGAAGTTTGTCACTTAAGTGAGCAGAGTTAGGTTGATTTTGAAGTCTTGTGAAGGCACTAATTCCTTAACTCCATGAAAAAAAGTCTTGAAGCTTATAACACATCACTCGATAAGTCCCGTCCTGACATATAGACAGCGTCATTAATAAAAAAATTCATATGATTGTTATGAAGCACTAAATTTCAAATGACATGTGACAAAATTTGGGTGCAATTGGATTATTAGTTTACAAACTATAATTATTTACTATTGCAAATTTTCAAAACAATAGAAAAATCTGAATTTTGTGTTTAATTTTGTGTGTTGCTGGAAAAAAATACTGTTTAAGTAAAGCAATGGCTTCATAAGTGTTATTCAGACTTTGGTTTATTGGAAGCAATAGAGGTGGTATACTGACTTTAAACGCAGTCATACAGACACAAATGATGCTGAATGTTCTGGTCACCCAAAATCGGCGGCTGTCCCGGAAAACACCAAAAATTTCACAAATTCATTTTCATCCATCATAAATTGAAGTTGCATAAGATAGCAGAGAAGTTGAACATATCAGAAGGCAGTGTATTAACCATTTTGCATAAACTTTTGTCAGCAAGAAAGCTGTGTTCAAAGTGGGTAATGCATTTGCTCACAGTCGATCAAAAACAATAACCCGAAAATGATTCTGAGCATTGTTTGCAATTGTTTCAATGCAAAAAGAAGGAGTTTTTGAATAAATATCTGACAATGAATGAAACATAGATCCACACTTTCACTCCAGAGTCAAATCGGCAGTCAGGTGAGTGGAGAGCAACAGGTGAAAGCCATCCAAAGCCAACAAAGATGTAAACATCAGCAGGCAAGATTTTGGTTTCTGTATTTTGAGATGCGAGTCGTATTTTGTTCGCTGATTAACTTGAAAAAGAAAAAACCATCAATAGCGAATATTATATAGCATTATTAGTGTGTTTGAAGGAAGAATTTGTCAAAAAATCTTTCTGTTTAGATCTATCTATCTCTGTCTGTTTCTATCTATCTATCTATCTCTGTCTTTGTTTCTATCTATCTATCTATCTCTGTCTGTTTCTATCTATCTATCTATCTCTGTCTGTTTCTATCTATCTATCTATCTCAGTCTGTTTCTATCTATCTATCTCAGTCTGTTTCTATCTATCTCAGTCTATTTCTATCTATCTATCTATCTATCTCAGTCTGTTTATATCTATCTATCTATCTATCTATCTCAGTCTGTTTATATCTATCTATCTATCTATCTATCTATCTCAGTCTGTTTATATCTATCTATCTATCTATCTCAGTCTGTTTATATCTATCTATCTATCTCAGTCTGTTTATATCTATCTATCTATCTCAGTCTGTTTCTATCTATCTATCTATCTATCTATCTCAGTCTGTTTCTATCTATCTATCTATCTATCTATCTCAGTCTGTTTATATCTATCTATCTATCTATCTATCTCTCTCAGTCTGTTTCTATCTATCTATCTATCTATCTATCTCAGTCTGTTTCTATCTATCTATCTATCTATTTCTATCTATCTATCTATCTCAGTCTGTTTCTATCTATCTATCTATCTATCTATCTATCTCAGTCTGTTTCTATCTATCTATCTATCTATCTATCTATCTATCTAGTCTATTTCTATCTATCTATCTGTTTCTATCTATCTATCTATCTATCTATCTATCTATCTCAGTCTGTTTCTATCTATCTATCTATCTATCTATTTCTCAGTCTGTTTCTATCTATCTATCTATCTCAGTCTGTTTATATCTATCTATCTATCTCAGTCTGTTTATATCTATCTATCTATCTCAGTCTGTTTATATCTATCTATCTATCTCAGTCTGTTTATATCTATCTATCTATCTCAGTCTGTTTATATCTATCTATCTATCTCAGTCTGTTTATATCTATCTATCTATCTATCTATCTATCTATCTATCTATCTCAGTCTGTTTATATCTATCTATCTATCTGTCTATCTATCTCAGTCTGTTTCTATCTATCTCTCTGTCTATCTATCTCAGTCTGTTTATATCTATCTAGATAGATAGAAACAGACAGATAGATAGATAGATAGATAGATAGATAGATAGATAGAAACAGACTGAGATAGATAGATAGATAGATAGATAGAAACAGACTGAGATAGATAGATAGATAGATAGATAGATAGAAACAGACTGAGATAGATAGATAGATAGATAGATAGATAGATAGAAATAGAAACTATCTATCTATCAAGTTATAAATTGGAGATGTCAATGTCAAGCAAGTAGAAACTAATTAATCATCCACAAGGCCACATAAATACTTTTATTTAATGCCAAAAAGGTGGGGTTTTAAGGTATTTTTTAATGTTCAGTTTTCATGAGAATATTGATTAAGTCAGATTTTAATGAAAAATTTTATTTTTGTTATTTTTGTAAAAAATGTCTTCTAGTTTTGTATTCAAAAATGTATTGCTAGTAATATTTTTTTTTCTTCAAAAATTCATATGGCAGTAATTTTTCCTTTTTTATTCCTTCAAAAATGTCTTGGTGGAAATATTTTTCTTTCAAAAATGTGTTGTTGGTAATATTTTTCCTTCAAAAGTTTATTTTGTGTAAATGGATCTGAGTTTGAGTTTTGTTTAACAGCATATCTACCTCTGTGGGTTATTTAATGCCAAAAAGGTGGGGTTTTAAGGTATTTTTTTTAATGTTTGATTATAGTGAGAAAGTTGATTTAGTTAGATTTTAATTGAAATTTTTTGTTGTTGTTATTCTTTTTCATTTCAAAAAACTGAAAATGTTTTGCTGAGAATAACTTATATTTCCTTCAAAAATCTATATTTTTTCTATAAAAGTCTATTTTTATACTTTCAGAGTATTTTGTCCCCAGTTTGAGGATTAACTATTTTCCCATAGCTGGGACCCTAGCAGGTACTACCACTCCAGGTTAGGGTGGTCCTGAGAACAACAACAATTAAGAGGTGGTTCCATGCTCCTCACAACCTCCCAATCAGAGGCCTTGATGCCAGATGCAGTTTGCAACATTCCTAGGCATGATGGTAAAGTGAGTATTGGGCAGCTCCAGCCTAAATATGGCAGCAGAATTCTATGTTTTGGTATAATCTGGATCTTATAATGACAGAGCATAACAGGAAAAGTCAAATACTTTTTTGAGCAGTGTAAGAAGCTGACTATTTTTTCAACATCTTTTGCCCTCGATATTTTGGTAATACTAATAATTTTCTGATTATTAACAGTAACTTTCTTCTTGATTCACAATATACTAATGTAGTGAAACACAAGTATAAAATAATAATTACATATATAAATAAAAACTTTGAGAGTTAAGTAACTAAACTGAATTAACTGAAAAGGTATAGCACATGGAATTAGAACAATTTAACTTGGTGGACACAATAAAGGGTTCAGTTTGAAATTACAATTTATATCAACTGAAGAAGGTCAGAGAGTAAAATGGCTGAAATATTGAATACAACAATAGTGTAAATATTTTTTATTATAACAACTAGCAGTATAGTCCAGCATTGCTCGGATTTAATGAAAGCTTTAAAATTAATCCATGGTCCTGGAGCTCAGACTCAGCCTAAAGAATACTTGAAATAATAAAATAATTGCGACAAATTACCAATCGCACCTTATATATATACATATATATATAAATTCCCTGATAGGTTTGTATATTTAAATAATACAAACCTATCAGGGAATTTAAAATGTGGAAAGCCCCGTTGTTTAATCTGTAAACATCTAATAACAGACAAAACATTCTCTGTACCCAACACAAAAATAAAATTACACCCACCAAACCTTACTTGTGATAGCAAAGACATCATCTACTATCTCTTCTGCTCAATTTGCCCCAACAGTGGATATATCGGCGAATCCGGTAATAGCTTTAGATTTCGCTTCAATAATCACAAACTAAATATACGACAAAAAAATGTATACTCCCCAATTGCAGCACATTTTAATCAACCCGATCACACTTTAGAAAATTGCAAATGTTTACTAATAGACTCCAATTTTAGTTCTACATACACACGCAGAAAGAAAGAAAAATACTGGATTTTAAAATTAAACACACACAAGCTAGGGTTAAATAGGGACTTAGGTGTGTTGAATCTCTACAAATATTTCAATAGGTAAAAAGAATTTTCTTTCAGATATTCCAAGGAATTTTTTATCTAAAACAAACAGACTTTCTCCACGGACGTGTCGCGTGTTGATTGGTTGACCGAAAATAAACAAACGGACGTGCCGCATGCTGATTGGTTTATCGACACCACGCGATATAAACAAAAAAATAGATATTCCAAGAGATTTTTTGTCTAAAACAAACAGACTCTCTCCACGGACGTGCCGCGTGTTGATTGGTTTACCGAAAATAAACAAACGGACGTGCCGCATGCTGATTGGTTTATCGACACCACGTGATGTAAACAAAAAAGTATTCGGACGCTATCGTAAAAATACGTTTCCAATTCTAATTTAAAAATCACTTGTTTCTGATGAAGGACCGAGGACGGTCTGAAATATAAAAATACAATAAAAATAAACAAATACTGTTTAAAAAAGTACGTTTTTAAATTCAAAACTTTTTATTAATATTCTTTCCTATACATATTAAGACAGTATACGTGGATGATCATCACTATATATATATATATATATATATATATATATATATATGTATGTACTAGCAGTATAGTCCAGCATTGCTCGGATTTAATGAAAGCTTTAAAATTAATCCATGGTCCTGGAGCTCAGACTCAGCCTAAAGAATACTTGAAATAATAAAATAATTGCGACAAATTACCAATCGCACCTTATATATATATATATATATATATATATATATATATATATGTATGTACTAGCAGTATAGTCCAGCATTGCTCGGATGTAATGAAAGCTTTAAAATTAATCCATGGTCCTGGAGCTCAGACTCAGCCTAAAGAATACTTGAAATAATAAAATAATTGCGACAAATTACCAATCGCACCTTATATATATATATATATGTACTAGCAGTATAGTCCAGCATTTCTCGGATGTAATGAAAGCTTTAAAATTAATCCATGGTCCTGGAGCTCAGACTCAGCCTAAAGAATACTTGAAATAATAAAATAATTGCGACAAATTACCAATCGCACCTTATATATATATATATATATATATATATATATATATATATATATATATATATATGTACTAGCAGTATAGTCCAGCATTGCTCGGATGTAATGAAAGCTTTAAAATTAATCCATGGTCCTGGAGCTCAGACTCAGCCTGAAGAATATTTGTGTGAAGTTTGGTGAGAATTGGATAAATATGGTGGATTTCTATTAAAGACATAGAAACAAACAGACACACACACACACAAACATCTTGCCTTTTATATTTATATATATATATATATATATATATAATCGATTTTCTGCACTATTGTAGAACTGCAACCTTGTAACCTCTGAATATCGTTTCTTATGTCTTTGTCTATGAGTGTATCCAATTTGATTAAAATTGGACCACTCCTTCTATAACCCGATTTTTTCGATTATCAATCTTCGATATTTATCGGAGGTACCTCAACACAAAACCTAGCTAAGAACACTCGCAGATGGTTATAGTACAACTGTGTAAATTTTCAAGAAAATCGGTTCAGCCGTTTCGGAGTCTATAGGTAATGGACACACATACACACACAAAGTTCCATTTATAAATAAGTTTAGATTTAGATAATTCATTTTTTTAGTTACAAGTTCTACTATGAAATTCATAGATGCATGAAAGAGATGGATTCATACCCTTCATAACAGTATTTGCACATATTTGAATATAGTGAATCTGATCAGAAGTGGAACTTGGTTCTTTGATTTTCCATTGCAAGCTACTATCAATAATTCCTGGGTATGATGATAAACTACATCTGGCAGCAATACCTCTGATTGGGAGATTGGGTTTTGTGAGCTTGGAACCACCTCTTAATTGCTGTTGTTTTCAGACCTGGAATGATAGTACCTGTTAGAGGATGTGGTTTCCGGCTTTCTCTTTTCCAATCTTTTCACTCTTTTCTGTTTTTTTTTTTCTCAATTGGAGTAGATAGACTAAACTATCGCCCAGTTCACACTCCACCCACGTCTATTGAACAGGTGAAGAGGCTCATCCCTTGTTCCTTGTTTAGGATGTGGTTTCTGGCTTTCTCTTTTAACATCTTTTCACTCCTACGTAGCCCCCTGCGCTTCAGTGGTGTTACCACCTTGCTCGGGGTGATATGATTAAAAAAAAAAAAAAGAAAAGTTGTCAGCAAATAGGGAAGCCCCCCAACAAAACATTGTGAAAGTATAAAAATACATTATTATATTAAAAAATCTATCAGCAATACATCTATATATATATAAAATGCAAGATGTTTGTGTGTGTGTGTGTCTGTCTGTACGTTCTTTATGCAAATCCACAACTCTTATCTTGATTTTCACCAAACTTCACACAAATATTCATTAGGCTTCTGGTCAGGTCATGGGCTACTTATTTTTTCCAATTTCTCCTT
Source organism: Ascarosepion bandense (assembly GCA_037127315.1). NCBI lineage: Eukaryota > Metazoa > Mollusca > Cephalopoda > Sepiida > Sepiidae > Ascarosepion > Ascarosepion bandense. Next base: position 5,656,236 of record JBBBDQ010000200.1, on the reverse strand, counting down.
GATATCAGAAATTGATACCCCAATATCCGATCAGGTCAGATCAAGATTTCAGCCCTTTTAGCATGGTTGTTGTTGCAGAATTTGCTCTAACTTGGTAAAAGTATAGCTTTTAGTCTCAAACATTAGTAGATCTTCTGAGACGACTTATTTTCCTTGATATCAGAAATCGATACCTCCGATATATTTGACTTTAATATTGGAAATCGAGACCCTGATATTCTATCAGATCTGACTAAAATCAGGTTTTCAGCCTTTTTATTTTGGTTTTTGCTTTGCTCTAAGTAGGTATAGCTGTAGTCCTTAGTCTCAGCCATGAAACTATTTACTCAGAGGACATATTTAGCTTTCAAAATACAGTTTGTAACAGAAAATTTATTTGACATCGATACCAGAAATCAAAATTTGACTTACATCCATTCATTTTTCTTTCAATCTACGGTTTTGCTTTCATTGGAAACAACTCCACCCATGTCTATTGAACAGGTGAAGAGACTCATCCCTTGTTCCCTGATGTGGTTTCCGGCTTTCTCTTTTCCAGTCTTTTCACTTTTGCGTAGCCCCCTGCGCATCAGTGGCGTTGCTTGGGGTGATATGATTAAAAAAAAAACTATTGCTTTTTAGTCTTTTGTGCCAACATCCAAAAAGTCTGAGCTCCAGGACCATGAATTAGTTTTAAAGCTTTCATTACACCCGAGCAATGGTGGGCTATACTGCTAGTTTTATGTAAAAGAAATGACCAACAATACACTTTAATCTTAGTCAAAGGCATATTCAAGCATTCAAATTATTTAGATTTCAGCATTAAATAAATAACCTATAGAGGTTGATATGGCACTAAAGAAAGTCAACCAAACAACCAACAGGAAAGAACTTTTTCATGACATTAATCTATATAATATCCTACAATTTCTTAAAAAATCAAGTTGTTTTCCAATATAGTACTTCAATAACACTACGACATAAGGTACACATACCACCACCTCTAGTAATTATTTACACAAACATGTATCGGCACAAAATCCAAGTATCATCTACCATGTATTCAGTTGTGAAAGCAGAACAACATATCATATTCCTATTACTTCAAAGCTCCCAAGAAACTTAAATGACCCATAAGAAGTTGTTATGTCATTAAACAAACAAATCAGTCAAGCTACTAGCCAATGCACAACCTGCACTTTGACGGTCTTTTTACAATTGATAGTTAATCCTTTCTTCCTGCTTTCCTTTTATTTTTATGTCTGCTATCTCACACCCTGATTGAGCACTCTGGAAGAATGGTAGACTTCAAAAAACATTAGCTACACTAGCATCTACACATCGTTCATTCAGCAATGAATTAGAACACTCTCAGCTATTGGGTGTGTGTATAATGATTATGTACACGCTAAAAAGTCTGCCTCCTTCTACCGAGTACCCATAGCTCAGAGGTAGAATCGCCGACTGACACCAGGGTCAATCCTGAGTAAAAAGCAATCAGATGTCTAACTGTACAGATGAGCTGTGATACAGTGAAACAGATCTGTCTGTGGATGACACGATATATATATATATAATGTAATGATATGCACTAAAAAGTCTGCCTACTTCCACCGAACGCCCATAGCCCAGTGGTAGAGTCGCCGACTGACGCCATTTCGGTCGGGTTTCAATCCTGGGTAAAAAAAGCAATCAGAGTCTAACCGTACTGATGAGCTGTGATACGGCAAAACAGATCTGTCTGCGGATGACAATATATATATATATATATATATATAGTTATGATGACTTGTCTGTCCAGCCATTGTTTCTGAGAAAAAAATTAAAAGAACAAGCTCCTGGATATGAAATTAATGTTCCACTCACTTCAGTAGACATTTGTTTATTTCTACTTTATTCTTTTTACCCATACAATCACCAATGTTAAGCAACATCAAGTCTGGTCACTAACTGGATGAATGACTGCTTGAGAATAGCAATTTCTGTAAGCTAGGATATGCTGTTAGTCTAATGGATAATGGCTTGGAATTGTTAATCAAAAGGACAGTTTCCAGTTTCCATTAGGAGCATTATATTTATTTATACACTTTAGGAACTGTATGACTCTACCTCCTCTATCCCCAGCTATGGGTTAATTAGTTAGACTTGTATCACTAAACTATTATTATCTCCAAAAAGAAAATACTTACAATTTAAAAATATTTTCTGGATTTAAATAACTGCAAAGACAATATGCTATGTATCAATCAATCTTAACTTGATTCTTATCAGGTCAGTCAGTCAATCAGTCAGTCAGTTAAGTGCCATATGTGATACACACTTGGGCGATCATGTCTTGAAAGAGACATGCCTGACTGGGCAGAAGATTATCCCGCAGTAGGTTGCCATGCTTTTTGCGATAGACTGGTTGCCATCCAAGGCTATAGAACACAATCTGTTCTATTATTAATACCTTTTCCAAGGATGTTTGCACGTAAGTGAATACAAAGAATTCAACTGGAATTCGAACTCTGCTCCCTGATTTGTTGTTCCAAGACAATATTCACTGTACCACAGACGCACATCCTATCTTATCATGTATTTAACCTAAAAATTGTAATTATAAATTGGAATTACCATTGCTTTCTGCGATAGACTGGTTGCCATCCACGGCTATAGAACACAATCTGTCCTATTATTTAACCCATAACTGGAGGGAAGAGACGGATTAATACCTTTCCCAAGGATGTTTGCATGTAAGTGAATACAAGGAATTCAACTGGAATTTGATCTTGGTTCCAGTTATGGGTTAAATAACAGGAGAGATTGGGTTCTATAGCCTTGGCTGGCAACCAGACTACTGCAGAAAGTAATGGCAACCTACTGCATGATAATCTTCTGCCCAGTCAGTCATGTCTCAAAAAAGACATGATCGCCCAAGTGTGTATCAAGTATCAAGCACTTAACTGACTGATTCGATTGGCATCAAGTGAAATAGCTAAATGTAACCACCTCTGTTACTCTAACAGTTTCTTTTATAGTACTTTCTGTTTGAGGAACTCTTTTCTGTTTGTTTAGCTAAAACCTCCAAAAGTTTAAATGCAAAATCAATTGCCATCTTCTATCTGCTTGATTCCCATCCATCTCTTTTCTTTAACATCCCAATAGCTACAATCCCCAAAAGTTTAAATGCAACATCAATTGCCATCTTCTATCTGCTTGGTTCCCATCCATCTCTTATTCCTTTTTCAACATCATTTTTTCTCTCACTGTATCCCCTTGTGCACCAGTGGCAGTCTTGTCTTTTTTGGAGTAAAATGATAATAAAAAAATCATGATAGTGCAGTGAGAAGCTTGCAACATTTCGTCTCTGAGTTGTACAGTGACTTATTGATAATATTGTCCTATGCACACGTTTGTAATTGGATTATGTTGATATTGATTGTTTTGGGCTTTATGGCATATCAACAACTGCAGGGTCATTTAATGCCAGTGTGGTATTATGTATATATGTTGTTTTGTTTGGTTCTGTAATATATTTCTGTTATGTAGTTGGTTTGGCAATTATTCATTCGTTTGCTGCTTTTGTTTGTTTTGTTTCGAGAAGTTTGAACAGTTTCATCTCTATTAAATCTATCTGAAGTTATTTATAAATGGAACAGTGTGTGTGTGTTCATTACCTATAGACTCCAAAACAGCTGAACTGATTTTCTTGAAAATTTACACAGTTGTACTATAATCGTCTGCAAGTGTTCTTAGCTAGGTTTCGTGTTGAGGTACCCCTGATAAATATCAATAACCGAAAATATCAGGTTATAGAAGGAGTGGTCTGATTTTAATCAAATTTGATACACTCATAGACAAAGACATAAGAAATGATATTCAGAAGTTTCAAGGTTGCAGTTCTTACAATAGTGCAGAAAGTCAATATTATATATATATAAGGCAAGATGTTTGTGTGTGTGTCTGTTTATCTGCCTGTATGTCTGTATTTTTTCAGCCCTTTTATTTTAGTTTTTGCTTTGGGTTTGGCTCTAAGTAAATATAATTGTAGTTCTTAGTCTCAGCCATGATACCATTTACTCAGAGGACTTATTTAGCCTTCAAAATTCCAAAAAATTACCAGGAAATGAAAATTTGACTTACGTCCATACATTTTTCTTTCAGTCTACATTTTTGCTTTAACTGGAAAGAACTATTGCTTTTTAGTCTTTCGTGTTAACATCCAAAGTTCCATTTATAAATAAGCTTAGATTTAGATTAAAATTTAGATTAGATGTATATATGTTGATATAGAGAACATGAAAAATTCCATGTGCAATACTGAAATCCCAAAAATGTTAGGAAAACTTTACTGATATTGGAATGCAAAAGGACATTATCTCTCTTTTGTCAGAATTCCCTGCTAACTTAAGGGGCTCTTGAGAATCATATAACAACCTGTTAGTTAATGAAGGCAGTTGTTGTTTAGCTAATGATGGAGACAGATGTGTTAGCTAGTTATAGTTTAACTAACCGTGTGGAAGATGGTCCAATATTCTTTGTTCTTAGCAGGAACCTAAGACATACTGCAAGCTGTACCATGTCTCTCTTGGTGATGTTTTATACATCATTCTTCATATATTGCTTGCCATTTATGGATGTGTTTAATGATGAGGTTCTGGAAAGGATGGAAACAAAAAGAAAATTAATACTGAGCATCAGGAAATGACAGCTAAAGTTCCTGGGACATGCAATGAGGAAGAAAGGCTTGGAGAACCTGATACTAGATAGAGAGAAAAAGGACAGGGGAAAGCAGCGGATAGCATATTTGAAGTTGCCTGAGGAGGTGGATGACAGAACGGAGGTTTTGTTGGGTAACAGGAGAAAGTGTGCTAAGAGCCACCAGGGATAGGGAGACATGGAAAGTCATGATCTCCTACATCCTGATAGGACAAGGCACAAAGAAGAAGAAGTTCTAATTTTTCTGATTGAAAAGTTATATATATATAAGATTAAATAAATTGTAAACATTGTGTTGGCTTATTTTTAATAAAATCTGTTCATATTGATGGATAATCTTTTGCATATTATAATTGAAAGATGTCAGAAATTAGCTATAACATTAACAAATGTTATTATTATTCGTTTCTCAATGTTCCCAAGTACTTTCAATCTTCTCCTGAGATCGTCTTCAGAGATGCAAGTTGTGGTAACAAAAAATAACCACAAAACTGTGTTGCAAAAAATTACTGTAACTTTTCTTCTGCTCCAAATATAACAGTTGACAAATTGCTTAGCATTCATTAGAACATGAAAATTATCCGAAATGGCATTTTTTTTATATGTTGCAATCTGATATGTCTAACAGAAAATGTACTGCCTAAATACACAAATTTTAATATATATATATATATATATATATATATATATATATATATATGTGTGTGTGTGTGTGTGTGTATGCAGAAATTATATTTATGAACTTCAATGTTGTATATAAAATGTTTTCATAAATAACTCAATTTTGGAAATCATTTCTTCGGGCTATTTTAATCCTTCCTTCCATCTCATTATGGTGCTACTGTATCATGAATATACTAATGCCTATAATGAGCTTTGGAAAATGGAGAACACAAAGATATTTCTTCTTTTTTTCCAAACACTGCATTGTTGATATCATCTCATTAAGGTGTTAGTATATCAGGGATTAACTAATGCCTATTGAGAAACTTGTAGGGTAGAGAAAACTAACATATTTTTTTCTCTCTTTCCAAGAACCATATTAATGGGAAAATATCAAGAGATAGATCAGCAAAAACCTTCATCTATCAACTCATGAGCCACACCAGCTACAGAAATGAATAATCAGATAGATAGATTTGAATGAGTATGCTTGGGAAATCACCGAAGACATTTGATAATATTACAAGTAAGATCATATCGTTTTTTATTATATTTTACTTATCTCTTTACATGCACTTAAATATTACTGTATAAATTAATTTATGACATGAATATATATATATATATATATATATATGTGTGTGTGTGTGTGTGCTGACAGTCTACATCACAGATACAGGGTATGATGGCCAAATTGAATACATTTTATATTTTTAATTTTATGCATGGAGGCTGTTTATTTTTAGTTTTGTCAACTTCACAATATAGTAGGGTCAGTTGGGCACTGTATGTGAGAAAAAGAGCACTATGATACAATTCACTCAGCCAGGAGTTTAGAAGCAACATGCTGTATTGTTTAGATATATATATTTCTATAAAAGTGTATTTTTATACTTTCATAGTGTTTTGACCCCAGTTTGGGGGTTAACTATTTGCCCATAGCTGGGACCCTAACTAGTGCTACCACCCCGGGTCAAGGTGAACCTGGGAACAACAGCAATTAAGAGGTGGCTCCATGCTCCTTACAACTTCCCAATCAGAGGCCTTGCTGCTGGATGCTTTTGAACTCAAGTGGAGATTAGGTAACTCAATTTGAAATATGGCAGGATTCTTAATAGATGTTCAAGGCAAGAAGCCTCATTGAAAGAAGAGTTTCCATTATTTTGAATTCTATCAAGATAGGCAAGTAATGACTGGAAGCCCCTGCTCAGATATGGCTGCAATACATCATTTTAACCTGATGTGTTTTTTGTTAAGATAAAGTATAGCAGGGAGAGTCAGGTACTTACCAGGGTGGTACAATGAACCAACCATTTTTATAGCATCTTTAGCAACAAATCATGTATATATGAGTTCTACTTGAGATATCAGTTAAGCTTGACATATGAATTTTATTGTCTATATCTGTCTGTCTGTCTGTTTGTATGTCCTTTATACAAATCCACAATTTCCGATTCCCACCAAACTTCACACAAATATTCTTTAGACTTCTGGTCAGGTCATGGGCTACTTATTTTTTCTGATTTTCCCCGATATCCAATCAGGTCTGATCAAATATCAGGATTTCAGCCCTTTTATCATGGTTCTTGCTGCAGAATTTGCTCTAACTTGGTAAAATTATAGTTTTTAGTCTTAAACATCAGTAGATCTTCTCAGATGACTCATTTTCTTTGATATCGAAAATTGATACCCCCGATATTCTATCAAATCTGATCAAAAAACCAGTATTCAGCTATCAATATGGCTCATTTTTTCCAATTTTACTTCCGATGGGTACGATAAGTATTCATGGAGTTACTTAGCTTAGTTTATCTTTGGATGAATTATTTGACTCCAATTTCACTCCAATATTGGAAACCAATACCCTGATATCCTATCAGGTCTGATCAAAATCAGGTTTTCAGCCCTTTTATTTTGGTTTTTGCTCTAAGTAGGTATAATTGTAATTCTTAATCTTAACAATCTATGTTTCTCGTGCCAATGTCCAAAGAGACTGAGCTCCAAGACCATGGATTAGTTTTAAAGCTTTCATTACACCCGAGCAACGCTGAGTTATACTGCTAGTTACTAATAAAATGTATCAGTACATAACCAGAATATTTTGAGTTACAGTGTTACTTTACTGGAAAATATTATTTTAGTATGTTACTAGTTTTCAACAAAAACAATTATTTCATTTTTTTTTTGGTTGGCAAAAAAATGTGGCCCAATATTCAGAAGGAACGACATGTTGATACTTTTCAAACTAAAATTGAAAATATTGAATGTCATTTTGCAAAATATTTTTGAAGAAACCAATTTATTTCAGAGCTTTAAGAATGCTGGAATCAACCATCAGTGCTTCCGAATATTTTTTTGTGCTTTAATAGTATTGCTCTTATGCACTCCGTATGGTATAAACAGAGATCTTAAAACCTTGAAGAGAATTCTGGTATTTTAAAGAATGTAATCAATATGACTGGATCCCATTTGTTCCTGGTTCTTTAGAAGTGAAAAAGCAATTCTTTTTTTTTTTTTAACTCTTTGAAGAATATTGCAAGTATAAACATCATAGAACTTTCAATGCAAAGGTGAAATTATGAAGCTTGCCTTTGATTTGGTTGTATTTTATGCTTGAATGGTTTTGATGTCGAAATTTAAAAATTCAATCTCATAGAGATCAAAGATGAAGTTTCTTTTATTCATGAAGACAGAGAGAGAAAACATAAAAATAAAAAAAAAAAGACAAATGAATTTTCCTCTTTGTTTCAAGAAAGTATTCACTTGTTTTTTTTTTCCTTTTTTGTTAGAACCAATAACTGCTGAAAATAAATATATTTTGATTTTCCATTTTACAAGAGGAAATAGAATTTGATCTAAAAACAACAAACTTCTATCTTCTTCTCTGTCAGAACAACAAAAGGAATCTCTATCCTCCATTTTATTCTGTTGAAGTGTGTCCTTCGATACTGTAAATGCTAAAAATTCTAGCCTCAACTTTATGGTTGGCAATTTTTTAAAGGTATATATATTTTTTTTTTTTTGCTTTAACTAAAAATCTTAAAATAGCATCTTCATTTTATTTCCTTGGCAATAACTTCTATACACTGGACAAATGACATATGTGTCATTTTGAAAAACGGGTTTGTAACATGATTGGATCTGAAGTGTATAAGCATTATCTTTGTTTATGTTATCAAATAGACAAACTGATTTTGCAGGACATTGAAATCTGACAGCATTTGAGACCCTTCTGTACACACAACAAAAATCACACAAAAATCCTCAGTTGATAAAATTTCTACTTTTTACCTGTTTGAGTTTTTAAGTTGAAGAGTTGTCATTATTCACATTCAGATTAATAGCCGGAAGTAGTGGTTCCTGTAGGCAATTTTGGCCAAACAGGCAGGAGAGAACCAGAGGAGAGGAATGAGCACAACTCTCAAGCTGTTGTGACAGTAACAACAAAGATGAGAACATTAGCCCAAATGGAAATAAACTAAATAAAACTAATGATGTTTTTGGATTATTTCTTGGTTGAAATAGATGTTATTATAAGCACAATATATTGACCAGGGACCCTCTGGTCATCATCAGATGTCCATTAATTGGCTGATATAGGATCTCTGTTGATGTTTGTGATATTTTGTTCCCATGATGTCAGTTATTGTTAATTTCTGCTGACTTATTGTGTCACTACCTGACCCTATGATTTAACTAATGGCCACTAGATAAAAGTAGCACACCTATGTATGCTATGTTGCCATCTTGAAAGTCATTAGTAATATTAGATGTTTCACTACAAGGAAACATTTAGTATTCATTGACTGTTCAATTGAAATATATAAAATGTTTTTCTTAAAACACTTTTTCAGGAAAACACGTTTCTCAAGTTATGTAATTCTTTCCAGTAACTGTTTTTTATAAAAGTTACATTCCAAGCAAAGCAGGGCTGCTATTTGGGAGCAGAAGGTTACAGAGTGTGAAAAACAGGGTACAGGGAATACCAAAAAAAGGATGGGATTTAGGGAGGTAGAAGATGGCAATTAATGTTACATTTAAACTTTTGGAGAGTGTAGCTATCAGGGAAGCAAGTATATGGAAGGGACTTCCACAGGCAGGAAATGTGAGAAAAGAAACTGATGGAGTAGAAGTGGCAGTTTTATTTGACTATTTTGATGGCAAAAAAGTGGGACATAGATGCCAGTCTAGTCAATTAAGTGCCATACGTGATAGATGTTTTGGGTGATCATGTCTTGAAAAAGACATGACTGACTGGGCAGAAGATTATCTTGCAGTAGGTTGCCATTACTTTCTGCAGTAGACTGATTGCCAGCCAAGACTATAGAACTTAATCTGTCCTTTTATTTAACCCCTAACTGGAGGGAAGAAACAAATACCTTTCTCAAGGGTATTTGCACGTAAGTGAATGCAAGGAATTCAAACTCAGCTCCTCGATTTCTTGTTCAAAGCTGATATTCTCTACACCACAAAATACATTTGCCAATCTAGTAGCGCAAGTAAAATTATGCGGTCAGGACATCATGAAAAGAAGTTTGTCAGAGTTGAAACTGTGATAATATTTGTAGAAAAGACAAAGGAAAGTCACATCCCATTGAGAAAGTAATTGAAGGCGAGCTGCCAAGTCAGGACTAATTATGTTGCAGATCCTCCTTTAGATTTTGTCAAGAATCTCAACATAAATAGCAGGAGTACCCACCAGATATGGCAATAGTATTCAATACACAGACAAACTGATGGTAGTTTCCTTGCGAACCTTCTATCTGAAGTGGTATTGGTGTATTTTTAAAGCCTTTTATATTCAATGTCTGATGGTTTAACGTTTGGTTATGATGACAAGTTTGTACTAATTGGTGGGTTTATAATAGATATAACAATGATGTACTTTCAGTGCATAATTAAAAAAGGGTTATTATTGTATTTAATTTGTATAATAATGATAGTAATACTATCTTACATTATTGGGAAATATTTAAATTCAATTTTTCTTTAAGTACAAGTTTTACGAACATTGGTGATATGAAGAAATTTTTAAGAATGTGGGTCAATGCTAATCTTCATTGTTACGTCAACCCATCAGGCTCCTTAATGTCATCAGCAAAATCTTTAAGTTTATTACTAGGAGGTTATTGATAAACTTCCTGAGTGATAAATAGTATGATTTGTGCTCCTCTAGGTCTACTTCTGATGTTCTAATTGTGATTATACACAAAATCAATGAGGTACTCTGTAATAAATTAATTACAGGAATAGTCACCATAGATATGTTGAAATTTTTTCCAGGTTTAGCATAGGGGGTTGCTACACAAATTCTGCAGCTATGGTGTGTCTGGAAGAATCTTGGCAATTATCAAGTCATTCCTATCAGGTAAGGGCTATGAAGCATAACATATGTATGCCTTTAATTCTTGAAATTTTAATGGGCTTATGACCACATTACATTAAAACCCTGATTATCGTATGATCACCGAAGTTAAGCAACATCAAGCCTGGTCAGTATCTAGATCAATGATCACTTGGGAATACAAGGTGCTGGAGAATAGTGTTCACTTATGCACAAATACCCTTGGAAAAGGTATGAATCACTCTTTTCTTCCTCAATCTAAGGGTTAATTAGTAAGAATTTTATCACTAAAGGATTCTTCTCTTTTTTAAAAAAAATGCATACAAAATATTTAGATTACAGCATTAGATAAGCCATAGAGATTTTGATATACTGCTAAACAAAAATAAGTTCTTATGTTTGGAGTGGATGTGTAATGAGAGCTTACAACATTGGAAAATGATGGGAGTAAATGTGTAATTGTTATATCACTGAGGTGGATACAATACAGAAAAATTGTGCTGTGGTATTATTTCGCACAATATTTCTATGCTGAACAGATATGCACAGATCAATGCAAAAATTACAATGATAGACAAGACAGAACTTACAACACAGAGAGGAGGGGTTTAGATCGCAATAGTCGCCAAAGTAATCAGTCCGAATATTACTCAAATGACACTCAAGTCTTACACCTCGAATCTACTATTCTTTACTAAAACAGACCATTTCAGACCATGACTGAGAGTGCTGCAGGTGTGTCAGCCACTCTACAACATTAATGATGGTTTACATCATATAATGTTTGATTGTGTGTGTCTGATTGGTATTTATTGTTTGTTGAATATATTTAATAATATTTTCTTGAGGTAAATCCTCAAAAATAGTTTGTATTCATTTTATCACTTAGGTAGCAGTTTTGAAATCGAAATTATGGTCAGTTTTGTTTTCATTTTCATGTGTATACCTCATGGCATGTGTGTGCTTAATTCTTGAAATGAAGATGTGTGTTTGGTAGGTATATAGATGTGCAAGAATTGGAAGTGAAAGCCAGATTCTTAGACAATAGCCAAGGTAGACATTAAAAAGTAGCTTTCAATAAGTATATTTTGGAGACTGATATTTTCATCTCTGTTTAGCTGCAAGCGCCATCAAAGCTATTATCTCATCAACCGAGTTTATAATGGTTCATATTTTCTTTCGTTTCTGCATTTTTGTTATTTTTATTGTCTTATTTTTTGACAGGTGATGCTTACCAAAGCCTCTGCAGTCAGGCATTGTTTTGGAAACATCTGGTTGACCATTTGTTAAGAATAACAATGGTTATTAAGGACAGGAATAGAGTGAACAAGCCAGTCCTTCCATTAAGCTTGTCTTTTTTTCTTTTTCTTTTTTTTTCATTTGTGTTATAATCAATTACCTGTCTTTGGAAATGGTTTTGCAATCAGAAGATGGCAGAAAAAATAGTCTGGGACAAGAGAACAGGGAACAATGGAATAACAACAACAACAAATAATTGGTGAAAGAAGACGAAATAGATGAATAAAAAAAAATAGATGAAAGAAAAAGAAATAACAGATGAAATAATAAGAAATGGATGAAAGAAGAAGAAATGAATAAATAAAAGAGGAAGAAAGAAAGATAAATGAAAAAGAGATAATAATAAGGATAGATGAAAGAAGAAACAGAAGAAGGTTGAAGAAGAAGAAGAAATAGATTAAAGAGGTAATATTATGAAAGGAGGAAATCAAATAACAGAGGAAAGAAGAAGGAGAGAAAAAAAGGAGAATAAATATGTGAAAGAAGAGATGATAGATGAAAGGAAAAAAATAGATAAAAGAAGGAAATAGATGAAAAATAAGAAGAAATATATGAAAAAAAGAAGAAAAAGAAATAATAGATGAATGAAAAAGAGACAGAGGGAAGAAGGAAAAGAAATAAATTAAATAGATGAAAGAAGAAAATAATAACAAATGATGGAAGAAGAAAATAGGAGGAGGAAGAAAGACAAGAAATAAATGAAAGAAAAAGAATAGCTGAAAGAAGAAGAAATATATAAATGAAGCAAAAAGTAAAAGATGAAAAAAATAGATGAAAGAGGAAAACTGATGAAGAATAAAAAAAAAGATGAATGAAAAAGAAATGATTGAAGAAATTATCTGAACAAAGAAGGAAAATAGAGGAAAGGGGAAGATATAGATAAAAGAAGAAAAAGTAAAAAATTAGAAAAGAAAAAAAATAATAGATGAAAGAAAAAGAGAGGGAAGAAGGAAAGGAAACAGATTAAAGAAGTAATAGATAAAAGAAGAAGGGAACAATAACAAATGAAGGAAGAAGAAAATAAAAGAAAGAGAGGAAAAAGAACAAAAAATAGCTGAAAGAAGAAGACATATATGAATGAAGGAAAAGGTAATAGATGAAAAAAATGAAATAATAGATAAAAGAAGGAAATAGATGAAGAATAAGAAGAAATATATTAAAGAAAAAGAAATAAAAGACGAATGGAAAAGAAATTGATAGAAGGCAAAGAAATAGATTAAAGAAATTATCTGAAAGAAGGACAAATAGAGGAAAGGAGAAGAAATAGATGAAAGAAGAAAAATTAATAGATGAAAAAGAAGAAAAATATGAAAAGAAAAATATGAAAAAAAGAGAAATAAAAGATGAAAGAAGGAAAAAATAATAGCTGAAAAAGAAAATAAATATATATATGTAAGAAGAAAAAGTATAATAGATGAAAGAAAAAGAGATGGAATAAGGAAAGGAAACAGATTAAAAAAGTAATAGGTGAAAGAAGGGAAAAATAACAAAGGAAGAAGAAAATAGAAAAAGGAAGAAGCAGAGGAAAAAAGACAAGAAATAGATGAAAGACGAAGAATAACTGAAAGAAGAAAAAATATATGAATGAAGGAAGAAGTAATAGATGAAAAAAATGAAATAATAGATAAAAGAAGGAAATAGATGAAGAATAAGAAGAAATATATTAAAGAAAAAGAAATAATAGACAAATGAAAAAGCAATTGATAGAAGGCAAAGGAATAGATTAAAGAAATTATCTGAAAGAAGGACAAATAGAGGAAAGGAGAAGAAATAGATGAAAGAAGAAAAATTCATAGATGAAAAAAGAAGAAATAAAAGATGAAAAGAAGAAATAAAAGATGAAAAGAAAAATAAAAATATGAAAAAAAGAGAGAAAAGATGAAAGAAGGAAAAAATAATAGCTGAAAAAGAAAATGAAGATATATATGGAAGAAGAAAAAGAAATAATAGATGAAAGAAAAAGAGATGGAATAAGGAAAGGAAACATTAAAAATCATAGATGAAAGAAGGGAACAATAACAAATGAAGGACAAAGAAAATAAAACGAGGAAGAAGCAGAGGAATAAAAGACAAGAAATAGATGAAAGAAGAAGAAATATATGAATGAAGAAAAAAGTAATAGATGGAAAAAGAAGAAATAACAATAAATGAAGAGAAAAAATAAAAATAAAAACCTAAGCCAAAAAGTATGAACATCACTCGGAAAAAATAACATATGGTAAAGAAAACTGACAAAGCTCGACAGATGATGGTCGAAAACACAGCATCCCATTATCAAGCAACCACTTTCACTCTCCATTCCCAAACTAACATCGTCATCTTTCTTATCAGGAACAATCATCCGGTGACAATGGAACTTGATTGATTTTTTTTTTTTTTTACATTAGTAAACACTCTGTCACAATGGTTTTGTCAAACGGTTATTTATTCTACAACATTAATCACTAGAATGATACTTGCTTATTTATCTTAATTAATATCATTGTTCAAACATCACATGATTTTTCCATTTCCATCACAAGGAATCCAACACACTTTGATTGGTTCTTCACCTGAATCACCTGCAAGTCATAAACCTCTCGCTACTCTATCAATATTTTGATGGAAAATCTTTTGACAAGCTATACTCCTTAGTTCCACCAACTCCAGCCCTCACAGCTAAGATCTGCCATGCCACCCAGACTAAAGAGAACCACCCTTATTCACTTCTTATTTTATTTGGGAATCTCAATAAGGCGAATTGGCATGGCGGAGGAAGCATTCCAGAAGTTGAGTAAAGTATTAAGAAACAGGACAATTTTACTAGAAACAAAGAAGAGAATACTGGATTGCTATGTGTTGTCAGTTCTTCAATGTGGCAGTGAATGTTGGACAATATCAACAAAGATGAAGGAAAAACTTGAAGCAACTGAAATGTAGTTCTACAGAAGGATGCTGCAAATATCAAGGATCGAGGATGTGAGCAATGATGAGGTTTTGGAAATGATGGAAACAAAAAAGAAATTAATACTGAGCATCATGAAGAGACAGATGAAATTCCTGGGACATGCAATGAGGAAAGAGGGCTTGGAGAACCTGATACTAACAGGCCAGATAGAGGGAAAAAGAGACAGAGGAAAGCAGCAGATAACATATTTGAAGGACCTAATCAATTGGTTGATGGAAGAAAGGTTGCATGATTTAACAGGAGAAGGCATGCTAAGAGCCACCAGGGATAGGGAGATGTGGAAAGCCATGATCGCCTACGTCCGGAAGGGACAGGGCACATAGAAGAAGAAGAAGATACAGTGTAATAGGTTAGCAAGCTTGTCCTGCTGGAATCATTATAATTGAGTACAGTATATTGAGCCTCAGTGGGTGCTCCATACTTTCAGCCTTGTGTCACATCTAAGCTGCACTTAGAAAATGAACTCTTCTTATTTCATTAGTGAAAATCATGTTCCATTCAAACAACTTCTTCTCATGAACTGATGCTTTGTGGAATTGACTTCCAAAAGAATGCTTTCCTGATGATGACAATTTTAACCTGTTTATGTCTAGAGTTAACTGTTATGTTTTCCACATTATGTTATAAACATAATAAGTTCTGACTTTTTGTTTTAGGTCCTGGGTATGAACATAATCTGCATCCGGCAGTAAGGCTTCTGATTGGGAGGTTGTGAGGAGTATGGAACCCCCTCTTAATTGCTGTTGTTCCCAGGTCCACCCTGACCCAGAGTGGTAGCACCTGCTAGGGTCCCAGCTATGGGTAAATAGTTAACCCCCCAAACCAGGGTCAAAATGCTATGAAGGTATTTACCAACAAAATATTTTAGAATGAAAAATATATTACCAACAAAACATTTTTCAATGAAAAATATATAAACTAAATAAAACAAATGAAAATGATTTTCAGCATTAAATGACCTTATGAAGGTTGATATGCTGGTTAAATGAACCAACCAACTAACTTCTTTGTTTTTCTCTGCCCCTCTTTTCCCCAATCTCTCATGTGAGTATCAGGTTTTCTAAGCCCTCCTATGTACCCCAACTGCTTTTTCCTGATGTTAAGTATAAATTTTCATTTCTTTCCCCATCCTTTCAAAATCTTGTTGTTGCTCAAATGTTCAGTTCATGGTATCCTCAGCATCCTTCTGTAGAATCACATTTCGGTTGCTTCAAGTCTTTCCTTCATCTTTGATGAGATTCTCTAGCATTCGCTGGAATATAGGAGGACAGACATCAAATAACATTCCAGTACTCGTTTCCCTGTATCCAAGAAAATTTTCCTGTCTCTCAGCACTCTGCTCAGCTTTTGGAATGTGTCATTGGCCATGCCAATACGCCTTTAGATCTCAGTGTCGCACATCCAATCCTTTGTTCGAACACTTCCAAGGTATTTTTTACCTGTTTGATTTTAGTGTCCCAAACCTCCAATAGGCATTTTGGGATCCTCATTCTGCTAATGACCATTACTCTTTCAATATTACACGCATTTTCTTCTTCCATTAGCGAGAAATAAGTTCCATTCAAACAACTTTTTCCCATGAACTGCTGCTTTGTGGAATCGACTCCCAAGAGGATGCTTTCCTGACTATGACAATTATAATCAGTTTACATCTAAAGTTAACTGCTATTTTTTCTGCATATTCTCATAAACTGTGCCTCTTGCTTTCTACTCTTATGCTCACACAGCAAATTCCTTTATTAAAAACTATCTCGAGTGACTCTTGCATCTTGTATAAAGTAATGGGTAATTGCATTCTTTCTTTGTTTTTAACCCATTTAAAAAATTCCAGGATAATTTATGAAATCAGTGTTTGTGTTTCTATGTTTAGTGGCATATGGGTAATTTAATGCTGAAATTTAATTTTTTTGGGAGCATCAGTAATTTCTTCAACAAAATTGTATTGCTGGGAAATTTTATTTTTTAACAAGAATGTATTGATGGAAATACTTTTTTTTTTCAAAAATTTATTTCTGGTAATCCTTTTTTTCTTAATGTGCTTCTGGTAATATGCTTTTTTTATGCATTGCTAGTAATACACTTTGTTTTTTTATGTATTAATGGTAATAAGTTGGGTTTTTTTTCCCAAAATCTTTTGCTGGTAATGTTTTTTTTTTCTCAAAATCTTTTGCTGGTAATGTTTTTTTTTTCTAAATGTATTGCTATTAATTCTTTTCAGTATGAAAATGTATTACTAGTATTTTTATACCTTCATATTGTTTTGATCCCAGTTTGTGGGTTAACTATTTTCCAATAGTTGGAACCCTAACAGGTGCTACTGCCCTAGTTTAGAGTGAACCTGAGAATAACAACAACAACTAAAAAGTGGTTTTGTGCTCCTCAAAACCTCCCGATCACTGGCCTTGCTGCTGGATGTAGTTTATTATCATACCCAGTACAGACCCAATATTGTAAATTGGTGGAGATGCTTAAAAAAAATGTCCATCAAAAACTGGTACCAATAATTAATGTCAATATCACAAAGAAAATGACAATGCTGGCTTGAATTGAAAACCATGTTTAGAATTTAGTTTTCAATATCAGACCGAAATGTGTTTCAGCATTAAATAACAAATGTTTGTCTTCATGTGTGTGTGTGTGTTTTATTTGTTTTTTTTTTCTTTCATGTGCTGCATCCCTTCAAAATGTAGGCAATCATGGCCCTCCTCATCTTCCTGTCCCTTTTAGTGCTTAATAAGTTTTATTTTTTAGTTATTTCTCCCAGACTTAATTTTACCATCCATTTATTCAAGTCCATTAAGTATGTTATGCACTGCTTTCTTCTGTCCCTCTTTTTCTTAAACTGTCTTGTGAGTATCAAGTTTTCCAAGCCTTTCTTCCTCATTACATGCCTCAGAAACTTCAACTGTTTCATCTTGATATTAAGTATAAGTTTTCTTTTTGTTTCCATTCTCTTCAAAAGCTTGTTGTTGCTCACATGTTTGGTCCATGGTATCCTCAGCATCCTTCTGTAGAACTACATTTCTGTTGCTTCAAGTCTTTTCTTTTTCTTTGAAGAGATTGTTCTGCATTCACTGCTATACATCTGTATGGCAGAAAATGTTGGACCATCTCCTGGACATATATCATAACAGCCATGGCCGTATCTGACTACCTGGCACACCGGGCATGGGTCTGGGCCAATCCGTGCAAGGAAAAATGTCTTTGTCAGAAATCAAACTAAACAATATATGAAGAAAGAAAACGAAGAAAACATCCAAATGAATGCAGTAAAAATCTGTTTATTTATTAATTTTGGGAGAAAAGACTGGTTATACTCAGAAAGTCTGAACCTGATTTCCTGCTTTCGTTCACTTTCTGTACCTAATTTCCATTGGAATAGCCGAAAAAATCCGCAAAAATCATAGTTTCTGGAAACGGATGACACTGACGTCATCACAGTGTCAACTAATAAATCTGGGCAATTTTCTCTGTGCCCGGTGTTTTTTTAGCATCAGCTATGGCCCTGATAACAGCTTAGTACTCTTTTTGGGGGGGTTTCTAAGAAAATTCCTCTTAATATTGTGTAGCATTTGAAATACATCTTTTGCCATATCAATATGCCTTCAGATCTCAATGACGTACATTTCTTTCTCTGTTAAAACAATTCCTAGATATCTAAATTTTGGTACTTGTTTGATTTTAGTATTTCCAACTTGTAGTTTGTATCTTGGGTTCATCATTTTGCTGAAAACAATGTATTGTCTTGTAGTTTATTACTCATTTCTTTTTTTCCCTTTCCTTCACTACTTGTTGGGGCTTTTGTAGTTTTCTTTCTGTGTCTACTATCAACATTGTGTCACCTGCTTTTCTTAGTTAAATAAATTCCACATCATGGCATTTATTTATTATCATTTTTTAATTTATACAAATTTCGTTAAAGACCAAGTAAATTTCTTTAAGAATTTTCTCATCAAATTTTTTATATTTTGAAACATTTTTCTTTTTCCAATAAAAATTTGAGTCTCAGTTGTCTCATGAGTGCAAGCTTTTGGGTCTTATAAGCAATTATCAAAAAGTTTTTTTTCTTTTTTGGTTGTTTTGTTTTTATGGCAAATCAAACTCAGCGGGTCATTTATTGCCAACTAAACTTAATTTCTATCTACTGTTAGTAATACCCCTCTCTTTCAACAACCCACTGCTGTTGTTTATATAAGTTTTGTGTCTAGTAATACATTTTTCTTTTTGAGTATCAAGATTCATTGGGATTTGTTTTTGATTTTTTTTTAAGGGCAGGTCTCCAAGTCCTACCCTTGTTATTTAACCCATAACTAGAGGGAAACGATAGATTAATACCTTTCCCAAGGGTACCAGTGCTTAAGTGAACGCAGGATATTCAACTGGAATTCGAACTCAGCTCACCAATTTCTCTTTCCGAGCCGATATCCACAGCACAACAATGCACATCCGCCACTATACGCTTATAGCACCTGGTATTCCCAAGTGGTCACCCATCTAAGAACTGACCAGGCTCAACATTGCTTAACTTCGATGATCAAGTGAGAACCGGTGTATTCAATGTGATAGGCTGTAAGCCTCAAAAGGTCTTTGCTGATAAAGTTATTAGAATATGTATGTATCCAACAATGTATGTATACACCGATTATATATAACACATTAAAATTTCATTCTATGCACTTATGGCTTAGGGAGCAGAGACTCTGACTAACACCAAATCAGTTGAGTTTCAATCCCAGCCAGAGGCAAGTAGATGTCTAGCCACACTGATAAGCTGTGATACAGCAAAACAGGCTTGTATGTGGATATACATATACATACAAAATATATGTATTGTTCTATCCAATAACTCTATCACAATTATGTTAAAAAAAAATTTATCCAAATTCAGTATAAAATTTTTCAAAAACTTCATTTTTTTTTTTAATCATATCACCCTGAGCAAGGCGGTAATGCCACTGAAGCACAGGGGGCTATGTAGGAGTGAAAAGATTGGAAAAGAGAAAGCCGGAGACCACATCCTAAACAAGGAACAAAGGATGAGCCTCTTCACCTGTTCAATAGACGTGGGTGGAGTGTGAACCGGGCGATAGTTTAGTCTATCTACTCACAACAATATAAGACTTTTTCAACACAAAACAAAAAGCCAAAACTTTAAGTAATTTCCTCTATCAACTACAAGGATTGTCAGAAAGAATATATTGAAGAAACCTCAAGAAGTTTAAATAAAAGGTTAAATGAACACGAAAGGGACATTTTAAAAAGCAAGACAGAAAACACGTTAGTTGTTCACCATAAAGAAGCTAACCACAATTTTGACATAAAAAAGTGCCACTCAAATTAAAAGAGAAAATAATTCATCAAGACAAAAATGTATAGAAAGTACTTTAATATTTAGTGTAGCCAGTTGATCTTTGCTTTACTTCCATTCCAGACTCCTGCACTACCAGGCAGCTCTGCCCCCTCGGAAACTCTGACCATGCCGTAGTCTCCATCAACATCTCTATCTGTGCTAACTCTACCCAAGAAAACCAGACCAGCAGAATATCATACTGCTACCAGAGAGCAGACTGGGACTTGTTCCGAGACTTCCTCTGCGATGTCCCCTGGAACAACATCTTTGATCTTCCCGTCGAAGACTGTGCCTCCGAGGTCTCCTCTTCGGTTAAGGCTGGCATCGATGCTTTTATCCCGGCCAGGAAATTCCAACTAAAATCAAATTCGTCCCCCTGGTTCTCACCTGCTTGCTCGGTCGCTATTGCCCACCAGAACCATTTCTTCCGGCTCTATCGAAGCTGCTCGTCGAAACAAAACAGGTGCCTTTTCGCCTCAGCACGGAATAAGTGTAAAAAAGTACAGAACAAAGCTAAGAGGGCGTTTGCTACCAGAATGAGGCAACGCATAGCATCCTCTAAGTTTGGCTCCAAAGATTACTGGTGTCTCTGCAAAGGCATGCTCAACAAGAACAAGATTACAATACCCCCATTAATCAATGAATTTGAAGTTCTCACCTCCCCAGCGGACAAGGCTGAATGCTTTGCCCATAGATTCTCCACCAATTCGACACTGGACTCGTTAGGAATACCCACACCCGACTTCCCACCCAGAACTAAGGCTCAACTAAATAACGTCCACATTACACCCTCGCTGGCCGCCAAGATAATTGCACAACTTGACCCACACAAAGCGAGCGGCGGTGACGGAATCCCAGTCATAGTACTGAAGAAATGTGCCCCAGAACTCTCCTCTGTCCTCTAAACTCTATAACCTCTGCCTATCTGCTTCCTGTTTTCCTGCCTGTTGGAAGTCCTCCTGTGTAGTTCCTATATTTAAGAATTCTGGTGAACCCTCAGACCCCACCAATTACCGTCCTACTAGTCTCCTTCCGATCTTTGGCAAAGTTTTCGAAGCCATTATCAACGAGCATCTCACAGCCCACAGGCTTCTCTCTGACAAACAGTACGGGTTTTGCTTCACCAGGTCTACTGCTGATATGCTAACGACCATTTCCGAGTACATATCCTGGGCACTTGACAATAATGGTGAAGCCTGAACCGTTGCCTTGGATATCTCCAAAGTGTTCGACAGGGTCTGGCACGCTGGCCTCTTGTGCAAACTGCGGAGCTACAGGATAACTGGACATCTGTCTGACCTCATCCAGTCATTCCTCTCTAACCACACATTGAAGGTGGTATTAAATGGGCATGCCTCCCAAAACTACCATACGAACGCGGGCATACCCCAAGGTTCTATCCTAGGTCCCACGCTCTTTCTGATCTACATTAATGATTTTCCCGATGCCATTAGATCCCAAGTTGGCACGTATGCTGATGACACAACAATCTACTCTTGCATCAATCAAAAACCAGGTGTGGGCGACAAAGCGAACCTCGCTGCCATGCTTGAAAAGGACCTCCAATCCGTAGTGGCCTGGGGTAGGAAATGGCTAGTCAATTTCAATGCTTCTAAAACGAAGCTGTTATCAACTAACCACCATAGACAATTGCTTCTACCTCCCATTAGCATGGAACAGGCTAGCCTCCCAGAGTGTAAAATACTATGCCTCCTTGGCCTTACACTTTCAGCGGACCTCAAATGGAATGTCTATATCAAATCCATTGCCAAATCTGCCGCTATGAAAGTCGGCTCTCTGTGCAGGGCCCGGAAGTTTTTCCCACCTGAATCTATTCTGCACATATACAAATCTACCATCCGCTCACGTATTGAATATTGCTGCCATATCTGCTCGGGTGCCCCTGCTGCTCTCCTTGGGCTTCTTGACAAAATAGAAAAGGAGGATCTGTAACGTGGTTGATACTGACTTGGCAGACCGGCTGCAACCACTCTCTCACCGGCGTGATGTGGCTTCCCTGTGCCTCTTCTACAAGTACTTTCATGGCTTCTGCTCCGATGAACTTAGAGCACTGGTGCCGCCTAAGCAGGAATTTACACGAGATACTAGATTAGCAACTAGGTCCCACCCTTTTACAGTTAAACAGATAAGATGTAACTGTAAATTCTACTCCAACAGCTTCTTTTATTGCGCTTCCTGCCTGTGGAACTCCCTTCCAAAAGTCTGCTTTCCCAACAGCTACAATCTCCAGGTGTTTAAATGTAGGGTCAGTAGACACCTCCTATCACCCTAACTCCCAATTATTCTCAGAACACTCATCTACCCAACCCTCATTCTCAGTATCCTTACCTGCCTATCACCCACCCTCTGACATTTCCTATATTTAATCATCCTTTCTCCACTCTATGTAGCCCCCTGCACAGTAGTTATTTTAGTTTTTGCTTCGGGTTTGGCTCTAAGTAGGTATAATTGTAGTTCTTAGTCTCAGCCATGATACCATTTACTCAGAGGACTTATTTAGCCTTCAAAATTCAGTTTACAATAAAAAAAAACTTATTTGATATTGATACCAGGAAATCAAAATTTGTCTTACATCCATTGAATTTTCTTTCAGTCTATGATTTTGCTTTAACTGGAAACAACTATTGCTTTTTAGTCTTTCATGCCCACATCCAAAGAGTCTGAGCTCCAGGACCATGGATTAGTTTTAAAGCTTTCATTACACCCAAGCAATGCCATGCTATACTGCTAGTCATATGTAAATTCAGTATTTTACATTTTGGGAATAGCCATTTCTATAGTAAAATACTGAATTAGCATCTGAAATAAATTATTATCTGTTTTGTAAATTAAATTTATATCAAGATCTCTGTTGGATCAGTTTTAATATTTCATCTAATATTACTAGGATCCATTGGGATTATTTATCAAATCTTTTCCTGGATTCATGTTGTACTGGAATATCCTGCTACCCCTCTGGTACAGTAGAATGGATGAGTCCATCTGTTATATGAGAGTCATAGCTACTGATTAGGAAGGAGTGTGTATGGTAGTTTATCCTGCAAGTGACACTCTCATACAGAATAATCCGGTTTGCTCTACGACGTCCATATTTGGTAGTTTACCACTTGGGTGCACAATTCATTGTTGTACCTTTCTCAAAGATACAACAATTTATTACCCCCTCCCTCCCTCCCTCTCTATACACATATATATATATATATATATATAGAGAGAGAGAGAGAGAGAGAGAGACGGTGTCCATAAAGTTCATGTGCACTTTAAAAAAATTATAACTTTATTTTGCGATAGAAATAGTTTGTAAAAAGGGTTAGAAAGAGGTAAATCTATATTTTTTAAGGTTTTATTGAAATTTTATTTAAGTTTCCACATGTCCTCCATTATTAGCAATACAAAGGGTAATACGATTTTGCAGTTCACGGAAAACATTTGCCAATTGATTTACATTAATGCCTGTAATCACATTAGTTATTTTAGCTTTCAAATCTTCTAATAAACTAGGGATTTTGCAGTTCACGGAAAACATTTGCCAATTGATTTACATTAATGCCTGTAATCACATTAGTTATTTTAGCTTTCAAATCTTCTAATAAACTAGGTTTGATTGCATACACAATTGTTTTCACATGTCCTCATAAAAGAAATCTAATGGAGTCAAATTGGTCCACCCCTTCTGATCCATCTGTTTACTTATGTAAAAATTGTTGCAAATTTTGTGGTAAAGAATTATTCAATAACTATACTTAAAACTAAGTACATTAAACTTTATTACATTTTTTACAGATTATTTGTATTTGTATTTGTGATAGAAACAAAGTTATAAAGTGTAAACGGACTTTATGCACACCCTGTGTGTATATATATATATATATATATATATATATATATGTAGTAAATGAATAAAAAAGCTCCAAGCAGAAGGTAAGTCATTGCACATTTTATTTATCTATTCACTATTTCTTAAAACTAAGCACATTATTTATAGAGTCTACTCTCCAGAAATGCGTTCTCCTTTAATAATTCGATATTCAACAAGATTTTCAATTTAAACTATCATTGTTATTTTTTAATTAATAATTAATTATCTATCTACATCTGAAAAAAATAAACAAAAATTACAGGTAATAATTAGGAGAACAGTCTCAGTAAAACAAAACAAACACATGTTACAAATTGTAGATTTGAAATTCCATTTTATTGATTAATTATTGATTTATTGATTAAGTTTAAAAGTGAATATAAAGCAAATATTTCTTTCTTGAACTTGCAGAAGAGCAGTCCATTAGGGATTCTACAAAATGTTATTACACACCATTCATTATTGCTGGGTCATCAAATTTAAATGCAATCTCATTATTCATTCTCTTTAATTTGCCAGAAAGGTTCACAACAGCAAATAATTCTCATTTTGTAGAGTTTTCCTTCTTGAAAGCTATCTCAGTCTGACTGACTTCTTTATTGAGTTATTTAAAAAAAAAAAAATAGGAATCAAAACGCAGGTAAATGTCAAACTTTGAATAATTTTGGAAATCTGGAAAAAATCTTTATTCAAACTTTTCTGTTTATTAGAATTTGTCATTTTCAAGTTTTCGTCTCTTATTTTATGTTCAATAAATTTCAGTTACTGCTTTCTAATTCCGAGTATAACTCTTCGTTTTTGCTTCCATTTTCCTTAAAACATCTTTGTTGCTTACACATTCCATGGTATGCTCAGCACCCTCCTGTAGAACTACATTTCTGTGACTTCAAGTCTTGTCTTCATTTTTAAAGAAATTGTTCAGCATTCACTGATATTTTTCCAACTATTCTTTTTTAATTACATGTCTAATAAATTTAAGCTACACCTTTCTGATTCAGAGTATGAATCTCCATTTTGTTTCTATTTTTCTTTAAACATCTTTGTTGCTTCTGCACTCCATGGTATGCTCAGCATCTTCCTGTACAACTACATTTCTGTCTTGTCTTTATTTCTAAGGAAATTGTTCAGCTTTCACTGACATTTTTCCAACTTTTGATTTCTAAATCAGTTAGTTAAGTGCCATATGTGATACACACTTTTGGCGATCATGTCTCTTTTGAGACATGACTGACTGGACAGAAGATTATCCCGCAGTAGGTTGCCATTGATTTCTGTGGTAGACTGATTGCCAGTCAAAGCCACAGAACCCAATCTGTCATTATTTAACCCATAAGAATAAATCTTCAAATATCTTCAATTGTCTTTTACATCATACAGTCAGTTAAGTGCCATACGTGAAACACGCTTGGGCAATCATGTCTCCAAAGAGACATGACTGACTGGACAGAAGATTATCCCGCAGTAGGTTGCCATTTCTTTCTGCAGTAAACTGGTTGCCAACTAAGGCTATAGAACCTAATCTGTCCTGTTATTTAACCCATAACTGGAGGGAAGAGATGGATTAATATCTTTCCCAAGCATATTTGCAAGGAATTCAAATGGAATTTTAACTCAGCACCCCGATTAGTTGCCCCGAGTTGTTATCCACTGCACCACAGCACACACACATCTAATAAGTTTTGGCTATACCTTTCTGATTCAGAGTATATGTCTCCATTTTGTTTCTGTTTTCCTTAAAACATCTTTGTTGCTTACAGATTCCATGGTATGCTCAGCATCCTCCTGTAGGACTACATTTCTGTAACCTCAAGTCTTTTCATTTTTAAGCAAACTGCTCAGTATTCACTGGCATATGGGTGGACTGATATTACATAGTAGTTCAGCACTTTTTTCTTTGTTTCTAATGACACTTCCTTGTTTTGGAATACATTGCTTAGTTTTTAGAAGGCATTGTTTGCTATTACAAATCTTCCAATTTTGGTCTGAGATTTTCAGTTGTCTAGTAAAAGATTTCCTAGATATTTAAACTTCCATACTTGGTCGAGTTAATATTGCTACTTCATACAGTGATTTGCCAAACACTAATTGTTGAATATGAGGAAATGGACACTGGTAATTTAAACATTCTATGCCATATCTCAAGTAAATCAGCTAATAGAAGACAATATCCTCTACCAATATCTCTATGTTCCAAAAAATAGGATTCAAAATAAACCATTCCAAAACAGAAATGCTGATATGGAATTTGGATGAAAACAGTGATGGCAGCCACCCTGAATCCATCATAAAAATTCAAAATATGGAATTAATAAATACTAAACTAGATAACTCCAAAAGTTTTCTGAGAGCATACTGTGATGAAAAAAGTCCCCGATCATACTGTGATGAAAAAAAGGCCCCGATTATACCATGACAAAAAAAAAGGGCCCCGATTATACCATGATGAAAAAAGGGCCCGATCATACCGGGATGAAAAAATGGCCCCGATTATACCATGATGAAAACAAGGGCCCAATCATACCAGGATGAAAAAATGGCCCCGATCATACCGTGATGAAAAAAAGGCCTGATCTTGATAAAAGCAGAATTTTATTGTCAAAATGCTTATGCTATTATTAAGAGGAAAGTCCAAAGTACGTTTAGATTATTTTATTAAATTTTTATTCCTTTCTAGCATGTTCAAAATTTTGGGTAAAAATCTTTGTTATTTTTGTGTCAGTGATAAACCAAAAATTACTTGAGGAAATGTAGCAATTTTTGGTGTCAAGAACATGTTGTTTAGTAAATTCTTGCAAAAATCAAATACTTGTTAGGTTTTAATTAAATTTTTGGAACTTATTCCCAAATAAATTAATTTTTTTTAAAATATTGGTAAAAATATTTTCTTTCTATTACCCTCAACTTATTGAATTTATGAAATTATGAGAAATTAAAATTTCAGGTTCTTCATATGTATATTACTTATAAGTGGGACTCATTGAAGAATTTAAATCATCATTTTTTTTTTGTCAGAAACAATTTTCATAAAAAAAAAATCTGTTTTGAATGGAAAAATAAAATTTGTTTTAGGAACAAGACTAACAGTATAGCTCGGCATTGCTTGGGTGTAATGAAAGCTTTAAAACTTATCCATGGTCCTGCAGCTCAGATTCTTTGGACGTTAGCACGAAAGACTAACAAGCAATAGTTGTTTCCAGTTAAAGCGAAACCGTAGACTGAAAGAAAAATGAATGGATGTAAGTCAAATTTTGATTTCCTGGTATGGATATCAAATAAGTTTTGAGTGGTGACAGTCTGTTCATGTTATGTGGAAGTCCCTATACTAAACACTTCAAATACCTTGGTGTATGGATCAGTTATAGTAAATTTAGTATAAGGTATACGAAAACTGAATATAGACGAGGCTGTGCTAGAGGTAGTTTTGCACAACACTACAAATTGATACGAAGTCAAAACATCAACCTGAAAATTTGAGTCATGTTGTTAAATAGCCTTATTGGATCAAGACTTTTGTATAGTTGTCATTCATTGCATCAGTTTAATTCTAAAATATCTAAACTGTCAGCTGCATACCACTTCTTTCTCAGATCAATGGTTAAAAATGGCTTCCAGTGAATGAATGAAGCCTATGTGTCTTGTCAAAGACCACACTTCTTCAAACCTTGGGTCCTGGGTATGACCTTAAACTGCATCCGGCAGCATGGCCTCTGATTTGGAGGTTGTGAGGAGCATGGAACCACCTCTTAATTGCTATTGTTCCCAGGTCCTCTCTGACCTAGAGTGGTAGCACCTGTTAGGGTCCCAGCTAACAAACTGGGGTCAAAATGCTATGAAAGTATTTACCAACAAAACCTTTTTTGAATGAAAAATATTACCAACAAAACCTTTTTTGAATGAAAAATATTACCAACAAAACCTTTTTTAAATGAAAAATATTACCAACAAAACCTTTTTTAAATGAAAAATATTACCAACAAAACCTTTTTTGAATGAAAAATAATGTTACCAACAAAACCTTTTTTGAATCAAGAATGTTACCAACAAAACCTTTTTTTGAATAAAAATATTACCAACAAAACCTTTTTTGAATGAAAAATATTACCAACAAAACCTTTTTTGAATGAAGAATGTTACCAACAAAACCTTTTTTTGAATAAAAATATTACCAACAAAACCTTTTTTGAATGAAAAATATTACCAACAAAACCTTTTTTGAATGAAAAATGTTGCCAACTTTTTGAATGAAAAATATATTACCAACAAATTATTTTTAAAGACTAACCCTTAAATGACCAAAATGGTTGATGGGTCGTTAAACTTGAACCAAACCAAACCTTGTGAACTGGAGAATCACAAAGAACTGTACAAAATAAGAGAAACTACACATCATCCGAGGACTTTCAACAGCAGCAATGAATATCACATGTAATTCAAAGAGAAAATAATGATATAATCAAAAGGTTAGAAAGGAAATTCCCATCAATACTAAAAAGCATGATAACAGCTACTGGACTTCGGAAACCTATTTTCCTGAAAAACAGTTTTAAGAGAAAGATTTTATAATTAGTGTTTTCTCGATAGCTACAATCTTCAAGAATTCAAATATAAAGTCAATAGTCACCTACTGTCTCACTAACTTACATCCTATCTCTCATGCTTTGTTCTTCGTCCTCTCTACGCTCATCAGTAGTCTCATCCTTCTCTTATCCACTTTCTGTCACTCTTTCTCATAACATTCTTCTTATGTAACCCCCTGCAAAACAGTGACAGTAAAATGCCTTGCTTGGGGTGATACGATTATAAAAAAAAAAAAAAATTCTATACTATTATAATGTGAATATAAAGTGGGGGATCAACTCTATATTCCAATCAATATATAAACTGATCCCTCACTTTATGGCCACATTTATCCTTCTCTTACCCACTTACTGACACCCACTATAACCTGTCGCTCTTTCTCATAACTTTCCTCCTATGTAACCCCCTGCACAACAGTGGCAGTAAAATGCTTTGCTTGGGGCCACATGATTATATAAAAAAAAAAAAGGACTGGCTGCTGGGCATGAATGACAAATGTTTCCTTATAAGAAAGTGGATAATATTACCATTGCTTTTACCATGGGCTTTGTTTCATCAAATGTAATGATAGATCAAAATTTTACCTGAATTTAATCTTAGTTTTGATGATAAGCTGTTAATGCCAGCTTACATCAGCTTGATCAATCATTGGATGAATAGGCACAAAACAAATTCCTATTTCAAATATTCTTTTGCATTATTTTTTTTTAAATGAAGAAAAAGCAGATCTCATTTTTTTTTTTTTCACAATACTGAATCTGTTCCATTTGTAAGCAGGTGTTTTATGCAAAACTATTTCAAGAAACTTAAATCTGTGTAAAGGAAAGTGTTGCTTGAAGTGTATTGCAATATTGAATAGCATTTACAAGTTCTGTTATTTTTTTTTTGTCCTTTCTCAAATTTAAAGATATATATAGTTTATTTTTGCTTCCTTAGGAAGAGGTGGACACGTAAAGAAAAAATTATATATTCATTTTTTAATATCACAATAATCCCCATTTTTTTTACCTTGCATGAATTCCAACTAATTTTTTAAATTTTTTTTTTTTACTCTCCAATTGTTTTCTCTTTTGACTCCTATGTGTCATCTTAATTTTTTTCTCTTTTGCTTTCTTTCAATATTTTTTGATTTACCATTGTAAAAGAGTTTTAATAATACACACATCCTGTTCTTTGCTTTCTTTGCTTCATCAGCTTCTATTTCTCTATAGCTATATGTATGAATGTTTTTTCTATTCCATTGGTTGATATGTTTCTAATCATCCAATCATATTTTAGCATCTTCATGTCTGTCCTTTTCATTTTAACATCATTTACCTGTTCTATTTTTTATATCTTTTTATCACGCATATAATTTTTCATTTTTGCTTTTTCATTAAGAACATTTCCTTTCCTTTCAGATTCTAGTGAAAAATATTTTCAAAAAATAGTTACAAAAAAAAATCCCGACACATGGATTAAAGTCACTGTTCTCTACCTTCTTCAAAACCTTTCTTTTCCTACTATCTCATTCTTTCCCCACACAAGTCTTCCCACTTTTCCTATTTTTTCTTCTTGAAAAGTTATTGTTACTTACTTTTCTGGCATGTATCACATCCCCTCACATATAAATACATTCCATATAAATCTCTCTTGCACTTTTGTCTTAATCATCTATATGTGGACACTCATATCTCATTCACTACAAAAAGTAAAGAAAAACATACTTATATATGATCTTTCTCTCTTGATATGCAACAAATTTTCTTTGGCTCTGTCTATTTTTCTCTCCATTATATTTATGTCACAAACTTTTTTTTTTGCATATGCATCTGTCTTTTTCTTCATTCTATTTATGTTATACATTTTCTTTGCCTGTCTGTCTGTCAGTGTTTCTCTCTGTTTGTTGAATCTCATTAATTTTCTTTGTTTCTTTTTGTCTATTTTCTCCCTGTTTACTATGTTACAAATTTTCCTTGAGCTTGTCTGTTTTTTTACTCTCTTTGTATCTCATGAATTTCCTTTGTCCATTTTTTGTTACAAACTATGTCCCTGTCTGACCGTCTTTTATTTTGTTACTTGTTTGTCAGATGTTTCTTTTTCCTTGTTTGCTTTGTCACTGTCTGTCTGTTTTTCTCTCTATTCTTCCTATGTCATAAATTTACTTTGTCCCTGTCTGTCTATTTTTCTCTCTATTCTTCCTATGTCATAAATTTACTTTGTCCCTGTCTGTCTGTTTTTCTCTCTATTCTTCCTATGTCATAAATTTACTTTGTCCCTGTCTGTCTACTTTTCTCTCTATTCTTCCTATGTCATAAATTTACTTTGTCCCTGTCTGTCTGTTTTTCTCTCTATTCTTCCTATGTCATAAATTTACTTTGTTCCTGTCTGTCTGTCTGTTTTATGTCTCAAATTTTCTTTCTTTTTTTCTATTTGTCTTACTCTCCATTCTTTGTCATAAAAATTTCTTTGTCTCTGTTTATTTCTCTACATGTTGAGCAATCATGAAGACATAACAATACAAGAATGAAACACTTAGTTTAATCTTTCTTGAACCAGAAGAGAGAGGGAGGAGGAGAAACATGTATTTTGATTAGTGCATGCAAGCATTCATCTATTTATATATCTGATTTGAAAATTGTATTAAGTTGTGAAACTGACAGTCAATATGCAGCATTGATTCCCATTTCTACAGTATTTATGTTTATAAATGCTGTCTCCAATATTGCTCAGATTTCTTTGTAACAATTTCTCAGTGAGCCTCCTTTTCTTTACAGAAGTTCTACAGAAGGCTGATGAGAATATCATGGGAAGAACATATAAGCAATAAGGAATTTTTAAGAAAAATGGAAACAAAAAGACAAATATACATAGAATTAGAGACATAATGAGAAAAGTAGGCATAGAAAATTTGATACTCACAGGATTTATTGAGGAAGAAAGGAAAGCAGTAATCTATCTAATGAGCTTGTGTAAATGGATGGCACAACATGTACTGGGAGGGTAAACATTGCTAAGAGCTATAAAGTATACGAAGTTGTGGAGAGCCGTGATCGTCTGTCCTGAACAGGCAGAGTATATGGAAGAAATACATATGGTCTCTCTTTATTCTCATATTTTTTAAGTTCTGAAAATCTTTTTGTATCTTCTTTTATCATTTTAAATCACTTTTATTATTATTGTTATTCTTCGTCTATGTGCTGTGTCCATTCAGGACTTAAGCAATCATGTCCAACCACATTTTTCTATCCCTTATAGATTTTAACACCCTTTCTCTTTTTATGTCTCCCAAACCCTGCAACTTGCTCAAGCCCATCAAGTATGTCATGTGTTGCTTTTTCTTGACTGTTTTTCTATATATTCTATGAGTATTAGATTCTCAAAGTCCTCTTTCCTCATTGCTTATCTTAGCAATTTCAGCTGTCTTTTTCTGATGTTAAGTAAAAGTTCCCTTTTTGCTTCCATATTGAGCCTAATTCAAAGTTAAAGGAGTTGGAAGGTTGCCTTGGATTATTGTTCCAAAATAGGACAAACTTATCTGCCTTGAAAATCAATATTCAAAGTTCTGGCTTATATCTAACTAGCAGTATAGCCCGGTGTTGCTCAGGCATAATGAAAGCTTTAAAACTAATCCATGGTCCTGGAGCTCAGACTCTTTGGACATTGGCACGAAAGACTAAAAAGCAATAGTTGTTTCCAGTTAAAGCGAAACCGTAGACTGAAAGAAAAATGAATGGATGTAAGTCAAATTTTGATTTCCTGGTATTGATATCAAATTAGTTTTTTTTGTCTTAAACTGAATTTTGAAGGCTAAATAAGTCCTCTGAGTAAATGGTATCATGGCTGAGACTAAGAACTACAATTATACCTACTTAGAGCCAAACTAAGGCAAAAACTAAAATAAAAGGGCTGAAAAAAATACAGACATACAGGCAGATAAACAGACACACACACAAACACCTTGCCTTTTATATATATATATATATATATATATATATATATATATATTATCGATTTTCTGTGCTATTGTAAGAACTGTAACCTTGAAATTTTTGAATACTGTTTCTTATGTTTTTGTCTATGAGTGTATCAAATTTGATTAAAATCGGATTACTCCATCTATAAGGCGATTTTTTTCAATTATCGATTCTCGATATTTATCGAGGGTACCTTGACACAAAACCTAGCTAAGCACACTCGCAGACATTTATAGTACAACTGTGTAAATTTTCATGAAAATCGGTTCAGCCGTTTCTGAGTCTATAGGTAACGGACGCACACACGCACACAAAGTTCCATTTATAAATAAGTTTAGATTTTAGACACAAACCAACCAAATATGGCTCTCCTTGGTATTATGTTCTTTCAATTCCATAAATATTCAACAAATCATCCTTTCTTGTGTTTCAAAATGTTTCTCTTTGTCTAACAGAGATTTTGTCTCACATATTTAATCAGTTATAGGCATATTTTGCACCTTTTTCTTTTCTACATAATATGGACATTTTTTTTATCTCTCTTTATTTCTTTTCAACAAGGTTTTTTATGGGGTAATCTATCTAAAGACATAGTTTATTTCAATCAATGTTACATCTTTTCTTTATTCTTGCTGATCTTACCTTGATTTTTTTTTCTTTTGTCATACTTATCTCGTTATATTTTTGTTCATTGGTTATTTCCTAACATTTCAATTTTTTTCTCTAAGAATCAATGTCAAGAATATTTGCCTTGAGTACGTCTTTTTTGCTTGCATTTTATGCTTTTTTTCTTTTTTCATTCTTTCTTCTGTCTATTTCTCTCTTCACTTTCATTTTTTCTTTTACTTTTCTTTTTTTTATTTCTTTGTCTTTTGTATTTCTTTCTTTTTTATTCTTTCACTTTTTTTTTCAATGCTTGCATTACTTTTACTTTTTCATACTTTGTCCAATGTATTTCTTTCCTTCCTTCTATCTACAGGGCGCGATGGATAAATTATCAACTAAATCACACAAAAATGAAAATAAAACTGACATCTTATTTTAGCAGATATATTTACCAAAATTACACAAAACTATCTTGAAGTGCTAAAGAGTCAGTCAGTTAAGTGCTTTATGTGATACACGCTTGGGCAATCATGTCTCGAAAGAGACATGACTGACTGGGCAGAAGATTATCCCGCAGTAGGTTGCTATTGCTTTCTGCTGTAGACTGGTTGCCGACCAAGGCTATAGAGCCCAATCTGTCCTGTTATTTAACTCATAACTGGAAGGAATAGATGGATTAATACCTTTTCCAAGGGTATTTTCACGTAAGTAAATGCAATGAATTCAACTGGATTTCAAACTCGGCTCCTCGATTTCTCGTTCCGAGCCAATATCCAATGCACCACAACAAATCTAAACTTATTTAGAAATGGAACTTTGTCTGTGTGTGTGTCCGTTACCTGTAGGCTCCGAAACGGCTGAACTGATTTTCTTGAAAATTTACACAGTTGTACTATCAGCATCTGCGAGTGTTCTTATCTAGGTTTTGTGTCGAGGTACCCTTGATAAATATCGATTATCGAAAAAATCAGGTTATAGAAATTTTAATCAAATTTGATACACTCATAGACAAATACATAAGAAATGATATTCAGAAGTTTCAAAGTTACAGTTCTTACAATAGTACAGAAAATCAATAATATAGATATAAAAGGCAAGATGTTTGTGTGTGTGTGTGTCTGTCTGTTTATCTGCCTGTATGTCTATTTTTTTCAGTCCTTTTATTTTAGTTTTTGCTTTGGGTTTGGCTCTAAGTAGGTATAATTGTAGTTCTTAGTCTCAGCCATGATACCATTTACTCAGAGGACGTATTTAGCTTTCAAAATTCAGTTTATGATGAAAAAACTTATTTAATATCGATACCAGGAAATCAAAATTTGATTTACATCCATTCATTTTTCTTTCAGTGTATGGTTTGGCTTTAACTGGAAACAACTACTGCTTTTTAGTCCTTTGTGCCAACGTCCAAAGAGTCTGAGCTCCAGGACCATGGATTAGTTCTAAAGCTTTCATTACACCCAAGCAACACCGGGCTATACTGCTAGTTTTCAATAAAATCATCATTGGCTTAAACCACAGCCTCCCAAAAACTTAACAATCTCTTGCAACTTTTCTGGATGGTCTTCTTGTTTAAGTTGGTGAACGCTACTATAACTCTTGCCTTCGGTTCATCTTTGGTATTACAAGCAGTTTTGTAGGTCTTTTGCTCAACTGCACCCCCACAAATAATAATCAAGAAGGTTGCAGCCTGGGGAGTTATGTGGCCAGATATAAGGGGTGATGTGGTAGCAGATATTGCTTGACAGCCATGACTGAGTTTTCCTACTTGTGTGGCATGGTGCAGAGTCCTGCTGCCTGACATCGGGTCTTCCAGCAGCCACCCTCTTGATCCAGGTCAGCACTACCTTTTCAAGGCATATAATATTCAGTCTGAGGCCCTTTAGGAAGATGAACATCACAATCACTTGTGTTTGTTCCAAACCTGATGATTTTGACTGAATATATCTTCCCACTCATTCTGAATCCTCTCCACCATCTTCAGATTAACACCTAAACACACTGAAATGCTTGTATTGGAGCTTCTAGCATGAATGCCAAGCAGTACAGCATGCTGGTTCCAAATTTCTGGGAGAGTGAATTGTGTCATGGTCCTCTTTTTCTCACAGACAGTGCCCAACTGGGCCTTCTATTCTGTGCAGTTACCAAAATCAAAAACAAAACACGTGTGAAATTAAAATTCTTAAATGACGACAATTTAACCATCACACCTTGCATTTTCAATCCTTCTCATTTTTATACTTTTGTCTTAATTTTCTTCTATATTTCATTTTTCTTTGTTTTTTT
Organism: Ascarosepion bandense; assembly: GCA_037127315.1. Lineage (NCBI taxonomy): Eukaryota > Metazoa > Mollusca > Cephalopoda > Sepiida > Sepiidae > Ascarosepion > Ascarosepion bandense. The sequence goes on along the minus strand of JBBBDQ010000200.1, from coordinate 5,620,650 downwards.
GCTTATTCACACTTCATGCTTTCTTTTGTGTTTTTCATTCTTTCTTCAGTTAATTTCATTTTTTCTTTCATTTTTTCTTCATTGCTTTGCTTTTATTCTTTCTTACTTTGCATTCTTTTTTTATTCTTTGTTATTTGCATTTTTTTTTTCTTTTAACTGCCTTCTTTCCATATTTTGTCTTTCATTCTTTCTGGCCTTCTTAATTTTATACGTCCTTTTTTTTAATTTCCTGATTTATTTTATTATCTTGCTCATTTTTTAACTCATTCATGCTTTTGCTTCTTTCTTTCATTGTTTCATTTTTAATCTTTGTTAACAATTTTCTTTTCTTTTTTTCATTCTTTCCCCTTTTCTTTTTCCTTTTTCTACTTTCTTCTGCATTCTCTTATTCTTCTTTCAGTTCTTACATTTTTCTTTCATCTATTTTTTTACATTATCTGTTTTTGTCTTTTCTTCTTTTATATTCTATTGTCCATTGTATATTTACGTTTTCATTTGTTATTTTTTCTTTTTCAATTTTCTTTCTTTCTTATCATTACCACTTACATTTTTCTCTAACTTCCTCCTATTTACTTCATTCATTTTCAATCTAATCCAATATTCATAAGTCATCCTCCATTATTTCCATTCCACCTTTTACAGATACCTTTTCATCCAATCAAATCTTGTTATACATTTTACCACCAATTGTTAGTTTTCTCCTCACTTGCATTTTCTTTTTTTTTCTCTTCTTTTTTTTTTTTTTAACCATTTCCATTTGATCAGCTTCTTGCAATCTTTTCTTTATTAAAAAAATAAAGCGCCTGGAAAAAATCCATTTTTTTATTGGTTGTAAGCCCTATTATATATATTTTTTCTTACTTTCTTCTAATTCTCCCTACTTATTTGATTCCCTTGTTTTTCTCCCTACATTTCTTTCTATATATCCTCTCTCACTATAGATAGTGAGAGAGGATATAAATATTTCTTTCACCTCCTCTCTTTACTTCACTATTTCTTTCTTTAATCTTCTCTCTCTCTCTCTCTCTATATATATATATATTTCACATTATCTCTCTCCCACTCTACTTCTTTTTTTCATCCTTTCTGTCTCTCTCTATATTTTTCACTCCTCTTTCTATATATATATATATATATATATATATATATATATTCCTTTCTTTTACCTTCTCTCTCTATATACATCATTTTCATGTTTTCTCTCCCACCTCCCTATTTCTTTCTTTCATCCTCCTCTGTATATATGTCTTTCTTTCTCTCTTTATTTATTGCATCCTCCTCTCTCTCTCTCTCTCTCTCTGTGCATATATCTTTCTTTTTCTCTCTGCATACAGTTCTTACTTTCTTTCTATCTTTCTCACGAACTATAATTTTCTATTCTCTCTGGACATATTTCTTTCATCCTCTCTCTTTTTCATATCCTTTCTCTCTCTCTCTATCTGTTTATTTCTTACACCTTCACTCCCTCTCTATTCCTTTCTTTCATTCTCTCTCTCTCTTCTACTCTTTTTTTACTCTCTCATTTACTAAGACGAGTTACATATTGTTAATAGCATAAATGGCTTCACTCTCAATAAGGCTGATTTTCATCCCAGATATTGAATATGTGTCATCTTCCTTCAGGTCATAGACTATCATGGCTCTCCACAACTTCCTATTTTTTACAGCTCTCAGTAAAGTTTGTTTTTTTCTCTCTGTCTATTCAACAATTCATTTAGACAATTTTATGCTGTATCTTCTTTCCTTCAATATGCCCTGTGAGTGTCAAATTTTCTAAGCACCTTTCCTCATTAGGTACTCTGCAAATTCCAACTATCTTTTTCTGATAGGATGTGCATTGTGGTGCAGTGAATGTCAACTCGGAATGACAAATTGGGGTGCCGAGTTCAAATTCTAGTTGAATTCCTTGCATTTACTTATGCACAAATACTCTTGGGAAAGGTATTAATCCATCTCTTCTCTCTAGTTATGAGTTAATTAATAGGACAGATTGGGTTCTATTGCTTTGGCTGACAACCAGTCTCCCGCAGAAAGCAATGGCAACCTACTGCAGGATAATCTTCTGCCCAGTCAGTCATGTCTCTTTCGAGACATGATCACCCAAAGTGTATATCATATATGGCAGTTAACTGACTGACTTTCTGATAAGCATAATTGTCTTTTTAATACTTTGCTCAGCTTCTGAAAATCAGCTTTTCTTATCCCAATATGTCTTATGATTTCAGTGTCTGACTTTCTATCCGTGGTTAAAGCACTTCCCATATATTTACATGCTTGTACTCATGAGTATCTTCAGTTTCTAATTTGCATGTTTGGCTGTTTCATTTGCTGACAACCATGCATTCTGTTTTCTTACAATTGATGATTAGTCCTTTCTTTAATATCTTCTGTAAGAGTTCCTGTAGTTTGTTTTCTATTTCTGCTATCAACACTATTTTATTTGTATATTTCATGTTAAGATTCAGTCAGTCAGTTAAGTGTCATCCGTTATACATGCTTTGGACAATCATGTCTTGAAAGAGACATGACTAACTGGGCAGAAGTTTATCCCACAGTAGGTTGCCATTGCTTTCTGCGGTAGACTGGTTGCTAGCTAAGGCTATGGAATCCAATCTGTCCTATTATTTAACCCATAACTGGAAGTAAGAGATTGATTAATACCTTTCGCAAGGGTATTTGTGCAGAAGCGAATGCAAAGAATTCAACTGGAATTCGAACTCGGCACCCCGATTTGTTGTTCTGAGTCGATATCCACTGCACCACAATATCAGAAGGAGATAGTTGGAATTCATAAAGTACCTAATGAGGAAAGGATGCTTAGAAAATTTGATCTCAAAGCCTGTGGACTTGATGGTAATTCTGCAATAATCCTTAAATTTTCTCCTGAACTGGCTCCTGTTCTCTTTAAACAGTACAATAAGTGCTCTGCTGCTTCCTGTGTGTTTCCCAAACTTCAGACTTGCTCTCAGAGTCAAGAATGGCTTACAAGATTTCTTAGGCTTTCAAAAATCTATGCCTGGTTTTCATGGTATCTAAGTTCAATCATCTGTTAATTAAAAAAAATCATAAAAATCACTAATTTTGAATAGTGTTACTGCTACATAGACTGATTCAATAGCGTGTACACTTCTATAACCAGTTGGTAAAAAGTGCGATGGGTAAATTGTCGTTATGTTATGTTTTTTGATTTTCTCAACTGCACAGGGTCAGTTGGGTACTGTCAGTGACAAAAAGAATACCATGATGCAATTCAGTCTACCAGAAATTTGTAAACAGCATACTGTACGACTTGATCTTCATGCCAGAAGCTCCAATACCAATGTTTGAGAGTTTTGGGGAGTCAATCTAAGGAGAGTGCAGAAGATTTGGAAAGAGTTTGGTGAGTATAATGGTGATTAGGAAGATACAAAAACTTAGAAAACTCATTCTGATAAGAAAAGAACACATGAATTTGTTGGTTAATGCCTCAGACTCAACATGGAAGCCTACATCAAGTGCCTTGAGTCAAGAGAGTGGCTATTGAAAGACCCTATGCCTGGCAATAGAACTCTGCACCATGCCACATGAGAAGAACAATCCAGTCACGGATGTCAGACAATTTCTGCCACTATATCGTCCAGTTTGGCTAAGAAGGTTGGGTCACTGTGCTGGGCCAGGAAGATTTTCTTGTCAGAACCCATCCGCACATTTATAAATCTACCATCTGTTCATGCATTGGATAATGTTGCCATATCTGATTGGATGCTTTTGCTATTTATCTCAGCAAAATCCAAAAAAGTATCTGCAATGTAATTCATCCTAATTTTGCTGTTTGACTTTAGTCATTTTCTTACTGACAGGATGTGGCTTCCCTCTGTCTTTTCTACAAGTATTTTCATGACTCTGATGAGCTTCATTCCCTGTTTTTCTGACCACGTGAATTTACTTGTGCTACTAGACTGGCAACTAGGTCCCACACATTTACCATTAAAATAGGAAAATGTAACCATCACTTCTACTGTATCAGTTTCTTTTCTCTCACTTCCCACCTGTAGAAATCACTTCCATTTACTTACTTCACTGATAGCTACAATCTTCAAAAGTTTAAATACAATGTCAATTGCAATATTCAATCTCCTTGACTCCCATTTTTTTGCAGATGTTCTATCATGAAAAAACATGTCAATGATAACAGCTGGACAGACATAAAACAGTAATTTTGTACCAACAAGGTGATTCTCAAAAAGCTATTAGCAAAAAACTTGGAATATCCCAGCATAGTGTGTAATATGTCTTTGAAACATTTGAGAAAACAGAGCTAGTGAAAAGCTAGCTACAGTAGATGAAGTGTATTGAAAGTTATGTCCTTAAGAAAAAAGGAAAAAATACAGGCAAAGACCTAAGCTGGTCTCACTAGGACAATTACAACCGAGTAGTGAATTCGATCCTCACTAGGGGCTCCATATTTTCAGCCTTGTGTCACCTCTAAGATATCCTTAGAAAATCATTTGGAGCATGTTGATGTGATGTCATGGTGAGCTTAGACTCCAAAAAAGAATTTGTAATGTGATAGGTTCTGACCAGGCAGCTCTACTCCAGCCACTTTCCTCTGTCTATTCTACAAATATTTTTATGACTTCTGCTCTGTTGAAAGGTCACTGGTGCCCCTTCCACAAGAATTTCCTCATGCAACCAGACTGGCAAGAAGCTTCCACCCATTTACAGTTACATCAAGCAAATTCAGCCGACAGTTCTATTCCAGCAGTTTCTTTTCTCGCACTTCCAGCCTGTAGAACTCCCCTTCATATTGTTAGGGCGCTCTCCACCATTTTAATGATAAATGAACTATTCCATGCACTACAAATAGTGGTAGTGTCAAGACCTCTGTGTTGTTGGCGGTAATGTCACACTAGCAATATACCAGTGCTAGAGTGATTGGAACTGTGCTAACAAGTCAGTCAGATACTTCCGGTAGTCAACCGGAAGTGATTATAATAGGACTCTACATCGTACGAAGAGACGTACAATTAATACCGTGTTTCCTGTATGATTACTAACCCCATTTTGTAAATACCATTTTCTTCTGTAATACATTTATTTAATATAATTTTCTGTTATTCTTATTTATTACCGCACAACTCAACACATATACTTGCTTTCTGATGGCTACAACCTCCAGGAATTTAAATGCAATGTCAATACCCATCTCTTATCCACTTGACTCCAGTTCTTTCTACTTCACACTGTATATCTCGTTCTTTTTCTTTCTCTCTACCTTTGAAGCTGTCTTCAAACCTGTTTTTCCATTCTTTTCTTGCCCTTTCTTTGACACCCACTTCGTCTTTCTCTTCACTTTTCTTCTGCCTAAACTTTTACTCTCTTATGTCGCCCCTTTGCTTTGGGTGAAACAATTAAAAGAAAAAAAGTAATAACAATGATGACTGGGCTGTGAATGCTGGACAATATCATCAAAAATGAGGACAAAACTGGAAGCGGCCGAAATGTGGTTCTACAGAAGGATGCTACGGATATCGTGGACTGAGCATACAAGCAACGACGAAGTATTAGAAAGAATGGCAACAAAAAGGAAATTGATGCTGAGCATCAGGAAGAGACAACTGAAGTTCCTGGGACATGCAATGAGGAAGGAGAGCCTGGAGAACCTGATACTGACTGGACAGATAGAAGGAAGGAGAGACAGAGGAAGGCAGCGGATAACATATTTGCAGGATCTGATCAGGTGGATGATGGAACGGGGGTTGCCAGGAGCAACAGGAGCAAACATACTAAGAGCCACAAGGGATAGGGAGACGTGAAGATCCATGATCGCCTACGTCCTGAAGGGACAGGGCACATAGAAGAAGAAGAATGATGACTGAGTCATGAGTTAGATCCTCATTGGGTGTTTCCATGCTTTTGGACTAGTGCTACATCTAAGTTATGATTAAAAAAAATCACCATATAGTTACTTCATAATAAATAGATTTTATAAGGATCAAATACTTGTTCATGTGCACATTTGACCAAACACAGGAAATACAACATTGTACTTTTTCTTTCCAAATGTTTTAGTTGCATCCACTTATCTATAGCTGCAATTAACCTTCTGAAAACTATGCTTAGAAAAGAGTTTTAAATTCTTGTGAGACTTAAAACATTCCACTAGCAGAGAGACATAATTGACTTTGGGAAAAATATTCATGGGAAAAAAAAAACGAAATTTTTTTATCTATATATTGATGTGTTTGGATGAGAGAGAGAGTGGGGAATTGAATTTTTGAACTTAAAAGGGTACAAATATAAAATAGCATAGTCAAAGTTTTATCAAAAATGAAGATTTATTTCCTTTTGTCTTTTTTGTGTTTATTTTTTATTTATTTTTTTTTTCCATATTTTTCTTGTTCCTTACTCATGAGACAAAGGTGAAGCTGTCTGAACTCCCCAGGAGAAAAGTCTAAATAATTGGATATTTTTTCTATCGTTTCTTTGAACGTAGAAAATTGAAAATCAGCCTTGGTCTCTGGACTTTTTGACTCAGTCAACAGGGATTGAATGAGAAATATAAGCAAAATTATATATATTTTCCAATTATTTAGAAATCTATTTCAAAGAACAAGTGACAGAAAGTTAAAAGAATTGGAACGTTTGATCATAGCTCAGTGGTAGAATCATTGACTGATATAAATTCAGTCAGGTTTCAATCCTGGCTAGAAGCAATTGAATGTCTAACTGTACTGATAAGCTGTGATACAGTCTGCAGATGACTATATATATATATATCCCTTTTAGGATATGCATTGTGGGACAGTGAATACTGGCTTGGAATGAGAAATCGGGGAGCTGAGTTTGAATTCCAGTTGAATTCCTTGCATTCACTTATGCACAAATACCCTTTGGAAAAATATTAATCTGTCTTTTCCCTCTAGTTATGGGTTAAATAATAGAACAGACTGGGTTCTATAGCCTTGGCTGGCAACCAGTCTGCCGCAGAAAGCAATGGCACCTACTGTGGGATAATCTTCTGCTCAGTCAGTCATGTCTCTTTCGAGATATGATCGCCCAAAGCGTGTATCACGTATGGCACTTAGCTGATATATTAAATAACAGTTAATGTAATGGCATATCATTTTTTTTTCTAGCACATGTCCTTCCTCCTAAAAAGATTAATTTATGATTGTATAAATTCCATATATTTGTATTGCTCATCCCTGAAGGACTACCAACAGCAGCAAGAACTAAAATGAATATCACACATAACTTTATGATTGTGTAAGTTCTACATATTGTTTTCTATATTTGGATAGCTCATAACCTAAGGACTACCAACAGCAGAAACAACTAAAATGGAAAGCATGCTTTTCTGTTTTTCATAACATTAATCTGAAGGGAACTTTGGGTAACTCACTATTAGTGAGTTATAATATTTCGGTATTGTCAACGTACTAAACAAATCTTTCAAATAATACCAAATAATTTTCTCGAGCAATTCACTCAGAAAATAATTTCTTTAATAACGCACAACAATGGAATGAAGCACAACAGAGAACACACTCAGACTTCCGTCTGGGGGTTTATATACTAAATATTTATGGTCATGTGTTCCCAGTAGAACAATCCATTCAATGGTTACATTTGTTGCCTGGAGATCCATATTCAAGCACACAAGTTAGTACTGATACTTTCTTCCTACATAACACGCACATAACTTCATGATTGTATAACTTCTATATATTATTTATTATATTTGTATTGCTCATCACTTAAGACTACCAAAAGCAGCAACAACTAAAATGGATAGCACAAATAACTTGAAGAGAAAATAATGACATAATTCAAGATGTTGACATTCCACTCTACTTTAAATAAAAGATTAGGAAGGAAACCACCATCAAATCTGGGAAGAACAATCACAACCACTTCAAATGATTTTCCTGAAAAATTCTTTTAAGAGAAATTTTTTATAAAATATAATACCGTTTTTTTTTTGTTTCTAAGGAAAAAGATAAAGTATTAAGAAAGAGTAAAATACTCTTTCTTAATACTTTATCTTTTAGAAGAAAACAATGAGGGCACCTGCCCTGGATCCATAATAAAAATTAATGATGTTGAATTAGTAAATACTAAACACTTCAGATACCTTGGTGTATGGATTAGTAATAAGAAATTTAGTATAAGAAAAAAAGTAATAGCGTTATATACCTACCTACATACAGAAATGTGATGTTCCTATTCTCTTATATATGTGGACACTATTGGAGTAATAGCGTTGTTGTGTTGCTTTGTTTTGGTATAATTAGAAGATAACACAAACTTGAATTAATGATGTTTATTTTTGGTATAAAACTTCAGGTTTTTACATCAAGTTACAACCTTTAAATTTTGTGTGGATACAGGAGCAGACTAGCTAAATTCTCTTCACTGTGGGATGCTAGTAGTAAACGAGCCTATCCCTTCTGGACTCTAGTGGTCAACTGACTAGCGTCTTCCCCTTTTCAAATCTCCTACACAAAACTACTGTCCTTAACTCCTACTTCTTACTCCTACCAAAAGAAATGGTTCCTTATTTTGCCCCCCAATTTTGAATTCTTGGTGTCAGTGTGTCTACCTTTTTCTATTTTTAGAACACTTGCCATTTTATAAACCATAACAGGGTAATTATACTGACTGGCAATTACTAGCGGTGTATCTACTTCACGCATTGTGTGAGTCTTGTACTTGTTGATATACTATTATTTCCAACCTCCTTTTTGGTGATTACTAATGCAGTAACCTTTTAGGGTTACAGCAAATAGAACATAAAGTAAGCTGTGCCAGAGGCAGTTTCAATTCAGACTGCAAATTGCTACAGAACCAAAAAATCAATCTGGAAACTTAAATAGCCTTGTCAGAACAAGGTTTTTATATATATGTCATGCATGATGCCAAACCCAGTCAGAAATATCTAAACTGTCAGCTGTATACAACCACTTTCTAAGATCAATGGTTGAAAAAAAGATTTTGAGCAAGTGAAGACTGATGATCTTGTTAAAGGTCATTCTTTTTTAAATATTATAGACTGGTGCTGCAGAATCACAAAGAACTGTATCAAATAAGAGAAACCACATCAGTTGAAGACTACCAACAACAGCAACACTTGAAATGGATAGAAAAATAATGGCATAATCAAAATGTTGACATTCCACACTACTTTAAATAAAAGGTTAGGAAGGAAACCACCATCAATACTAGAACGAGCCATAATACTAACAAATAACAGGAACTACATCACTTAGGGGCTTTCAACAGCAGCAACAACTGAAATGGATAGCACATGTAACTCAAAAAGAAAATAATGACATAATCAAAATGTTGACATTCCACAACACTTTGAATAAAAGGTTAGAAAGGAAACAACCATCAATACTTGAAAGAGCCATCACACTAATAAATGACAGAAACTACATCATTTAGGGCCTTTCAACAGCAGTAACAACTGAAATGGATAGCACATGCAGCTTCAAGGGAAATCAAAACAAATGGCAACCTACTGTGGGAAAATTTTCTGAGACATGATTGCCCAAGTGTGTATCCCGTAAAACACTTAACTAACATATACCATAAATTTAAATTAAATTAAATTTAGTACTTATTTCATGCTAGAACAATTTAGCACTTATTTCATACTAAAACATTTTAGTGTTTATTTATTTATTTTTTTTAATTGTTTCACCCTAAGCAAGGTGGTATTGCAACTGATGCACATAAGAGTGAAAAGTTTAGACAGGAGGAGAGTGAAGAGAAAGACAAACCAGTTACAGGGGGTGTCAGAGAAAGGGCAAGAGAAGAATGGGAACACAGGTGTGAAGAAAATTGCAAAGGTAGAGAGAAAGGTAAAGAACAAGATATATGGAGTGATGTAGAAAGAACTGGAGTCAAGTGGTTAAGAGATGGGTATTGACATTGCATTTAAATTCCTGGAGGTTGTAGCCATCAGGAAAGCAAGTATATGGAAGGGAGTTCCACAGGCGGGAAGTTCAAGAAAAGAAGTTGTTGGCATAGAATTGTCGACTGCATTTGGTTGATCTAACTGTAAATGGGGGGGAACTTGTTGTCAGTCTCGTTGCATGAGTAAATTCTTGTAGTGGGGGCACTAGTGATTTAAGTTCATCGGTGCAAAAGCCATGAAAATATTTGTAGAATAGACAGAGGGAAGCCACATCCTGCTGGTGAGAAAGTGGCTGGAGTTGTGCACATTAAATCCACACTTTTGTGGAGGTCTAATTAAGCCTCTGGCATCAAACTAAAGGAACCTCTCGTATAGCTTTGAAAACAGTAATGATCATTTTGAATTCCTCTATGAAACTTTAAAAACTCACTTAAACTCTGATTCAGCTTCTAAGTCCAATTTATGCTGAAATTCTGACTCAGACCAAGAATTAAGTTCTTTAAATTATAAACTCTGTGGAACTTCAAAACCTTATGTCATGAGAAACCTCTCACTTTAACTCTAATTCCTTGGCATTTTGAAGAAATAAAATAGATTTCCTCAATCCACAAAATTTAAAAATATATTTGAATAATGTTGTTAGAAAAATATGCCAGAAGACACATTTTCTAACAAAATTTTCCAAATATTCAGGCTGGTAGATGTAAATAAACAAACATACTGTTTAGTAATAAAAAAATCAGAGCGTCTACTCAAATATGAGTAGACATTAACTCAGGAACACTAACCATTAATTAAAGTGACACAACTACTAATCATACGTGATTTTGAAAATATCAAAAATAATATTAAATATGAATCTTTATTTGAAATATTTTACATACAGGCACCTCAAAATATGTACTTTGAATTAACATTAATAGGAACTGAAAGACGTATATTATTTAGATAAGAAAATCAGATACTGAAAATTTAATTAAATTGTAATTAAGATGTGCTGGGTACCCATAGTGTTCTTGGGTTAAAAGCCATTCAAACAAATTAAAAATATATTGGATTTAATCCATTTTCTAAAAAAAATTGTCTTTCCTTACATTAGTGTCTGAAACAGAGATGATATGTATATTTTGAGAATTAGAAGTGTGTGTATGTGTGTGTGTATATATATATATATATATATATACACACACTATAGTCATCCGCAGAGAGATCTGTTTCGCTGTATTACAGCTCATCAGTACGGCTTAGACTCTGTTCGTATATATATATATATATATATACACACATAATTTATAATAAATATTCACAGCTCTATACATCATATATCGAGCACTGTTTTAAATTAATGTTTTGGACAGGAAAAAAAATTTTTCTTTTCTCTCCTCATTCTATACTCACTCGGACATATATATATATATAACTAAAGAAGTGGTCTATAGTGTTTTGGACAATAGATACTGTTGACAATTTTTACACTCACTTACCCACATTATGTGCGTTGTGGTGCATTGGATATCAGCTCGGAATGAGAAATCGAGGAGCCGAGTTTGAATTCCAGCTGAATTCATTGCATTCACTTACATGCAAATACCCTTGGAAGAGGTATTAATCTGTCTATTCCTTCCAGTTATGAGTTAAATGACAGGACAGATTGGGTTTTATAGTCTTGGTCGGCAACCAGTCTACCGCAGAAAGCAATGGCAACCTACTGTGGGATTATCTTCAGCCCAGTCAGTCATGTCTTTTTCGAGACATGATCGCCCAAGCGTATATCACGTATGGCACTTAACTGACTGACCCGCACTAAATACAAAAATTTAAGTATATTAGAAAAAAATCAATAAAAAATTTATCATTCCTTGTCTATCATATTTAACAGAACATGTTTGAAAGAAAGGTTGCCACCCAAATACACATTATATATATATATATATATATATATATATATATATATATGAGAATGAGGGTGTTCTTAAAAATATACACAGTTTTTGGCTTTTTCATCAATTTAATCTTCTTTAGAAGTCAATAAACATTAATATTTCTGAATTTTAACTATTAATCTTTGCAAGTCAATAGACACCATGAAAAATGAGCACATCTTTAGAAGATATAGTGTTATAATTGTTAACTTACGATGATACTTACTGTCAAGAGAGTTTTGTTTTTTTGTTTTTTTAGTGGTTTACTGATAAAAGGACATTTTGGCAAGCAGGTTTTTTGTTGTAAAGTGCTTGATATAGTGAAAGAGAGTTAATAGGATTAATGCAGAGAAGTTTGTTATTAGCTCAGCAGAATTATACTAACTTTGAAGTTTCATGAAAGCACCCTTGTGATTTCCCTACTCTTCAGGGATTTTTCTCTTCATTTGCAAGAAGCTCTGAGTCCTGAGGACATCACGATGGTGCCTTCATGAAACTTCAAAAGCGGCATAACTGCTCAATTAAGGGACAAACTTCTTAACATTCTGCCATATCTGGTCAGGTGCTCCTGCTATCCCCCTCAGTGTCCTCGACCAAATTCAATGGAGAATCTGTAATGTGATTGATCCCGACTTGGCAGCTAGGATACAGTCACTTTCTCACTGACACAGTGTAGCTTCCCTGTGTCTCTTCTACAAATACTTTCAAGGCTTCTGCTCTGATGAACTTAGCTCACTAGTATCCCCTACATATGCATTTCCTCGAGCTACAACATTAGCAACTAGGTCCCACCCTTTTACTGTGAAACCAATAAATTGTAAATGCAAATTCTACTCCATCAGCTTCTTTTCTTGCACTTCTCGTCTGTGGAATTCTCTTCTGCATACTTGCTTTCCCGACAGCTATAATCTCCAAGAATTTAAATGTAAAGTCAATAGTCATCTCCTCTCTTACTAACTCACATCCTCTCTCTCATGCATTTTTTCTCCGTCCACCCCACTTTCATCAGTATTCTCTTCCTTCCTGACACCCCCTGTAACCTCTTACTCCTTCTCATATCATTTTTTATATGTAACCCCTGCACAATAGTGGCAGTAAAATGCTTTGCTTGGGCCGACTTGAGAATATAAAAAAAAAAATGCATGCTTACATACGAGTATAGGACAGGTATGGATGAAATAAACTTTCGTATGAAAAAAAAAAACATTATTCTTAAAAAGTGCTAAATACAAAATAGGGCAAATTATATAATTTATAACATATATGTTATAATATCACTACAAAAGTAGGCATTTTGTTTCACCCCTAATTCTGTCTTATCAAGTGATGATCATGACTACTTAAGTAATGATATTACAACATATTTATGTTATAAATTCTAAATAATATATATATATATATATATATATATATATATATATATATATATGTTGGGACACCCGCGCCTATTCGGCTATAATAGACTATTCCATTACTATGTAAAGTAATGGTGGCATCTACGTAGGTAGAGTGTGCTGAGAAGCTGTATCGACAAGTCAGTCGTAGACTTCCGGTGACGACCAGGAAGTACCCATTGCTCATACTACATCTTACGACGGTTGAGACGATTAACTTTTATTCTTGTATTGGATACTAATAACTTTTGTAAATACTATTTCCACAGAATACAATTAACCTATTCCTGTTGTTGAGTTATTTATTCTTACTCACGACATAACAATATATTATTTAGAATTTATAACATAAATATATTATAATTTCTAAATAATATATATATTATTTAGAATTTATAACATAAATAGGTTATAATATCATTACTAAATTGGATGTCTAACTGTAACAGATCTGTCTGCGGATGACTATTTATGCTCTCACACCTTGATTGAGCACTCTGGAAGAACGGTAGACTTTGAAAAAACAATAGCTACTCTAGCATATATGCATCACTCATTCAGTAATGAATTAGAGCACTCTAACTACTGGTGCCTGATACATCATATGCTAAAAAGTCTGCCTCCTTCTACCGAGCACCCATAGCTCAGAGGTAGAATTGCCAACTGATGTCAATTCCGTCGGGTTTCAATCCTGGCTAGAAGCAATCGGATGTCTGACCATACTGATGAGCTGTGATACAGCGAAACAGATCTGTCTGTAGATGACTATATATATATATATATATATATATATATATATATATATATATATTGATTGTTTAATACTTAGTTTTTGGTCCTAATAAGGTTAGACCAGTACCCATTTGTATTAAAATTGTTCGATACAATTATATTGTAGAACTTTTGAATATTTTCCATTTTTAAACGAGTTATTTTGCTACCCAGGTTTCCACCACGAGTGGGTTCTTCAGGAGATTTTTACTAACTGATTTTACCTTTTACTGTTTTTCTTTTTAAGAATGCTCTTTTAATGGTGTTTTATTTGAATGTTCACATGGCAGAGAATTTATGAATGCGCATTGTTCAAATTAAAATGAATTATGATGTTTTCCTCCATGGTTGTATGAACCTAAGAGGTATTTCTTAGTGTGGATGCATTTAGTCATATTTGGAATATATATATATATATATGAATTTGCATTGAACATTTAGTTATGAAGTGCTTCACAATTAAGCAAGTTTCTCTTTTTCTTTGAAGATCATTTTGTGTCTAAATTATGCAAAAATGAAAATAACATAGACATTTCATTTTAGCATGTACATTTACCAAAATTACACAAAAGTATCTGGTAGTACTAAGTACTACATTTGTTCAATAAAATCACCATTGACTTTAACCACAGCCTCCAGATGATTTTGGAATATCTTGCATCTCTTCTGGATGGTCTTCTTGTTTATGTTGTTAAATGCTGCCATAATCCTTGCCTTCAGTTCATCCCACAGATAATAATCAAGAGGGTTGCAACCTGGAAAGTTAGGTGGTCAGATGTAAGGAGTGATTTAGCCACAGAAACTGACACCCATGGCTGGGTTTTCTTGCTTGTGTGGCATAGTGTTGAGTCCTGTTCCCTGACATAAGATCTTCCAGCAGCCATCCTCCTGACCCAGGACAGCACTACCTCCACAAAACACTTTATGTAGGTCTCGATGTTGACTCTGAGGCTGTGTGGGAAGATGAATGGAGTCATAACATTGCCATCATTAGTGATCACTCCAAACACCTACATAATCACCATTAGACTCATCCAATTCTTTCCAAATACTTTGTACTGTTCTCAGACTGACAGATTGAAGTTGATGAACATTCATATATAAATCTACCAAGCGCCCGTGTATTGAATACTGCTGCTACATCTGGTCGGGTGCCCCTGCTATTCTCCTTGTGGTTCTTGACAAAATACAATGGAGAATCAGTAATGTGATTGATACCGACTTGGCTGACAAGCTGCAGTCACTCTCTCACTGGCGTGATGTGGCTTCCCTGTGCCTCTTCTATAAATACTTTCACGGCTTCTGCTCTGATGAACTTAGATCACTGGTGCCCTCTAGTTATGAATTTGCACGAGATACTAGATTAGCAACTAGGTTCCACCCTTTTACAGTAACCGCAATTTCTACTTCAACAGCTTCTTTTCTTGCACTTCCCGCCTGTGGAATTCCCTTCCATATACTTGCTTCCCCGACAGATACAATCTCAAGGAATTTAAATATAAGATCAATAGACACCTCCTACCACACTAACTCGCATCCATTCTCTCAAACACTCTTCTCATCTACCCAACCCTCATCCTCGGTATTTTTATCTGTCTATCACCCTCCTTCTGACATCTCCTATATCTATCCATTCTTTCTCATCACTTTCCCCCAATGTAACTTCCTGCACAATAGTGGCAGTGGAATGCCTTGCTTGGGGTGAAATGATTAAAAAAAAACAACAAATCCCTGCCTTCAGTTCATCTTTGGCATTACAAACAATTTTGTTGGTTTCTAGCTCAACTGCAGCACACATATAATAATCAAGGGGGTTGTAGTCTGGGGAGTTAGATGTAAAGGGTAATGTGGCCGCAGATATTGTCTGCCATGACTGGGTTCTCTTGCTTGTGTAACAGGATTCAGAATCAAACTAGACATTGTTAGTACAGTAGACAAGATTTTCTTGACCACATTCTGGCATGAATTTTGGAATGTCAGTTGATTTTGAGAAAAGTTATTTAAATGAATCATCATTCCCTGTCTCAAGCAATTTTCATCTCATTATACACACATGTGCACACACACACACACACACATATATATATATATATATATATATATATATATATATATATATATATATGGTTAAATAAAATAAAGACAAGAGGAAAACTGTATTTTAAATCGCCTACACATTTTGTCCTGTGATGGACTTCATCAAGGCAAAAAAAAACCAAATGAACTTTATTTTAAATTACGTATCTATAAACAAACAGTGTTGGCAACCACAAAGATGCTCACTATTCTGTTAATTTTTTGAAATGATTTGTGAGCGTCACAGGACGAAATGCGTAGGCAATTTAAAATACAGTTTTCCTCTTGTCTTTATTTTGTCTAACCATTCTGTCCTTAATCTCAGATTATAATTGAGTATATTTTTGCATATATATATATATATATATACATATTTTTTATTTTATGTTTTGAAATAAAATCGATAAACAATAAAAATCACCAATGAAAATCTCTTTAACCAACTCTTTAAAAAAATAGGTAATTAATTTATTAAAATAAACTATTGATCTTTTTTATTATATCTTTAAAAACGTTTATTTATGGACAGAATATTTTAAAAATAATGTTTGATACTTTTTACATTTTAAAATAATACAGACTACTTGAAATGCAAATATTTTGTCTTCTACTTTCAACAATTATGAAATGACTATTTTTACAATTATCTTTGAAAAAACATTTTGTTCATCTGAAACATCTTTACTCATTTTTGGACTGGCTTCAACTTGAAACTTTAAACAGTTTAATGTATTCAAAAGTTTTAAGAAGTTATTTTGAAGATATTAACCAAAAATACATTTTTCAAGCCAACTTGAGATAAAATTTTTAATGTGATAAAATAAGCACTTCTGAAAATCTACCAATGTTTTCAAAATCATTGAAGAAAGAATTTGAAACGGTTGACTAAGATTTTTTAGTTTTTCTTGTCTATCTTTAAAAATAAATTCTAATACTGTTAAATGTGTTAAAAAGGTCTTTGAAAAATGGAATAGAATGAATCAAGTTTATTCAAAATAGTAACAGTGAAAATCAATTAATAAAAATTATTTAAAACCTATTTTAAAATCTCAAATCTTACTTTTGTCAAATGAAGCATTTAAACAAAAATTTGAATTCCTTTAAGATTGTTTATACCATTTTTATCAGTTTAACAAATGAAAACTTAATTCATCATTGGATAGCATTAAGTGATTTTGAAGAATTGTTAAAAAAATAATGTATACTTAAAATGGATGTGCATTGTGATGCAGTGAATATTGGCTTTGAACAAGAAATCAGAGATCTGAGTTCAAATTTCAATTGAATTTGTTGTATTCACTTACACTCAGATACCCTTGGGAAAGGTATTAATCCATCTCTTCTCCCTCCAGCTATGGGTTAGAATAGCCAGACAGATTGGGTTCTATTGCCTTGGTTGGCAACTAGTCTACTGCAAAAAATAATGGAAACTTACTGCAAGAAAATTTTCTGCCCAGTCAGTCATGTCTCTTTCAAGACATGATTACCCTAGCGTGTAACATGTATGGTACTTAATTGACTGATATTTAAAAGAAAAATCAAAACAAGCAATTCATTTATTATTTCAATACTATAATTAATATGTATATGTATATAATGAAATTTGTTTTTTATTTTAAATTAATTTAAATTTAAAGAAAACAAATTTAATTATATCAAAAAGTAAAGCTGGAGAATTCAAAATTCTAAACCTGTTGCCTTTCTTCATCTGGAGATATATATATATATATATATATATATATATATAAAATAAACTTTTCTGTTGCGCCTAATGGTGTGTAGGGTAGCGTTTTTGCTGGTTCAGTAAACAAACTGTTTTTTATGGGGCAGGGTTGTTAGCCCTGCGCCCAACCCCCAAACCTGGAGGAAGGTGATTTTCTAAGTGTAGATTAGGGGTGACACATGGCCAAAAGTAGGGGGTACCCAGTGAGGATCGACCTCACTACTCAGTTATAATGATTCTAGTAAGACGAGCTTGCTAAACATTACACCATGTTGAGATGCCCATATATATATATATATATATATATGAAATGATTTGTTTGAACATTATTTTTTTTATCAATACTCGTATTTAAGTAGATATTCTGTTTTTATGTTTTTAATTCTGATTATTTACGATAAATTTTTATTACGAAAATGTGTGCTATTTGGCAGTATTGGAACCTGCGACCCCTATCCACACACACACATATATATATATATATATATATATATATATATATATATTTATACAACAGTGTGTGATGGGTAAATTGTTGCCATTTTGTATTTTTAATTTTGAACATATACATTATTGCTCTTTGATTTTGTCGACAGCACAGTATATTAATCCTGAGTAATTTCAAAACTCCACCCCCATAAGGCGTGTGTAGACGATGGAATCCCAGTGATAGTCCTTAAGAGGTGTGCTCCTGAACTTTCCCCTGTCCTCTCTAAACTATTTAACTACTCCCTTTCTGCTTCCTGCTTTCCTGCATGCTGGAAGTTCTCTTCAGTCATTCCTGTATTTAAGAATTGTGGTGAACCCTCGGACCCATCCAACTATTGCCCTATCAGTCTTCTACCGATATTCGGGAAAGCATTCGAGGCCATAATCAATGCTGAAATAGTTCATCATCTCACTGCCCACAAACTCTTCTCTGACAGGCAATATGGATTCCGCTTTGCCAGATCTACAGCCGACCTGCTAACAACCGTAACGGAGTACATGCTACAGGCTGTTGATGAGTCGCGCGGTTACTCTGGACATCTCCAAGGCTTTTGACAGGGTTTGGCACTCTGGCCTCCTATGCAAACTACGGGGTTACGGTATTAACGGTTGCCTGCCTGACCTAATTCAATCTTTCTTAAATAACCACAAAATGAAGGTCGTTCTGAATGGGCGTGCCTCTTCGTCCTACAGCACGAATGCTGGTGTCCCACAGGGCTCTATCCCGGGCCCAACGCTCTTCCTTATTTTCATCAATGACCTCCCAGATGAGATCAAATCCCAAGTAGGCATCTACGCAGATGATGCTACAATATACTCCCACACCAGTAAGAAACCTGTCGTGGCGGACAGAGATAATCTTGCTGCTGACCTTGAACAGGATCTACACTCTGTGGTGAACTGGGGCAAGAAGTGGCTTGTCAACTTCAATTCATTCAAGACCAAGCTGTTGTCTGTCAACCATTACAGGCAACCTCTCCTGCCTCCCATAAGCATGGACCAAGCGATTCTTCCGGAGAGCAATACACTATGCCTCCTTGGACTTACCATGTCCTCAGACCTCAAATGGAACCACTATATTGAATCCATAGCAAAATCTACTGCTAAGAAGGCTGGGTCACTATGTCGATCCAGGATGTTTTTTCCGCCTGAATCCATCCTGCATATATACAAGTCAACCATCCATCCGTGCATGGAGTACAGCTGCCATTTATGACCAGGCGCCCCTGCCGTTCTCCTCAGTGTTCTTGACAGGCTCCAAAGGAGAGTCTGTAATGTGATAGGTACTGATTTGGCAGCTCGACTGCAGCCACTTCCCCATCGTCAAAATGTGGCCTCTCTTTGTCTGTTCTATAAATACTTTCATGGCTTCTGCTCGGACAAACTTAAGTCACTGGTGCCTCCTCAACAGGTGTATACTCATGCAACCAGACTGGCAACTAGGCCCCACCCATTCACAGTCAGGTTAGCCAAATGCAGACGACAATTCTACTCCTGCAGCTTCTTCTCTCGCACTTCCCGCCTGTGGAACTCGCTCCTGTATTCTTGCTTTCCTGACGGCTACAACCTCCAGAAATTTAAATGCAAAGTCAATACTCATCTACTAACCACTGGACTCTAGCTCTCTCCCCTCCCCTGTATAACCTTCCCTTTCTCTACACCTATGTATCTGTCATTGCACCTGCTTTCTCAGCTTTCTATTGCTCCTTTCTAACTAGTTTGTACTCCTCACTCTTTTCTAATTAATCTTTTTACAGTTATGTAGCCCCCTGCACATCAGTGGCATTTCCGCCTTGCTCGGGGTGAAATGATTAAAAAACAAAAAAATTAGTCTCAGTTAGACACCATCTGGAACAAAAAGCGTACTATGATGCAATTCACTCCATCAGAAATTTCAAAATGAAATTCCTGCTGGAAGCTCCAGTACAAACATTTGAAGTTGTTTGGATATCAATCTGAGGACAGTGCAGAGGACTCGGAAAGAGTAGGATTATATATCCTGTCAACATTATAGTGTTTGGAGTGATTACTAGTGATATTGATATTATACCTCCATTTATCTTCACGCAGCCTCAGACCAAACACAACACAAAGGCCTAAATCATGCCTTGAGGAGGCAATGCTGCCCTGGATCAAGAGGGTAGCTGGAAAACCCTATGTCTAACAACAGGATTCTGCACCATGCCACATAAAGCAGGAGAACCAAGTTATGGCTGTCAGACAATTTCTGCAACCACATTATTTCTTCCATCTGGCCACCTAACTCCCAAGACTGTGACCCCCTTGATTCATATCTGTTGAGTGAGAGACAAAAAAAAAAACTGTTTGTAACACCAAAGATGAACTGAAGGCAAGGATTATGACAACATTCATCATCTTAAACAAGGAGACCATCCAGAAAAGATGCAAGAGTTTCTGGCATCATCTGGAGTTTGCAGTTGAAGTCAGTGGCAATTTCATTGAATAAATCTACTCTCTAGTATTTCAAAATATTTTTGTATAATTTTGGTAAATATATCTGCAAAAATGAGATGTGAGTATTATTTTCGTCTTTGCATAATTTAAACAACATTGCACACTGTATATATATATTTATAATTAAGTATTCTACTGTTTGATGTCTTATTTTAATTTATCTCTGAATTTGGGTCTATGATATTCGTCTGAACTAGAAACGATATAATTTGCATGCATATATTCATGAGTTTTAAAGATGCAAATTTAGTTTGTAATCGTTTGCGAAAATCTTTTTTCATGGTTCCTTTGTTTGCTTTTAACATTTTCTCGATACCCATCAATTTAAACAGAACAACCGTTATAGCAATTGTCATCATTTTAATCTTAATTATCACTAACATAATACTCGACATTATCATCATTACCCACATCAGACATGCATGTATATTGACTATCATCACTATTATTATTGCTTTCATTAGTAGCATCATCATTAACATGGTTGAATTATCATGCCTCAAAATGAAACAATATTTCTGATTTTCTCTGCAAGATAGCTGATTGGTTTGTTTTGTTTCATGGTATTTCAACATCTCATTGGGTTATTTAATACCAACAAAATTTTTGCAATAAATTTGGATGAATAGAATATGTATTTCTTGTGAAGTGTAGGGAGCTTGTTAATGTTTCTTCTGTTCAGCCTTATGTCATACATAACCGAACTCCTTACAGCTTACAAGTTTTATGGAGAATATATCATCTTCAGAATTATTATCAGAAGGTTAGTTGTTGGCTGGTTGGAATATGTGGAATTAGTGCAGGAGAGTGGAATAATAAAATATACATTTTGAATGTTAAAATAGAAATTTACAAAGAAGAAAGAATAACAAGAATTCGTAGAAAAGTTCATTGAGAAAGTTGAGGTATCAAGAGTTCATATTCAATGATAAAGTTGAGGTATCAAGAGTTCATATTCAATGATAAAGTTGAGGTATCAAGAGTTCATATTCAATGATAAAGTTGAGGTATCAAGAGTTCATATTCAATGATAAAGTTGAGGTATCAAGAGTTCATATTCAATGATAAAGTTGAGGTATCAAGAGTTCATATTCAATGATAAAGTTGAGGTATCAAGAGTTCATATTCAATGATAAAGTTGAGGTATCAAGAGTTCATATTCAATGATAAAGTTGAGGTATCAAGAGTTCATATTCAATGATAAAGTTGAGGTATCAAGAGTTCATATTCAATGATAAAGTTGAGGTATCAAGAGTTCATATTCAATGATAAAGTTGAGGTATCAAGAGTTCATATTCAATGATAAAGTTGAGGTATCAAGAGTTCATATTCAATGATAAAGTTGAGGTATCAAGAGTTCATATTCAATGATAAAGTTGAGGTATCAAGAGTTCATATTCAATGATAAAGTTGAGGTATCAAGAGTTCATATTCAATGATAAAGTTGAGGTATCAAGAGTTCATATTCAATGATAAAGTTGAGGTATCAAGAGTTCATATTCAATGATAAAGTTGAGGTATTAAGAGTTCGTACAAAATATTTGTAGGAGTAATTCTTGAGAGAGCTAAGAAGAAAGAGAACAAGGTGCGACCTGATCTTATCTCCAGGTTGATTGAAGTTGCCATTACATGTTAGTTGTGTGTCACCAACCCGCCTCCTCTACTGACCACCATGACTGGTTAGAGACCATCCTTAAATATTCAATCTAGTCACATGGGGTGGCTCGCAGAACGATTTTATTCTTTAGCTGTGGAAAAACCGTTTCTCTGACGTATTTTGAATTTTGCGATTTGATGACCAATCAGGATCCAAAGTTCTGCTACATGTCCGTAAAAGGAATTTGATATTTAATTATTTTTGGTTTGCCAACGGAACTTCTACCCAGATGTGCAAAGACTAGTTTTGGTCATTTGCTTTCTGGACCCCTGAGGGCAAACATCCAGTTCCTCACTTGCTTGGTATCACCACACTTGTAAGAAATAAGTTTGTTGATCAGCTTTCATTGATGTATTTTTGTAAAGTATGTTTTATTCAGTGTCAGATATCTTCATAGTATGTAATTTTTATTTTTCAAAAATGTATTGTTGGTAATATTTTTTTCATCATACCCAGGAACACAGGGTAGCTGAATTAGCTTTATTTTGCAAGTCTAGAACAACTAAAATTTGAACACCACAACTTTGCACTCTATTGCAAGGGAGCAAGCTAGTTTGATTTACTATCATGAGTGAGTATTGGGTTCAATCTTCACTTGGTGGCCCATATTTTTGGCCAAGCTTAGCAAATGACAACTTCACTACTTTGGTCTGTAGTCAATCTGTCAAACACCATACGCAATACCTACTTGGGCGATCATGTCTCTTTTAATACATGTTTCTATTCAACCTATAGCTGGAGGGAGAAGAGATGAATCAATACTTTTTCCAAGAGTATTTGTGTGTAAGTGAATGCAAAATAATCAACTGGAATTAGAACTCATCTCTACCGATTTCTCTTTTTAAGCTATTACACCAGAATGCATATCTACTCAGTAGGCAATGCTTTAAAATACAGGGTGTCCATAAAGTTCTTGTGAACTTTAAAACATTTATAACTTCAGTTGTATTTGCGATAGAAATAATTTGTAAAAAGGATTAGAAAGAAGTAAATTTGTATCTTTTAAGGTTTTATTGAAATTTTATTTAAGTTTCCACATGTCCTCCATTATAAGCAATACAAAGGGTAATACGATTTTGCAGTTCATATTTTTTTTTACTTACCTAAAAATTGTTGCAAATTTTGTGGTAAAGATTTATTCAATAACCATACTTAAAACTAGGTACATTAAACTTTATAACATTTTTTACAGATTATTTCTATCACAAATACAAAATAAAGTAATGAATTTTTTAATGTGCACACGGGCTTTGTGGACACCCTGTATATTGACGGCATCATCTGAAGCTTGGTAAGGCCGCCAAGAAAGAATCATCAAAGTAGTCACTTGCAGACTAAAGCCAGGCTTACAGTACTGTACAAAAGTATTAGGACAAGAACTATTTTATCTTTTATGATGCATAAAATAAAGTTTAAAATCATCCCTGTCCAAACACTTTTGCACACTACAGATTTTTAGAAACTCATTTGGAAAAATATTATCCTTGACTACAGCAATTTCCTCCCCGCTTACTAAAAGTAAAACAAACATTTGAAAGAAAGAAAAAAATATCTGCATACTTCTTTCAACCATGCATCGAAAAACAAATTATACAATTAAGTAATTTTTTTATAGAAAATTGTTGAGAAAATCAAATTTGTTATTTTTTATCATCCATGAAATGGAGGTTGTAGTCAAACAGAAGAAAGAAACTACGAATTTAGGTACCTCCACTCAGTTGCCAAAAAAAAAAAAAAAAAAACGAAAAAATACGGCATATCATGATGTTAAGTTATTAAACTTAATAAAAACAAAGTTTTATCATCAAAATGTTTTATGCTATTATTAAGAGGAAAGATCAAATTTTGTTCTTATCATTTTTAAAAAATTTTAATAAAAATTTCATCTTTTGTTTGCCGTCAGCAATTTATACTATTTTTACGTAAAGCAACTATTAAGAAAATGGAGTTGGTCAAGAAAAAATGATTTTGGCGCGAGTAAATTTTCCCTTGCTCTTGACTGCTGGTCGAGTAATTTCTTTTGCAAATCTCAAAGGCTACCTGTGAGTATTAGATTTTCCAAGCCCCTGCTTCCTCATTATCCATCCCAGAAATTTCAACAGCTTCTTCTTGATATTAGATGTGTTTGCTTTTAGTTTCCATTTTCTCTAAAACCTTGTTGTGGCTCACATGTCTGAGCCATGGTATCCTCAGCATCTTTCTGTAGAACTACATTTCTATTGATTTTTTTTGATTTTTGAGGAGATTGTTGACCATTTCACTGCCATATAGGAGGGCAGATATCATTATATTTCAGTACCCTTTTCTTTGTTTCTAATTAAATTTTTTGTCTCTTAGTTTTTGGAATGCATCTTTGGCTATCCCAATACGCCTTTGAATCTCGGTGTTGTACTCCTATCCTGTTAAAACACTTCCCAGATATTTAAATTTCTGTATCTGCTTGATTTTAGTATCTGTAACCTGTAATTTGCATTTTGAACTCATCTTTTTGCTGATAACAATGCATTCTGTTTTCTTGTAGTTCATGCTTCGTCTTTTCTTCTCACTCTACTTCGCTTTTGTAGTTTCCTTTCCGTGTGTATCTTTTTTTCTTTTTTTTTTAATCATATCACCCCAAGCAAGGTGGTAACGCCACTGATGTGCAGGGGGATACATAAGAGTGAGAAGATTAGAAAAGAGAAAACCGGAAACCGCATCCTAAACAGGAAACAAGGGATGAGCCTCTTCACCTGTTCAATAGATGTGGGTGGAGTGTGAACCGGGCGATAGTTTAGTCTATCTACTCCAATATCTGCACTGTCATCTACATATGTTATATTAAAACGTGGTCACAAATAATGAATCTTGGCAGGATTTCTAATTCTCTCAGAATTGCCTTGCTGCATAAGTTGAATAAATCTGGTGAGAAGACAAATCCTTGTCTTGCACTCCTTTCTATTTTTTTTATGTTAAGTATAAATTTCCTTTTTGTTTACATTTTCTCCAAAACCTCATTGTTGCTCACATCTTCAGTCCATGATATCCTCATTATCCTTCTGTAGAGCCACATTTCAGTTGATTCAAATCTCTCCATCTTTGAGGAGATTGTCCAGCACTCATTTCTATACAGGAGGACAGATATCACATAACATAATATTTTGTGTCCCTCATTCTCTTTATCTATCCTGTGAGTGTAAGATTTTCCAAGCTGTCCTTCCTCATTACGTTAACCCAAAATTTCAGGTGCCTCTTCCTGATATAAAATATAAGCTTCCATTTGTTTCAATTCTCTCAAAAACCTCGTCATTGCTCACATATTCAGTCCATGGTAACCTCAATATCCTTCTGCAGAGCCACATTTCTGTTACATCGAGTCTCTTCATCATTGAGGAGATTGTCCTTTATTCACTGCCATACTGGAGGACAGATGCTGGTTAACAGTTCAGTACTTTTTCTTTGTTTCAAACGAATTTTTTTCTGTCTTTAAAAATATCTTTTGGAATGCATCATTGCCCATCGCAATCGAACCTTCGTGTCACACTTTCTGTTCTCTCTTAGAGCAATTCGCAGATATTTAAATTTCTGTACCTGCTTGATTTTAGTATCTTCAACCTGTAATTGCCTTGCCTATATAGGAGGACAGATATCATATAACATAATATTTTGTGTCCCTCATTCTCTTTATCTGTCCCATGAGTGTAAGATTTTCCAAGCTGTCCTTCCTCATTACGTTTACCCAAAATTTTGGACTTATCCTTTTGCTGATAACAATGTATTCTGTTTCCTTGTAGTTTATACTGCGTCTTTTCTTCTCACTCTACTTCACTTTTGTAGTTTTGTTTCCGTGTCTATCTGCACTGTCATCTGCATATGTTATATTAAAATAGCACTATTTTATTACCACTAGCACTTTTTTTTTGGTGGTGGTGGTTGTGGGGGGTTGTATCCCTTCCGGATATAGTCAATTATGGCCATTGTAACTTTCAAAACGTTTTGTCTTTTTGTTATTTCTCCTAAAACTTGTTCTACCATCCGTTTACTGAAGCGCATCATGCATGTTATACACTGCTTCACTCTGTCCCTTTTTTGCTAAATCTGTCCTGTGAGTATCAGATTTTCCAAGCCCTCCTTCCTCATTACCCATCCCAGAAATTTTGTCTTCTTGATATTAAACATGTTTCCTCTTAGTTTCCATTTTCTGTTTGAGCCATGGTATCCTCGGCATCTTTCAGTTGAACCACATTTCTATTGCTTAAAGGCTTTTTATCTTTGAGGAGATCATCCACCATTTCACTGCCATGTAGGAGGACAGATATCACGTTACATTTCAGAACCTTTTCTTTTTTTCTAATTAAATTTTCTGTCTCTGAGGTTTTGGAATGCATCTTTGGCCATCCTAATACATCTTCAGATCTTGACATTGCACTTTCCATCCTCTGTGTTATAAGGTCTCTCCTTTTTGTATATGATAACGGATTCAACTGAGTGGACATATACTCCTTCCACAGTGAGAACAATAGTTGCAGTTGGCAGTTGAGAGTATTCGTAAAGATCCGTTACACTTATTGGAGAGTACTAGAACTGATACATAAGTTACCAAGAGATACCAAACTTATTCACAGACAAACGCATCAGAATTCAGACTAGTGCTGAGCTCCACTCAGCTAGAATAATCTACATGGATATATTATTTCCACTACTTCCCTTCAAGACTTGTATATATTTATTTCTTACTAATAGTATTCCTGGATTTACTAACCTGCGTTCAAGTTTGTATATATTGCATTCAATATAACCTACTTTTCTATCTCCATATCTGTTTTGTTGTCCATTATTTTGTGCAGTTACTCATCAGGAATCCACAACACTGTTAAAACACTTCCCAGATATTTAAATTTTTTTACTCATTTGATTTTAGTATCTCTGCTTTGTTTTTGGTTTTTGTTATGGCATATCAACCTTGGCGGGTCATTTATTGTCAACTAAAGTTTTATTTATTCATTGCTGGTAATACCTTTTTCTTTCAACAATTTATTGTTGTTTTTATATAAGTTTTGTGTCTAGTAATAATTTTTTCTTTTCGAGTATCAAGATTCATTAGGATTTGTTTTTAAGGGCAGAGTCCCCAAGTCCTACCCTTGTTATTTAACCCATAACTGGAGAGAAGGGACGGATTAATACCTTTCCCAAGGGTACCAGTGCTTAAGTGAATGCAGGGTATTCAACTGGAATTCGAACTCGGTTCACTGATTTCTCTTAGCCGAAATCCACTGCACCACAATGCATGTCCGTCACTAAACACTTACAGCACCTGGTATTCTTAAGTGGTCACCCATCTAAGTACTGACCAGGCTCAACGTTGCTTAACTTCAGTGATCGAGCGAGAACTGGTGCATTCAAAGTGATATGGCCGTAAGCCTATCTGCTTTGTAATTTGAACTTTGGGCTCATCCTTTTTTGTTGATTAACATACATTCTGTATTCTTTTAGTTTATATTTAGTCCTTTCTTCTCACTTTCCTTCTGCAGGAGCTTTTGTAGTTTCCTGGTTGTTAAGATTATGGCCATCAATAATGAATTCTGGTAGGACTTGTAATTCTCTTATTCAGCCTATACAGCAAGGAAATCATAAGTCCAGTGAGAAGACTCATCCTTGTCTTTCTATTTTTGTGTGGCTGATGATCTCATTTTCTGTCTGTGTGCAGCTGATTTGTTGCTGATAAGTCAGTCAGTCAGTTAAGTGCCATACGTTAAACATGCTTGGGCGATCATGTCTCGAAAGAGACATGACTGACCGGGCAGAAGATTTTCCCCGCAGTAGGTTGCCATTGCTTTCTGCGGTAGACTGGATGCCAGCCAAGGCTATAGAACACAATCTGTTTTATTATTTGGCTCATACCTAGAGAGGGAAGAGATGTATTATATTATTAAGTAGTATTTAGTGGGGGATCAGTTTATTACTTCATAACAATAGAGGAGTGATCCCCCACTTTATGCCCAGTAGAAGCCTTAATCATGTTTCCAACTATTATATTCAGTCAGTCAAGTAAGTGCCATACGTGAAACACACTTGGGCAATCATGTCTCTTTCAAGACATGACTGACTGGGCAGAAGATTATCCTGCAGTAGGTTGCCATCGCTGTCTGCGGTAGACTGGTTGCCGACCAAGGCTATAGAACCCAATCTGTCCTGTTATTTAACCCATAACTGGAAGGAAGAGCCGGATTAATACCTTTCCCAAGGGTATTTGCACGTAAGTGAATGCAATGAATTCAACTGGAATTCGAACTTGGCACCCCGATTTCTCGTTCCGAGCCAATATCCACTGCACATCACTGTACAAAAATAGAAAGGAGTGTAAGACAAGGTAGCGTTTTCTCACTGGATCTATTTAGTTTATACAACGAAACAATTCTGAGAGAAATAAAACCCTTGACAGGATTTGTCATTGGTGGCCATAATCTCAACGATGTATGATATGTAAATGACACAGTGCTGATAGCAGACACGAAAAGAAGAATGCAGGACCTTCTACAGAAGGTAACGAAAGAAAGTGAGAAGAAAAGACTAAGCATTAAAACCTCAAAACGTCAACTACAAGCCGAAGAAACTAAAATAAAATGAGTAAAGAAATTTAAATACCCGAGAAGCATGCTGACAGAGGATGGAAAGTGCCATGTTGTGATCCAAAAAAAACTTCGGCATGGACAAGGACGCATTTCAAAAGCTAACCAAAGTACTGAAAGATAGAAAAATCTCATTGGAATCAAAGAAGAGAGTGCAGGATTGCTATGTGATATCCGTTCTTCTGTATGGCATTGAATGTTGGACTATTTCCTCTAGGATGAATGAGAGGTTTGAGGCAGCAGAAAAGTGGTTTTATAGAAGGATGCCAAAAACACCATGAGCTAAGCACATGACTGACAACAAAGTCGTTGGAGAGACTGGAAACAAGGAAAAAATTCATACTTAATATAAGGACAAGACAGATGATGTTTCAGTGAAATGTAATGAGGAAGGACGGCCTGAATAATCTATTACTCACAGGATGGATAGAAGGAAAGAGAGACAGGGGAAAGTAGTGTGAGACCTACTTGATAGGCCTGAGTAAATCGATGGCAGAGCGGGGGTTTGTGAAAGATACCAAGAGGAAGAATGTTGAGAAGAGCAAGAGACAGAGCCAAGTGGAAGTCCATGATTGCCTACGTCCTGAAGGGACACGGCATATGAAAAAGAAGAATGCTGTATTTTACATGTGTGAAAGAGAAAAGGAGGGAGTTTGGTTAAAAGCTAGCGAATTATTTTTAAATATATTTTTGTTTCATTTTTCTCTTTATTTTAAACTGTTTTTCAATGAAAATTGGAATCTAAATTGTCCTATGTTTCAGTAATTTTTGTTTTCATTATAAAAATGTTTTTTATTACAATCTATAGAGTTGCAGCTTTGTCAATAAAATATTTTATGCAACAAATATTCATTTTTCATTATACTCTGCTTCCTTGTCAATGCACTTAATTCAGTCGTGAATATTAATCATATACATTGACCACAATATAATGAATTTTTCATTTGCTGTTAAAATTCTGTTAATTGTCTTGCTCATCCACCATTGTGTAACTCAGATATTTTTTTGTTCCTTTAGTTTTTTTCTTTTATTTAATTTTTTTTTTCACTTTTTTATTTTATCATCACTTTTTCACCTTAGCTGTCTTTTTGTTTTATTTTTTTTTGTCTCTGCTTTTTCAACAATTTTCCTTTCTTTCTTAATTTTCTTATTGTTCAGTGGTTATTTCTTTATTTTTCTCATTCTCATATTCATCTTTTTTCTTTCTTTATTCATTTCTTTATTCATTTCTTCACTCCATAGTTTTCTTTCTTTCCCATTTGAATTTTCTTTCTTTCTTTCCCATTTGAATTTTCTTCTTTTTTCTTTCTTTCTCATTTGAATTCTTTTTCTTTCTTTCTTTCTTTCTCATTTGAATTCTTTCTTTCTTTCTTTCTTTCTCATTTGAATTCTTTCTTTCTTTCTTTCTTTCTCATTTGAATTCTTTTTCTTTCTTTCTTTCTCATTTGAATTCTTTTTCTTTCTTTCTTTCTCATTTGAATTCTTTTTCTTTCTTTCTTTCTCATTTGAATTCTTTTTCTTTCTTTCTTTCTCATTTGAATTCTTTTTCTTTCTTTCTTTCTCATTTGAATTCTTTTCTTTCTTTCTTTCTCATTTGAATTCTTTTTCTTTCTTTCTCATTTGAATTCTTTTTCTTTCTTTCTTTCTCATTTGAATTCTTTTTCTTTCTTTCTTTCTCATTTGAATTCTTTTTCTTTCTTTCTTTCTCATTTGAATTCTTTTTCTTTCTTTCTTTCTCATTTGAATTCTTTTCTTTCTTTCTTTCTCATTTGAATTCTTTTTCTTTCTTTCTTTCTCATTTGAATTCTTTTTCTTTCTTTCTTTCTCATTTGAATTCTTTTTCTTTCTTTCTTTCTCATTTGAATTCTTTTTCTTTCTTTCTTTCTCATTTGAATTCTTTTTCTTTCTTTCTTTCTCATTTGAATTCTTTTTCTTTCTTTCTTTCTTACTTACTTTAACCTTTACACTTCTTTCTTTCCTTATTCTCAACATATTTTTTCTTTGATCTTTATACTGCTTTGAAGAGTAATAGAGGCTCTGTAAAAGCATGCTGAACAACAGTAAGCCCTCAACCCTCCCTCTAATCAACAAATTTGATGTCCTCACCTCTTCAACAGACAAGGCTGAGTGCTTCGCTCGCAGATTCTCCACTAACTCGACACTGGACTCATCTAGAGTATCTGTACTAGACTTCCCTCTCTGAACCCAGGCCCAGCTGACTGACACACTAATTACTCCCTCGGTGGTCTCCAAAATAATTTCTAAGCTTGACCCCCCATAAGGCAAGCAGTGGCGATAGAATACCCACCATTGACCTAAAGAAATGTGCTCCTGAATTCTCCTCTGTTCTCTCTAAACTCTATAACTTCTGCCTTTTTGCTTCCTGCTTTCCCGCCTGCCAGAAATCTTCCTCCATGGTTCCTATATATAAAAATATTGAAGAACCCTCAGACGCCGCTAAATATCACCCTATCAGTCTCCTACGAATCTTTGGCAAAGTGTTCAAAGCCATCATCAGTGCCAAGATGGTACAACATCTCAAAGCGCATAGACTCTTCTCTGATAAACAGTATGGCTTCTGCTTCACCAGGTCTACTGCTGATATGCTCACGACCATCACTGCATATATACACCAGGCACTTGACAAAAATGGCAAAGTCCGAACTGTAGCCCTTGACATCTCCAAAGTGTTTGACAGATTCTGGCATGCTGGCCTTCTATGCAAGCCGCAGGACTATGGTATAACTGGACAGTTATTTAACCTAATCCAGTCCTTCCTTTCAAACCGTACAATGAGGGTGGTATTGAATGGACATGCCTCCCGATACTATCACATGAATGCGGGTGTCCCTCAAGGCTCTATTCTAGGTCCTATGCTTTTCCTTATCTATATTAACTATCTCCCAGATGTAATAAGATCCCAAGTGGGCATATATGCTGACAACACTACAGTTTACTCTCTTCTTGATCAAAAATCTATCAAGGCTGAAAAAGCAAACTTTGCTGCCGAGCTTGAAAAGGACCTCCAATCTGTGGTGGACTGGGTTAAGAAATGGCTCGTAAATTTTAATGCTTCCAAAATGAAACTGCTAATAACCACCACAGACAATCATTCCTCCCACCCATTAACATGGATCAGGCTTCTCTCCCTGAAAGCAAAACACTGCACCTCCTCGGGTTAACTCTCACATGAGACCTCAAATGAAATAACTCTATAGAATCCATAGGTAAATCTGCTGCTAAGAAAGTCGGTTCTCTGTGTAGGGCCAGGAAGTTTTTCCCATCCCAAACAATCCTGCACATAGACAAGTCTACCATCTGCCTATGCGTTGAGTATTGCTGCCATATCTGGTCCAGTGTTCCTGCTATCCACTTAGATGTCCTCGACTGAATCCAACCGAGAATCTGTAATGTGCTTGATCCCGACTTGGCAGCTAGTATACAATCGCTTTCTCACCGACACAGTGTGGTTTCCCTGTGTCGCTTCTACAAATGCTTTCACGGCGTCTGCTCTGATGAACTTAGCTCACTGGAACCCCTATATACGAATTTCCTCAAGCCACAAGATTAGCAACTAGATCCCACCCTTTTACTGTGAAACCAATAAATTGTAATTCTACTCCATCAGCTTCTTTTCTTGCACTTCCCACCTGTGTAATTCTCTTCCGCATACTTGCTTTCCTGACAGTTACAATCTCCAAGAATTTAAATGTAAAGTCAATAGTCATCTCCTGTCTCACTAATTTACATCCTCTCTCTCATGCTTTTCTACATCCACCCGACTCTCATCAGTAATCTCTTCCCTCTCCTACTCTCTTCCTGACACCTCCTGCAACCTCTCACACCTCATAACATTCATCCTATGTAACCCCCTGCACAACAGTGGCAGTAAAATGCCTTGCTTGGGGTAGCATGTTTCATTTGGGATTTTGTTTTTTTTCTTTGATATTTGCAATTCTCTTTCTATCAAATTTTTCTTTTTGTCCTTTTCATTTTTTCTTTCTTTATTTTGTTTTCACTTTCTTTCTTTGAATTTTGCATTTCACTTTATCAATTTGACTTTTTCTTTTTTTCAGACTGACCCTTCCTTGCTCTATTTACATTATTTGTACTATTGTCCTTATCTTTGTTGCCATTTTTACGACATTTTGGCCATCATAAAAATGACAACAAAGATGAGGACAATAGTCTGAATAATATCAGTCAGCTAAGTGCCATACGTGATACACCCTTGGGTGATCATGTCTCATAAGAGACATGACTGACTGGGCAGAAGATTATCCCACAGTAGGTTGCCATTACATTCTGTGGTAGACTGGTTGCCAACCAAGGCTATAGAACTCAATTTGTCCTGTTATTTAACCCATAACTGGATGAAAGAGATGGATTAATACCTTTCCTTAGGGTATTTGTATGTAAGTGAATGCAACAAATTCAAATAGAATTCAAACTCAGCCCTCTGATTTCTCATTTCAAGCCAATATCCACTGCACCGTAATGCACATACAAATAATGTAAATAGCGTAAATACTACTTCATCTCAGAAGTATTGACAAATACTCTTTCTTACTGTTTCTTTTTTTGTTTGTCTTTCTTGGAATTTTACATTTCTCTCTATAAATTTGTCTTTTTTCCTTTGCAAATTTGTTTTCTTTCTCTTCGTTTCTTACTTTTTCTTTCTTTCAAACTGTTTTTTTCTTTTTCCCTTCCTTTCTCTCTGACTTTTACATCCCTCTATATGAAATTAACTTTTTCTTTTTTTTACTCTCTGCATTTTTTCTTTCTTTTTGATTTTGCATTTTTTTCTTCCTTTGACCTCATTTTTTTCTTATTCTTAATTTGTTTGATTTTTACATTTTGTCTATTTCCATCAACTCTTTTTATCTTTTGAATTTTTTTCTTTCAGTCTAATTGTCTTTGCATTTTTCTCTTTTTTCATTTCAATTAATAAAACTTACTTTTTTTTATTAAATATTACTTCTTTCTTTCTCTTTGATTTTTTGCCTCTCACACTTTCAAACGGACTTTTTCTTTCTCTCAGTCAAATTTTGTTTTTCTCTCAATCAAATTGTCTTTTTCTGTCTTTCTCATAGATTTTTATCTTTCTTTCTAACAAACTCACTTTTTCTTTCTTTTTTTCTATCAAATTGTCTTTTACTTTGTTTTTCTTTCTCTTGGATCTTCACCTTTCTGTCAATTGTCTTTTAATTTCTTTCTTTCTACCAAATTGTCTTTTGATTTTTGCCTTTCTTTCTACCAAATTGTCTCTTTTTTATTGTTTTTTGCCTATCTTTCTTTCTACCAAATTGTCTTTTACTTTCTTTGCCTTTCTTTTTCATTGATTTTTGCCTTTCTTTCAGTCACGTTGTGTTTTACTTTCTTTGCCTTTCTTTCTCATTGATTTTTGCCTTTCTTTCTAATAAAATTACTTTTTCTTTCCTTCTTTGAATCTCGTGTGAAACCTGGTTCAGAAAGTTAATCTCTCGGACCAAGATGATTGTAATGAGATATATTTCCATTGAGTGCCTCATTCCTGAGGCCTTGTGTCAGACTAAGCTCAATTTATTAAATACCTACTGTCCGCTTTGACATGGAATAGAGATTAGCATAGACTGCTGTGACTAGAGTGAATTCTGAATCACGACTAATAAATATTAATAAAATCTAGGATGTGTGTGCATGTTTTGAAATGTAATTCTCAATAATTCAACAGAATCACATTTAGTATCAAATAAAGACTTCAGAACTTTGCTAATCAATTTCTTCCGTTAATCACCAGTGTCTTTGGTGTCACAAACCAGGTGTAACTGAAGAGTTATCTGAAAATCTTTTATTGTATTCTTCAATCAATGTCAAAAACAGCTGGACGTTCTTCATGTCACATTTTCTTAATGAATTGTTTGTATCCAGTTCATTAACCTTCAGTGCTCAAGAGAATTTTTTTAAAACATTTGTGCCAGTTGTACAAAGCTTGTCTGCCAAGAACCTTATCACTGAAGTTCACTTGCATCGTTGCTCGTGTTTCTGTGGTAGTATGTGTTTCTAAATATAGCCGAGAAATGCTAATCTCTATTCCATGTCAAAGCGGACAGTTCATTAATCTTCAGTGCTCAAGAGAATTTTTTTAGAACATTTGTGCCAGTTGTACAAAGCTTGTCTGCCAAGAACCTTATCACTGAAGTTCACTTGCATCGTTGCTCGTGTTTCTGTGGTAGTATGTGTTTCTAAATATAGCCGAGAAATGCTAATATCTATTCCATGTCAAAGCGGACAGTTCATTAATCTTCAGTGCCCAAGAGAATTTTTTTAAAACATTTGTGCCAGTTGTACAAAGCTTGTCTGCCAAGAACCTTATCACTGAAGTTCACTTGCATCGTTGCTCGTCTTTCTGTGGTAGTATGTGTTTTCTAAATATAGCCAAGAAATGCTAATCTCTATTCCATGTCAAGCGGACAGTTCAAATTAATCTTCAGTGCTCAAGAGAATTTTTTTAAAACATTTGTGCCAGTTGTACAAAGCTTGTCTGCCAAGAACCTTATCACTGAAGTTCACTTGCATCGTTGCTCGT
Organism: Ascarosepion bandense; assembly: GCA_037127315.1. Taxonomy (NCBI): domain Eukaryota; kingdom Metazoa; phylum Mollusca; class Cephalopoda; order Sepiida; family Sepiidae; genus Ascarosepion; species Ascarosepion bandense. Next base: position 5,585,066 of record JBBBDQ010000200.1, on the reverse strand, counting down.
GTTTCTGTGGTAGTATGTGCTAAATATAGCGAGAAATGCTAATCTCTATTCCATGTCAAGGCGGACAGTTCATTAAGCTTCAGTGCTCAAGAGAATTTTTTAAAACATTTGTGCCAGTTGTACAAAGCTTGTCTGCCAAGAACCTTATCACTGAAGTTCACTTGCATCGTTGCTCGTCTTTCTGTGGTAGTATGTGTTTCTAAATATAGGCAGAAATGCTAATATCTATCCCATGTCAAAGCGGACAGTTCATTAATCTTCAGTGCTCAAGAGAATTTTTTTAAAACATTTGTGCCAGTTGTACAAAGCTTGTCTGCCAAGAACCTTATCACTGAAGTTCACTTGCATCGTTGCTCGTCTTTCTGTGGTAGTATGTGTTTCTAAATATAGCCGAGAAATGCTAATCTCTATTCCATGTCAAAGCGGACAGTTCATTAAGCTTCAGTGCTCAAGAGAATTTTTTTAAAACATTTGTGCCAGTTGTACAAAGCTTGTCTGCCAAGAACCTTATCACTGAAGTTCACTTGCATCGTTGCTCGTGTTTCTGTGGTAGTATGTGTTTCTAAATATAGCCGAGAAATGCTAATCTCTATTCCATGTCAAAGCGGACAGTTCATTAAGCTTCAGTGCTCAAGAGAATTTTTTAAAACATTTGTGCCAGTTGTACAAAGCTTGTCTGCCAAGAACCTTATCACTGAAGTTCACTTGCATCGTTGCTCGTGTTTCTGTGGTAGAATGTGTTTCTAAATATAGCCGAGAAATGCTAATCTCTATTCCATATCAAAGCGGACAGTTCATTAATCTTCAGTGCTCAAGAGAATTTTTTTAGAACATTTGTGCCAGTTGTACAAAGCTTGTCTGCCAAGAACCTTATCACTGAAGTTCACTTGCATCGTTGCTCGTCTTTCTGTGGTAGTATGTGTTTCTAAATATAGCCGAGAAATGCTAATCTCTATTCCATGTCAAAGCGGACAGTTCATTAATCTTCAGTGCTCAAGAGAATTTTTTTAAAACATTTGTGCCAGTTGTACAAAGCTTGTCTGCCAAGAACCTTATCACTGAAGTTCACTTGCATCATTGCTCGTCTTTCTGTGGTAGTATGTGTTTCTAAATATAGCCGAGAAATGCTAATATCTATTCCATGTCAAAGCGGACAGTTCATTAATCTTCAGTGCTCAAGAGAATTTTTTTAAAACATTTGTGCCAGTTGTACAAAGCTTGTCTGCCAAGAACCTTATCACTGAAGTTCACTTGCATCGTTGCTCGTGTTTCTGTGGTAGAATGTGTTTCTAAATATAGCCGAGAAATGCTAATCTCCATTCCATATCAAAGCGGACAGTTCATTAATCTTCAGTGCTCAAGAGAATTTTTTTAGAACATTTGTGCCAGTTGTACAAAGCTTGTCTGCCAAGAACCTTATCACTGAAGTTCACTTGCATCGTTGCTCGTCTTTCTGTGGTAGTATGTGTTTCTAAATATAGCCGAGAAATGCTAATCTCTATTCCATGTCAAAGCGGACAGTTCATTAATCTTCAGTGCTCAAGAGAATTTTTTTAAAACATTTGTGCCAGTTGTACAAAGCTTGTCTGCCAAGAACCTTATCACTGAAGTTCACTTGCATCATTGCTCGTCTTTCTGTGGTAGTATGTGTTTCTAAATATAGCCGAGAAATGCTAATCTCTATTCCATGTCAAAGCGGACAGTTCATTAACCTTCAGTGCTCAAGAGAATTTTTTTAAAACATTTGTGCCAGTTGTACAAAGCTTGTCTGCCAAGAACCTTATCACTGAAGTTCACTTGCATCGTTGCTCGTGTTTCTGTGGTAGTATGTGTTTCTAAATATAGCCGAGAAATGCTAATCTCTATTCCATGTCAAAGCGGACAGTTCATTAACGTTCAGTGCTCAAGAGAATTTTTTAAAAACACTTGTGCCAGTTGTACAAAGCTTGTCTGCCAAGAACCTTATCACTGAAGTTCACTTGCATCGTTGCTCGTGTTTCTGTGGTAGTATGTGTTTCTAAATATAGCCGAGAAATGCTAATCTCTATTCCATGTCAAAGCGGACTGTTCATTAATCTTCAGTGCTCAAGAGAATTTTTTTAAAACATTTGTGCCAGTTGTACAAAGCTTGTCTGCCAAGAACCTTATCACTGAAGTTCACTTGCATCGTTGCTCGTGTTTCTGTGGTAGTATGTGTTTCTAAATATAGCCGAGAAATGCTAATCTCTATTCCATGTCAAAGCGGACAGTTCATTAACCTTCAGTGCTCAAGAGAATTTTTTAAAACATTTGTGCCAGTTGTACAAAGCTTGTCTGCCAAGAACCTTATCACTGAAGTTCACTTGCATCGTTGCTCGTGTTTCTGTGGTAGTATGTGTTTCTAAATATAGCCGAGAAATGCTAATCTCTATTCCATGTCAAAGCGGACAGTTCATTAACCTTCAGTGCTCAAGAGAATTTTTTTAAAACATTTGTGCCAGTTGTACAAAGCTTGTCTGCCAAGAACCTTATCACTGAAGTTCACTTGCATCGTTGCTCGTGTTTCTGTGGTAGTATGTGTTTCTAAATATAGCCGAGAAATGCTAATCTCTATTCCATGTCAAAGCGGACAGTTCATTAATCTTCAGTGCTCAAGAGAATTTTTTAAAACATTTGTGCCAGTTGTACAAAGCTTGTCTGCCAAGAACCTTATCACTGAAGTTCACTTGCATCGTTGCTCGTCTTTCTGTGGTAGTATGTGTTTCTAAATATAGTCGAGAAATGCTAATCTCTATTCCATGTCAAAGCGGACAGTTCATTAATCTTCAGTGCTCAAGAGAATTTTTTTAAAACATTTGTGCCAGTAGTAATGTGTTTCTAAATATAGCCGAGAAATGCTAATCTCTATTCCATGTCAAAGCGGACAGTTCATTAATCTTCAGTGCTCAAGAGAATTTTTTTAAAACATTTGTGCCAGTTGTACAAAGCTTGTCTGCCAAGAACCTTATCACTGAAGTTCACTTGCATCGTTGCTAGTGTTTCTGTGGTAGTATGTGTTTCTAAATATAGCCGAGAAATGCTAATCTCTATTCCATGTCAAAGCGGACTGTTCATTAACCTTCAGTGCTCAAGAGAATTTTTTTAAAACATTTGTGCCAGTTGTACAAAGCTTGTCTGCCAAGAACCTTATCACTGAAGTTCACTTGCATCGTTGCTAGTGTTTCTGTGGTAGTATGTGTTTCTAAATATAGCCGAGAAATGCTAATATCTATTCCATGTCAAAGCGGACAGTTCATTAATCTTCAGTGCTCAAGAGAATTTTTTTAAAACATTTGTGCCAGTAGTAATGTGTTTCTAAATATAGCCGAGAAATGCTAATCTCTATTCCATGTCAAAGCGGACAGTTCATTAATCTTCAGTGCTCAAGAGAATTTTTTTAAAACATTTGTGCCAGTTGTACAAAGCTTGTCTGCCAAGAACCTTATCACTGAAGTTCACTTGCATCGTTGCTCGTGTTTCTGTGGTAGTATGTGTTTCTAAATATAGCCGAGAAATGCTAATCTCTATTCCATGTCAAAGCGGACTGTTCATTAATCTTCAGTGCTCAAGAGAATTTTTTAAAACATTTGTGCCAGTTGTACAAAGCTTGTCTGCCAAGAACCTTATCACTGAAGTTCACTTGCATCGTTGCTCGTGTTTCTGTGGTAGTATGTGTTTCTAAATATAGCCGAGAAATGCTAATATCTATTCCATGTCAAAGCGGACAGTTCATTAATCTTCAGTGCTCAAGAGAATTTTTTTAAAACATTTGTGCCAGTAGTAATGTGTTTCTAAATATAGCCGAGAAATGCTAATCTCTATTCCATGTCAAAGCGGACAGTTCATTAACCTTCAGTGCTCAAGAGAATTTTTTTAAAACATTTGTGCCAGTTGTACAAAGCTTGTCTGCCAAGAACCTTATCACTGAAGTTCACTTGCATCGTTGCTAGTGTTTCTGTGGTAGTATGTGTTTCTAAATATAGCCGAGAAATGCTAATCTCTATTCCATGTCAAAGCGGACAGTTCATTAATTTTCAGTGCTCAAGAGAATTTTTTAAAACATTTGTGCCAGTTGTACAAAGCTTGTCTGCCAACGACCTTATCACTGAAGTTCACTTGCATCGTTGCTCGTCTTTCTGTGGTAGTATGTGTTTCTAAATATAGCCGAGAAATGCTAATCTCTATTCCATGTCAAAGCGGACAGTTCATTAATCTTCAGTGCTCAAGAGAATTTTTTTAAAACATTTGTGCCAGTTGTACAAAGCTTGTCTGCCAAGAACCTTATCACTGAAGTTCACTTGCATCGTTGCTAGTGTTTCTGTGGTAGTATGTGTTTCTAAATATAGCCGAGAAATGCTAATCTCTATTCCATGTCAAAGCGGACAGTTCATTAATCTTCAGTGCTCAAGAGAATTTTTTAAAACATTTGTGCCAGTTGTACAAAGCTTGTCTGCCAAGAACCTTATCACTGAAGTTCACTTGCATCGTTGCTAGTGTTTCTGTGGTAGTATGTGTTTCTAAATATAGCCGAGAAATGCTAATCTCTATTCCATGTCAAAGCGGACAGTTCATTAATCTTCAGTGCTCAAGAGAATTTTTTAAAACATTTGTGCCAGTTGTACAAAGCTTGTCTGCCAAGAACCTTATCACTGAAGTTCACTTGCATCGTTGCTCGTGTTTCTGTGGTAGTATGTGTTTCTAAATATAGCCGAGAAATGCTAATCTCTATTCCATGTCAAAGCGGACAGTTCATTAATCTTCAGTGCTCAAGAGAATTTTTTTAAAACATTTGTGCCAGTTGTACAAAGCTTGTCTGCCAAGAACCTTATCACTGAAGTTCACTTGCATCGTTGCTCGTGTTTCTGTGGTAGTATGTGTTTCTAAATATAGCCGAGAAATGCTAATCTCTATTCCATGTCAAAGCGGACAGTTCATTAATCTTCAGTGCTCAAGAGAATTTTTTTAAAACATTTGTGCCAGTTGTACAAAGCTTGTCTGCCAAGAACCTTATCATTGAAGTTCACTTGCATCGTTGCTCGTCTTTCTGTGGTAGTATGTGTTTCTAAATATAGCCGAGAAATGCTAATCTCTATTCCATGTCAAAGCGAACAGTTCATTAATCTTCAGTGCTCAAGAGAATTTTTTTAAAACATTTGTGCCAGTTGTACAAAGCTTGTCTGCCAAGAACCTTATCACTGAAGTTCACTTGCATCGTTGCTAGTGTTTCTGTGGTAGTATGTGTTTCTAAATATAGCCTGCGCAACCTAACCTAACCTACCCATTACCCATGGACTTCACACCCAACACAGTTCTTGGCATATCGATTTGAGTAAATTTGTCAAGTGGGTTTTATTTGCTCAAACCGAAACTCTAAGTGCTCTAGTAAGAATTTCATTGTCATGTTGGATTTTTAGAGAAAAACTCGTTGAAACAAAAATTTATATTTCAGTTACTTTCATTCTTTTACATGTCTCTATTCAGTCAGTTAAGTTCCATACATGATACATGCTTTGGGCAATCATGTCTCGAAAGAAACACTACTGACTGGGCAGAAGATTATCCCGCAGTAGGTTGCCATTGCTTTCTGCGGTAGACTGGTTGCAAGCCAAGGTTATAGAACCCAATCTGTCCTGTTATTTGACTCATAGCTAGAGGCAGAAGAGATGTATTATATTATTAAGTAGTAATTAGTGGGGGATCAGTTTATTACTTCATAACAATAGAAAACCGATTCCCCACTTTATGACCAGCAGAACCCTTAATCATGATTCCAACTATTATATTCAGTCAGTCAGTTAAGTGCCATACATGATACATGCTTTGGGCGATCACATCTCGAAAGAGACATGGCTGACTGGGCAGAAGATCATCCCGCAGTAGGTTGCCATTGCTTTCTGTGGCAGATTGGTTGCCAGCCAAAGCCATAGAATCCAATCTGTCCTATTATTTAACTCATAACTGGAGGGAAGAGATGGATAAATACCTTTCTCCAGGGTATTTGTGCGTAAGAGAATGCAATGTTTTCGACTGGAATTCAAACGCTGCTCACTGATTTCTCGTTCCGAGTCGATATCCACTGCACCACACTGCACATCCATGTTTCTATCGCTTTTTTTTTCAATATAAGTGTGGTGTTATATATATATTGTTATCACCCCATGCAAGGTAGTAAAGCCACTAAGACACAAACAGTTATCGAAGGGTGAAAGAATTTAGAACAGAAACATTAATATAAAGCATACCCCTGCAGTAAAAAATGACAACAAAATACTTGAGAGGATTATTAGCTGTTTCCTCACAGGTTATCCCCACCAAATATGACAGGAGGGAATTTATATATATGAGTGGGCCCATGCTGTCAAAAATGACAGCAAAATATTTAAATTAATATGCCATCTAAAATAATAACTTATATATTGAGTATCTAATATTAAGACATGAAAAGAAAAAAAATAATTCAAACCCCTTATCCTAACAGAAGAGAAATATATATCCACCAATTCGAGACTGGATTCGTCTGGAGTATCTACACCTGATTTCCCACCTAGAACTGAGGCACAACTGAATAACGTCCACATTACCGCTTCACAGGTCTCTAACATAATCTCAAAACTTCACCCTCACAAAGCGAGCAGAGGGGACGAAATCCCAATCATAGTCTTGAAGAAATGTGCCTATGAACTCTCCTCTATCCTCTCTAAGCTCTACAACTTCTGCCTATTTGCTTCCTGCTTTCCTGCCTGTTCGAAATCTTTCTCTGTAGTTGCAATATTTAAGAATACTGGAAAACCCTCGGACCCCACAAATTACCACCCTATCAGCCTTCTTCTGATCTTTGGCAAAGACTTTGAAGCCATTATCAACACTGAGGTGGTACAGCATCTCTCGGACAAACAGTATGGTTTCTGCTTCACCAAGTCTACTGCTGATATGCTAACAACCATCACCGAGTATATATACCAGGCTCTTGACAAGAATGGTGAAGCTCGAACCGTTGTCTTCAATATCTCCAAAGTGTATGACAGAGTCTGGCATGCTGGCCTTCTATGCAAACTGTGGAGCTATGGTATAACTGGACATTTGTTTGACCTAATCCAGTCATTCCTCTCTGACTGCACACTGAAGGTGATATGAAATGGACATGCCTCCCAAAACTACCATATGAACGTGGGTGTCCCTCAAGGCTCTATTCTAGGTCCTACGCTCTTTTTGATCTACATTAATGATCTCCCCAATGCCATAAGATCCCAAGTAGGCATGTACGGCGATGACACCACAGTTTACTTTTGCTGCGATCAAGAATCTGGTGTGGGCGACAAAGTGAACCTCGCTGCCAAGCTTGAGAAGGACCTCCAATCCGTAGTGGACTGGGGTAAGAAATGGCTCATAAATTTTAATGCTTCCAAAACAAAGCTGCTATCAATTAACCATCATAGACAATCGCTCCTACCTCCCATTAGCATAGAACAGGCTTGCCTCCCAGAGGATAAAACACTATGCTTCCTTGGCCTCACACTCTTTGCAGACCTCAAGTGGAATGACTATATTGAATCCATTGCTAAATTAGCTGCTATGAAAGTCAGTTTTCTGCGCAGGGCCCGGAAGTTTTTCCCGTCTGAATCTATCCTGCATATATATAAATCCACCATCTGCCCGTGTATTGAATACTGCTACCATATCTGGTCGGGTGCCCCTGCTATTCTCCTTGGGGTTCTTGACAAAATACAATGGAGAATCTGTAATGTGATCGATACCGACTTGGCAGACTGGCTGCAGTCACTCTCTCACCGGCATGACATGGCTTCCCTGTGACTCTTCTATAAATACTTTCACGGCTTCTGCTCCGATGAACTTAGATTACTGGTGCCCCCTAGTTATGAATTTGCACGAGATACTAAATTAGAAACTAGGTCCCACCCTTTTACAGTAAAACAGATTAGATCTAACCGCAATCCAACAGCTTCTTTTCTTGCACTTCCTGCCTGTGGAATTCCCTTCCATATACTTGCTTTCCTGACAGCTACAATCTCCAGGAGTTTAAATGTAAGGTCAATAGACACCTCCTAACAAACTAACTTGCATCCATTCTCTCAAACACTCTTCCCAACCACCCAACCCCTCATCCTCGGTATCCTTACTCGTCTATCACCCTCCTTCTGACATTTCCTATATCTAACCACTCTTTCTCATCATTTTTGCCTATGTAACCCCTGCACAATAGTGGCTGTAAAATGCCTTGCTTGGGGTGAAATGATTAAAAATATTTAAATTTTCATTTGTTTAGCATTATTATTTTTTCATGGATACTTGTATTTGGGTGAAAAATTTGTTTATATATATATATATATATATATAGTTAAACAGTACATTATATTTTCCACTGGCCTTATTTTTCACTCAAATACAAGTATCCATTAAAAAATAATGTTAAATAAATAAAAATTCATATATATATATATATATATATATAAAATTAAATTTGTTTTTTATTTAAAATTAATTTAATTTATATTGCAAGACAGAAATTTCAATGTCATAATACAAATTAGATTAATTTTAAATAAATTTCATTATATTATGCTCAACGATCTATGTTGTTTTAAGTACTTTTTAAAAAAACGTAGATGCAGGTGGACTCAGGATTCTAAACCTGTTGGTTCTCTTCATCTGTATGTATATATATATATATATATATATATACACACTCACTCACAGACACAAATACACAACGGCCTTTATTATAATAGAGGTGATGAGCAGAAGAGTGATCAGGAAGACAATAGATAAGAATTGATATTGCATTTAAATTTTTACAGATTAAATTTGGCTAGAAAACATGGAGCTGGAAGAAAGTTCCATGAGTGAGAAGTGCAAGAAAAGAAACTTTCAGCATAGAACTTATGTCCATATCTAGCAGAATCAACAGCAAACTGGTGAGATCTCGATGCCAGTATAGTATTGCATTTAAATTCAAAAGGTCTAGGTTAGACATTATAGCTAAGAGCCCATCTGAACAATTACCATAAAAGTATTTGTAGAAAAGACACAGAGAAGCAATTCTACAGTCACAGTAAAGCAACTGAAGCCAAGTTGCCAGATTAGGACCAATGATATTACTGATTCTTCTTTTGGTTTTATCAAGGAACATATGTGATTCTTGATCTGCTTGAAAAACAACCCCACTCCTGACCCAAGTCTAATCTTTCTCTTAGTCATGCCAGCATTTATTAAATGAACAGAAGTAACTTTGTGGTCAAATTCAAGTAAAGGACAAAATGTGTACCAAGTTTTGCATGCATTTTCCCTTTATTTATGTGAGAATTTAAATTTTTTTGAGAGGAATTGAAATATCTTTGAATAATTTAATTGTCAGAGCAAGTCTTATGTCTTTCTTCTAAAACTGAATGAGACTCTGCAAGTGCACATGTGTCACTGAGATGTTACACATTATTGAAGAAAGAAAAAAAAAACAAGAGGGGCTATTTTGACTTATTATAAGATTCAACTTAGTAATGACATTCTCTCATTCTAACAACCCTACTAATCCAGACCCATAAAGCTACCATTCACTACAGCTAGGGAGAAACTTGCCTAAACCTCCTCCCGAATGACACATAAAAAAATCTTTATAAATTTTTGCCATTGTGTGTAGGTGCTGTTAAAACAAATTCATTGTCAGTGACCAAATCGGCCATCCCACTCCATGCTCTTGTGAGTGAGGCAGGTTGTTATCAATTTGGCAGGAAATAAGACCTATAGAGGGTGGAAGAACTCTCAGAGTGTGAATGGCCAGATAATTAGAGGCAGTGCCTCAATAAATCACCATGGAGAAAGCAATGGGAAACCATTCCACTATTAATCTCAAGAATAATCATGACAATTCGCAATCAAATTATGAACCATAATGGTGTGAAGATTGTTGAGTCTAAAGGAATTGACTACTTACTTGGTAAGGACCAACATGGGTTATGGGTGTCACTTGGCTGTTATCCAGCAATACAACTGTTGGTGTAAAGGGGACACAATTCTTTGGAATTCATCCCTCATGCAGAAAGCAATAGGTGTCACTCAATTGTTATTATGTGACTGTTTGCACTAAATACAAAGTAACTCTCCGGACATGGAATATCAGAATGTTAAACAACTATGGACAGTTGGAGAATGTCAAACAGGAGATGAGCAGATTGACATTTCAGGCAAATTTGAAAATAGGTGGCCAAATAACAAAGATTTTGTAAACGACAACCACAGGATCATATATGAAGATGGTAAAAATAATAAAAATGAGTCTGCTTGATACAAGACCAAAACAAAGAAATGCATTCTAGGGTATTCTCAGTTATCTGAAAGAAAAGCCTTTCAAGACAGCTGTTATAGTAGTATATACATGAAGCTTCTTCTACTTTGTACTGGACAACACCCAGGCTCAGTACAAATCATTTGAAATTAGAAGAAGCTTACATAAAACCAAATCCACTACATAACTATAAACAGGAGGTATAGGAATGCAGTTGTTTATGACAAAACCTATCCAAATATTGACTGCAGAAGTGACCACCTCCTGGTTATATGAAAACTGAAGATGAAACTTTGGAGACTGAAGAAGCCTAGTGCAGAATCTATACTGCACTACAACAAGACTTGTGAATGAAAAATAATAAGGACCATAAAAAATGTAAGGACCATGTGAAAAAGAAATACAAGGGACAAAGTGAAAATGCAAACATGAAATGGGACACACTAAAAAAAGCATTAGTGACATCAAAAAATTACATCATTCCAAAAGAAAACAGACATGAAAAGAAAAATCAGTGAATCACAGATGAGATTCTAGACATGATGCGAAAGAGACAGAAAACAATGTCAAGACAGGAAAAAGAATACAAGAAATGACAGATTAATAAGGAGCAAATGAAAAGAAGCAAAAGAAGAATGGCTCAACGCCAAATATGCAGGAAGAGAGAAATTGAGCATGAAAAATAAGAGAGACATGCATAAAAAAAACAAGAGCACTAACTGGACAGAAGACACGATCATCAACAGGATGTATAAAATCCAAGGCTGGAACACTAACCTAAATCTAAACTTATTTATAAATGGAACTTTGTCTGTGTGTATGTGTGTGTCCGTTACCTATAGACTCTGTTATGGCTGAACCGATTTTCTTGAAAATTTATACTGTTGTACTATAAGCGTCTGTGAGTGTTCTTAGCTAGGTTTAGTGTTGAGGTACCCTCCGATAAATATCGAAAATCGATAATCAAAAAATCGGGTTATAGAAGAAGTGGTCTGATTTTAACCAAATTTGATACACTCAGAGACGAAGACATAAGAAATGATATTCAGAAGTTTCAAGCTTGCAGTTCTTACAATAGTGCGGAAAATTGATGATATATATATATAAAAGGCAAGATGTTTGTGTGTGTGTCTGTTTGTTTGCCTGTATGTCTGTAGTTTTTTCAGCCCTTTTATTTTAGTTTTTGCTTTGGGTTTGGCTCTAAGTAGGTATAATTGTAGTTCTTAGTCTCAGCCATGATACCATTTACCATTTAGCCTTCAAAATTCAGTTTACGACGAAAAAAACTTATTTGATATCGATACCAGGAAATCAAAATTTGATTTACATTCATTCATTCATTTTTCTTTCAGTCTATGGTTTCACTTTGACTAGAAACAACTATTACTTTTTAGTCTTTCATGCCAATGTCCAAAGAGTTTGAGCTCCAGGACCATGGATTAGTTTTAAAACTTTCATTACACCCAAGCAATGCCGGGCTATAATGTAGTCTTAGATAAAGAGAAAATACTTCAACAATAAGATGAACATATCTATCTCTTTCATGACAAGAGAGAGAAACAAACAAGACACAAAAATACCAATGGGCTGAAAATATTAAAAACAAAAGCTGCACTTGCCAAATTGAATAGAAACAAAGCAGCAGGACCAGACATCATTGTCAAAGAGATGCAGACTGTCTATGCAAAATTTGTCTAAGGCTAAGTTACAGAAATAATAAATGAAATCTACAAAAGTGATGATATACTGGAAGACCTAAGCAGATCAATTTTGATAGCACTGCCTAATAAGCCAGATGCAAAGGAATGTGAATTCCACTGAACAATCAACTTAATGAGTCAGAGAACAAAACTCATTATCCAAATTCTGATGAATAGAGCATACAGAAGAAACGGGCCACACAGCAAATTGTAAATAATGCATAGAAGAGAAGCTAGAAATAATCAACTTTAAAATTAAAGAAAAAATACTAAACAAGAGAAATGAGATAATGGGAAAATGTAGACATGCTAACAAATACCTACTTTGCTACACAAGAACCTATAAACAAAATTAATATTTAACATAAAAAATTTAAGAAAATCAAAATATAATATAAATACAAATAAACACTCAGTCAGAACACCAAACAAAAAAACGTACAATTAAAAATATATGCAAACACTCAATCATGATAAAAAACAGAAAATAACACAAACACCACCAAACAAAAAATAAAAAACACACAAAAAGCTCAAAGATATACACAAAAACACAAACACCCAACCATGACTTGGAAAAAATATAACATCACATGGCAAATTATATCAACAGATTAAGAAAAAGGTCAAACCAATAAAAGAGGTCAATACAACAAAACAGCCTCAATCCAATATAAAGCAATTAAACAAACATTCAAGAATACACTAAAAAAACAAACAATAAAAATAAATCAAACCATACTATGCTCTATATAAAAAAGAAATACCAGGACCTAATGGCAAACTAACCCTGATAAGTGAGAACCTCATAATGGTGTCTTTACAAAACTTTGGCATGAAGCTGCTCAGTTAAAGTGAAAAACCCTTGTGCTTGCCAATGCTCTATCTCCACCCCAATATTGAGAAATTTACAATAAAAAACTGCTTGCAAAAATTTTATCAGTAAAACCACTGAAAAAACAACTACCTTGGCACTAAACATCATCAGAATTAAACACCAATGGCTATAACCTCCAGGAGTTTAAATGTAAGGTCAATAGACACCTCCTAACACAATAACCCTCCCATTCTCTCCAACTCTCCCCCTATGTACATCCTAACTCGTCTATCGCCCTGTGTAACCCCCTGCACTATAGTGGCAGTGGAATGCCTTGCTTGGGGTCACATGATTAAATATATATATATGTATATATATATATATATATATATATACACATGCACACACATACACACACACACATGTACAACAAAACTGCTTTTACAGACAATGTAAATCCTGTCCAGGAAACAATTGCATTTAAAAAAGTTCTCAATACAGTTAAAAAAAAAGTCTAAAGAATTGAGCTAGTTAAAATTAAAAATATTACAAACATTAACTTTTTCTAATAATGAATGTTTCCTTAGGCAGTGAAATGCCTGAATAAACCTTCACTGGTAGCAACTGCAACAGGGGAAAAAAAAATTAGTCTTTGTAATATTTTCAATCCTTGAAATCCCATTCGTATTTTATCCTTTCTTCAATACCCACTGTACTCAGCTTTTCCTCTCACTGTAATCCCTTGCACACTACTGATGGCCCTGCCTTTCTTGGAATTAAATGATTAATATATATATATATATATATATATATATATATATGCATTGCTGAATGAACGCATCATTCATTCAGCAATGAATTAGAACATTCTCAGCTGTTAGTCATGTGTATAAATGATAATGTACATGCTAAAAAGTCTGTCTCCTTCTACCGAGCATCCATAGCTCAGAGGTAGAATCGCCGGCCGATGCCAATTCGGTCGGGTTTCAATCCTGGGTAAAAAGCAATCGGATGTCTAACTGTACTGATGAGCTGTGATACAGTGAAACAGATCTGTCTGCAGATGACTATATATAGATATATATATATGGGATGGTTCACCACTTATGAGTGACAAATGAGAGTTCAGTAAATTCTAAATTTTTACTAAACAACTTACACAAGTGCATTATTTTAAATGAATAATTGCCTGCACCCTGCAATGCACACTATCTGCATCATAGTGCTACACCCTGTACTGCATCTTCATGCTGCATGTTGGCGATTGCCTCCTATAAGAAGCTCATATGGTCTTTGCCACCTTTCTCCAGGCTGGGTTGAATTCAGAGTTTTCCTTCTCTTAGATTGGTCACCAACTGAAGATATTTACAATTCACTGGGAGAAGAAGAGATGAACTCATACCTTTGCCAATTTGCATGTAAATAAAAGTAATGAACTTGATTGGAATTCGAACTTGGCTCTTTCATTTCTTCTACCAAGTCATTATCATTATACCACCTGTGTATCCAAACTTATAGTACCTGTTATTCATAAGCAGTAACCCATCTGATTAAGTTGACACTGCTTATCTTTAATGATCTGATGAGAATGTGATATTTGTTTTCCTATATGGCAGCAAATACTTGATAATCTCCTTAATGATGAAAGAAAAACTCAAGGCAACAGAAATGTGGTTCTACAGAAGGATGCTAAGGATACCATGGACTGAACATGTGAGCAATGATGAAGTAGACACAGATGAAGAAGAGACTTGAAGCAACAGAAATGTGGTTCTACAGAAGGATGCTAAGGATACCATGGACTAGACATATGAGCAATGATGAGGTTTTGGAGATAATGGATATGAAAAAGAAACTTACACTTAACATCAGGAAGAAATAGCTGAAGTTTCTATGACATGTCTTGAGGAAAGGGAATTTAGAGAATCTGATACTCACATGGTGGATAGAGAAAAAGAGGGACATGAAAAAACGTCATGGGACATACTTGACAGTCTTCAGAAAATGGATGGCAGAGCATCTTTTGGGAGAAATACCAAAACAAAAGGTATTAAGAATTACAAATGGCAGGAAGATGTGAAGTGCCATGAACGTCCAAATCTTGAAAGGACATTGCACATAAAAGAATATAATGACTAAAACCCAAAAACCTATCTTCTGGCTTATGGCCTATCACATTGAATACAATCACCGAAGTTAAGCACGTTGAGCCTGGTCAGTACTTAGATGGGTGACCACTTGGAAATACCATGTGCTGTGAGTGTTTAGTGATGGATGTGCGTTGTGGTACAGTGGATATCGGCTCGGAAAGAGAAATCGGTGAGCCAAGTTCAAATTCCAGTTGAATACCTTCACTTAAGTACTGGTACCCTTGGGAAAGGTATTAATCCATCCCTTCCCTCCAGTTATGGGTTAAATAACAAGGGTAGGACTTGGGGAGCCTGCCCTTAAAAAACAAATCCCAATGAATCTTGATACTCGAAAAGCAAAAAGTATTACCAGACAAAATTTATATAAAAAAAAACAACAATAAATTGTTGATAAAAAAAAGGTATTACCAGCAATAAATAAATAAAGTTTAGTTGGCTATAAATGACCCGCCGAGGTTGATATGCCATAAAAACAAAACCAACCAAGTAACATATCTCCTAACTCTGAGTTACTCAGAAATAAATCCATTCTTCAAGAGCAAGATAATTCAATTAAATTTATTACTAGATATTTTTATAGTAATTGCTCTCATAGAACTTACACTATGGTAACTATATATTATGAATTTAAGTGCAGTACTAGATTGGCACTAAGGTCTCATCAATTAATAGTTGAATTGTCTAGATTGAATAGTAAGTGCTATGTTAACAGTTCTTTTTTGGTACTTCTTGGTTGTGGAACTTTCATCTGGCTTTATGATTTTCAGCCATCCTTCCAAAATTTAAATGCAACGTCAGTCATTATTTACTGCCTTCTTGATTCCTCTTTTTAATTTTCTCTCTCTTAAATAGTAAACATGCCATTGTGACTGTGGAACTCTCTTCCGGCTCCATGATTTCCAGTCATCCTTCAAAAATTTAAATGTAATGTTAGTCATTATCTACTGTCTACTTGATTACACTTTTAATTTTCTCTCTCTTTAATAGTAATCACCGGATGTGCATTGTGGTGCAATGGATCTTGATTTGGAATAACAAATCGGGGAGCCAAGATCAAATTCCAGTTGAATTCCTTGCATTTACTTACACACAAATACGCTAGGGAAAGGTATTGATCTGTCTCTTCTCTCTAGTTATGGGTTAAATAACAGGACAGATTGAGTTCTATAGTCTTGGTTGGCAACCAGTCTACTGCAGAAAGCAATGACAACCTACTGCGGGATAATGTTCTACTCAGTCAGTCATGTCTCTTTCGAGACATGATTGTCCAAGCATTTATCACGTATGGCACTCAACTGACTGAATATTAAACAAACTATTGTTACTGTGGAACTCTCTTCCGGCTCCATCATTTCCAGCCATCCTTTAAAAATTTAAATGCAGTATTCACTCATTATCTACTGTCTTCCTCCTCTTTTTTTTTCTCTCTCTCTCTCTCTTTTTTTATATTTTTCATTGCAATCATATATTTCTTTCTTTTTATCTTTCTTGGAACTTTGTATTTTTTTTTTTCTTTCATTTTTTCTTTTTGTTATTCCTTTCAGACATTTTTCTTTCTCATTTCTTTTTTTCATTCCTGTCATATATTTCTCTTCCCCATTTCTTTCTTTCTTTTACTTTTTTTCATTCCTGTCATATATTTCTCTTCCCCATTTCTTTCTTTCTTTCTTTTACTTTTTTTCATTCCTATCATATATTTTTCATCCTCATTTTTTTCTTTCTTTCTTTTACTTTTTTCATTCATATATATTTCTCTTCCTCATTTTTTCTTTCTTTTACTTTTTATATTTTTCATTCCTATCATATCTTTCTCTTCCTCATTTCTTTGTTTTTTTTTCATTCCTATCATATATTTCTTTTCCTCATTTCTTTCTTTTACTTTTTTCATTCCTATCATAAATTTCTCTTCCTCATTTTTTCTTTCTTTTACTTTTTCATTCTTATCATATATTTACTCTTCCCCATTTCTTTCTTTTTTTTACTTTTTCATTCCTATCATATATTTATTTCTCTTCCTCATTTTTTTTCTTTTTTTTACTTTTTCATTCCTATCATATATTTATTTCTCTTCCTCATTTTTTTTCTTTCTTTTACTTTTTCATTCCTATCATATATTTATTTCTCTTCCTCATTTTTTTTCTTTCTTTTACTTTTTCATTCCTATCATATATTTATTTCTCTTCCTCATTTTTTTTCTTTCTTTTACTTTTTCATTCCCATCATATATTTATTTCTCTTCTTCATTTTTCTTTCTTTCTTTTACTTTTTCATTCCTATCATATATTTATTTCTCTTCTTCATTTTTCTTTCTTTCTTTTACTTTTTCATTCCTATCATATATTTCTCTTCCTCATTTTTTCTTTTTCATTCATATCATATATTTCTCTTCCTCATTTCTTTCTTTCTTTTACTTTTTCTTTTTTCATTCCTACCATATATTTCTCTTTCTTTCTTTCACTTTTTCTTTTTTCATTCATATCATATATTTCTCTTCCTCATTTCTTTCTTTCTTTTACTTTTTATTTTTTTCATTCCTACCATATATTTCTCTTTCTTTCTTTCTTTCACTTTTTCTTTTTTCATTCCTATCATATATTTCTCTTCCACATTTTTTCTTTCTTTCTTTTTTCATTGCTGTCATATATATTTATCTTCCTCATTTCTTTCTTTTACATTTTATATTTTTCATTCCTATCATATTTCTCTTTCTCATTTATTTGTTTCTTTATTTTTGTCATCCCTATCACATATTTCTCTGCCTCATTTCTTTCTTTCTTGGACCTTTGCATTTTTAGCTTTCTTTCTTTTTTTTTCATTCCTATCATACATTTCTCTTCATCATTTCTTCCTTTCTTTTGTTCTTTCACACATTACTGAACAATAGATTGTGTACAAATAATCTTTTGCTTCTTTCCCTCCCTACTACCACATCAATATCTCATGTTAAAAAATAAAAAAACAAATGCCTTTGTTTCTTTTTCGGTGAATGCTTGAATGAATCCTTCAGCAAACACATGAATGACAGCCACATTCGCTGCGCTGTGGACACGTTCATTGCAAATCTTCAGGATCTCATTGTCCGAGGACACTTTCGGCTAATTATGTTTTTTGTCACCATTCATAACATGTGACAAGGGAGATAACCCAGTGGCCACGTAAATCTCCAACTCCTGCAAGCCTCACACGAGATAATCAACTTTGGCAATTCTTGTGCCTGACAATGAAATGCACTTTTATATTCATAGTTATTTGTGTGACTAAAGCCTAATAGATCTTATCCAAATATGGATCCTGGGGTCTGCTGATAAAAATCTAATCAACGTGGAGTAAGGAAGAAGCAGGGCTCAGTTTTTCCAGCTAATTTCTTTTCATGTTTATATCTCATGTTTGTCAGCTTAAAAAAATTAAGGACAAAAAAAAAAAAAATCTGTTAAATGGTAGAAATTTTTTCCTGAGATGACAAGAAATTTATTTTTATTTATTTATTTATTGATTTATTCTTTCCGTCATTTCCCAAACAGCCAGGAATAATTTAAATCGATAAAACAGTTAAATATTCCTATGTAACTGACACAATATATTATGCAGAATAAAATACCAGTCCTTCTCCATGGCAGTAAATCGCATCTGTATTTGAAATGTAGTTCTACAGAAGGATGCTGAGAATAACAAAAGACATTGTGTAGAGATACGATTGCCCATGTCCTGAAGGGACACACTACATAGAAGAATATTTATTCTTTTCTTTGAGCAACAACAAAATTTTTGAGTGAATGGAGACAAAAAGGATACTTATATTTAACATCAGGAAAAGAGATTTGAAATTTTTATGGCACATAATGAAGAAAAGGGGCTTGGCAAAGATTTGAAATTTTTATGGCACATAATGAAGAAAAGGGGCTTGGCAAATTTGATGCCCACAGGCTATAGTTTTTGGCAAGAGGAACAAAAGAAAACAGCAAATAACCTATGTAATGAGCTTTTGTAAATGGTTGGCAGAACAGGGTTTAGGAAAGAAAGCAAAAAGACGAACTTTACTAAAGGATAAAAAAGACAATCAATTGTGTAAAGCCATGATTTCCCATGTCCTGAAGGAATATGGCACATAGAAGGAGAAGAATATTTTTTTCTTTTTATTCATACTCTTGTTTTTCTTGTTTCTTTCTTTCCTTTTTTTCTTCCTCTTCATTCTCCGGTTTTTCTTGTTCCTTTCTTTTCTTTTTTTTTTCTTTTTACTCTTGTTTTTTTTGGTTCTTTCTTTCCTTCTTTTTTCTTCTTTTTCATGCTTTAGTTTTTCTTGTTTATTCCTTACTTTTTTCTTCTTCATACTCGGGTTTTTCTTGTTTATTTTTTCTTCCTCTTCATAATCTAGTTTTTTTTTTTCTTTCTTTTTCATCCTCGTTTCTTGTTTCTTTTTCTTTTTCTACTTCATCCTCTTGGTTTTCTTCCTTTTTTTCTTCATTTCCTTGTTCTTTGCTTCTTTTTGGTTCTTCATACTCTGGTTTTACTTGTTTCTTTTTTTCCTTCTTTTTTCTTCCTCTTTTTTACTTTAGTTTTTTTTTGTTTCTTTTTTCTTCTTCATACTCTGTTTTTTCTAGTTTCTTTCTTTCCTTTTTTTTTCCTTCTTCCTACTCTTGTTTGTTTTTTTTCTTTTTTCTTCTTCATACACTGGTTTTTCTTGTTTCTTCATCTTCTATTTCTGTTCTCTTTATTTTTATTATTGATATTCTTCAATTTCTCTTTCACCTTTTCGATTAGTTTTATCTATCTTTGTATTTATCACTTGTTTACTCTCTTTTACTGCAGGGTCTTATAGTACTTAGTATAGTAATGGTAAACAATCCTTGGTAAGTAATACAAATGTGCATTGTGGTACAGTTGATATCAACTCCAAACGACAAATTGAGGAGCCGAGTCAGAATTCCAGTTGAATTCTTTGTATTCACTTACGCGCAAATACCCTTGGGAAAGGTATTAATTTGACACTTCCTTCCAGTTATGGGTTAAATAACAGGACAGATTGGGTTCTCTGGTTATGGTCGGCAACCAGTCTACCGCAGAAAGCAATGGCAACCTACTTCGGGATAATCTTCTGCCCAGTCAGACATGATCACCCAAGCGTGTATCACGTATTGCACTTAACTGACTGACTGACTGACTTATTTTTAATCATCCATACTCTATACTGCACCTCCTCTTCCTCTCCTTTTTTTGCTACTTGTAAGAAACAGAAAAATTTTGTAAAGAAAAAAAAATTTACAGGACTGATATTACATAACGGTTTATGATATGACAGTGAATGCTGGACAATCACATTACAGATGACAAAGAAACTTGAAGCAACAGAAATATGGTTCTACAGAATAATTCCGGGAATATGAACACGTGAGTAACAATGAGGATTTGATTGATCTTTTCCTGATCTACATTAACAATCTTCTCAATGTAATAAGATCCCAAGTAGGCATATATGCTGACGACACTACGGTTTACTCTCGCCTTGATCAAAAATCTGCCGAGGCTGACAAAGCCAACCTTGCTGCCGAGCTTGGAAAGGACCTCCAATCTGTGGTGGACTGAGGTAAGAAATAGCTTGTGAATTTTAATGCTTCCAAAATGAAGCTGCTATCTATTAACCATCACAATCACTCCTACTCCCCCATTAGCATGGATCAGGCTAGTCTCCCTGAAAGCAAAACACTGCACCTCCTTGGGTTAACTCTCACAACAGATCTCAACTGGAATGACTATATAAAATCCATAGCTAAATCCACTGCTAAGAAACTCAGTTCTCTATGTAGGGCCAGGAAGTTTTTTTCCACCTGAAACAATCCTGCATATATATAAATCTACTATCCGCCCGTGCATTGAATACAGCTGCCATATCTGGTCGGGTGCCCCTGCTATCCACCTAGGGGTCTTTGACAAAATCCAATGGAGAATCTGTAATGTGATCAATCCAAACTTAGCAGCTCAGATACAGTCACTTTCTCACAGGCGCAATGTGGCTTCCCTGTGTCTCTTCTACAAATACTTTCATGGCTTCTGCTCCGATGAACTGGTTTCAGGATTGTTTTCTTATCAGAATCTGTTTTCCAAGCTTCCATACTTTTGTAATCACTATTAGACTTATTCAACGCATTCCAAATCTTTTGCTCTATCCTCAGATTCACACCTATACACTCTGTGATGTTCATTTTAGAGCTTCAAACACAAATGCCAATCAGTATGGCATGCTGTTCCCACATTTCTAGTAGAGTGAATTTCGTCATGGTGCTCTTTTTTGCACAGATGTTGCACAACCTGACTATACTGCGCAGGTGACAAAATCAAAAGAAGTGCATATGTAAAAAATTACAAGTATGAAATGGTGACAATTTGCTTATCACACCCTGTACTTGCTATGGAAAATGCACCAGCAGCACCCAGTGTAGTGAGGCTGTGTTCTTCAACTATATAGGAGATTGTACAAGATATTAGAGAGAGAGTGAAGAGACCTCTGTCTAGTAACAGGACTCAGCACCATGCCAAAAAAATCAGAAGAACCCAGT
This sequence comes from Ascarosepion bandense, assembly GCA_037127315.1. NCBI lineage: Eukaryota > Metazoa > Mollusca > Cephalopoda > Sepiida > Sepiidae > Ascarosepion > Ascarosepion bandense. The sequence continues at coordinate 5,563,533 of JBBBDQ010000200.1, read as the reverse complement.
CATGGATGTCAGACAAGTTTTGCAACCACATCACCTTACATCTGGCCACTTAACTCCCCAGACTGCAACCCCCTTCATAAATATGTCTGGGAAGCAGTTGAGCAATAAGCCAACAAAACTCCTTGTATCATTAAAGATGAACTGAAAGCAAGGATTAGGACAGCATTTAACAACTTAAACAAGTAGACCATCTAGAATAAGTGCAGGAGATTCTGAAGTCATCTGGAGGCCAAAGTTGAAGCCATTTATCAAACTTAGTACTTACTAGTTAATTTGACTATCCTGTTCATGCCGTACAACTTGCATGTACAGTGGAGTGGACAAAATAATGGAAACACCTGGAAATTTCAAGCAAATTTATTTCAGTAGAGGGTAGGACCAACTTTGGCAGTAGTTACAGAATTCTGTAATGGAGTGACTTGTACAAAGTTTGAATTCTTTCCAAAGGAATTTTTATCCATTCTTCAGCTAATGATGATGAAGGATATCGACTCCTCACTTGCTATTCTAAAGTATTTCACTAGAATATTCTTCATGCCATTCACCTACAACTTTAGTAGTATGAACGAGTGCATTATTATCCTGAAAGATGGCATTTGCCTCTAGAAACAGTTCCTGAACCATAGGATGAAGTTGATAACTTTAAATTCTTAAATAGTCCTGAGTGCTGATTTTATCAAAATTATTTTTAAAAAAACAGTTTTTTTTTTTTTTTTTTAATCATTTCACCCCGAGCAAGGCAGAAACGCCACTGATGTGCAGGGGGTTACATAAATGTAGAAAGATTAATTAGAAAAGAGTGAGGAGTACAAGCTAGTTAGAAAGGAACAATAGAAAACTGAGAAAGCAGGTGCAATGACAGGTACATGGGCGGAGAGAAAGGGAAGGTTATACAGGGGAGGGGAGAGAGAGCTAGAGGCCAGTGGTTAGTAGGTGAGTATTAACTTTGCTTTTAAATTTCTGGAGGTCGTAGCCGTCAGGAAAGCAAGAATACGGGAGTGAGTTCCACAGGCGGGAAGTGCGAGAGAGGAAGCTGCAGGAGTAGAATTGTCGTCTGCGTTTGGCTAACCTGACTGCGAATGGGTGGGACCCAGTTGCCAGTCTGGTTGAACGGGTAAACACCTGTTGAGGAGGCATCAGTGACTTAAGCTCATCCGAGCAGAAGCCATGAAAGTATTTATAGAAGAGACAGAGGGAGGCCACATTTCGACGATGGGAAAGTGGCTGCAGACGAGTCGCCAGATCAGTACCTATCACATTACAGACTCTCCTTTGGAGCCTGTCAAGAACACTGAGGAGAACGGCAGGGGCACCTGACCATAAATGGCAGCAGTACTCCATGCATGGACGGATGGTTGACTTGTATATATGCAGGATGGATTCAGGTGGAAAAAACATCCTGGATCGACATAGTGACCCAATCTTCTTAGCAGTAGATTTTGCTATGGATTCAATATAGTGCTTCCATTTGAGGTCTGAGGACAGGGTAAGTCCGAGGAGGCGTAGTGTATTACTCTCCGGGAGAATCATCTGGTCCATGCTTATGGGAGGCAGAAGAGGTTGCCTGTAATGGTTGACAGACAACAGCTTGGTCTTAGAGGAATTGAAGTTGACAAGCCACTTCTTGCCCCAGTTCACCACAGAGTGTAGATCCCGCTCAAGGTCAGCAGCGAGATTATGTCTGTCCGCCACGACAGGTTTCTTACTGGAGCGGGAGTATATTGTAGTGTCATCTGCGTAGATGTCTACTTGGGACCTGATCTCATCTGGGAGGTCGTTGATGAAAATAAGGAAGAGCGTTGGGCCCAGGATAGAGCCTTGTGGGACACCAGCATTCGTGCTGTAGGACGAAGAGGCACGCCCATTCAGAACGACCTTATCAAAAAATTGAAGTACTACTATTATTAAACAAAACTAGACAAGCTTTTGACAGTTTATCAAATTTTCAAAATTATGCTTTAACTATGGTACAAGATGTTTTCATTATTGTGTCCACCCCTTGTGTGTGTGTGTGTGTGTTTTCTAAACATATACTGTTAAATTTAAAAGACAATGAATGCTTATTATGTTTAATCATGAGCTGTTCTAAACATCATATTTTGGCTTTAATTTCAGGTAAAAATAAAGACAAAAATTCACCAACATTTGGATAATCTTTTATTAAGTTGGTTCTAAGCTTTCAGCTCACATGAGCCATCTTCAGAGAGGTTACAGGGACGTTAACATAAAAACATCCACCATCAAAGACGATTTTATCTTGTGTTGACATAAAACTTTGTTATTTGGCAACTGTTATCATTGCTTAGCAAACACTGTTCGTAAATTTGTAATGCAGTTTTATGATATCACAGTGTGTGAGGGCTCGAAATGTTAACAGAACCATATATTTAAATGCAATGTTATGTGTTATGACCAGATTTAAATGTGATTTTATTAAGCTTAGAACCAACTTAATAAAAAATTATCCAAATTTTGGAGAATTTTTGTCTTTATTTTCAACTGAAATTAAAGCCAAAATACGACGTTTAGAATGACTCATGATTAAAAAACCCAGAGTAAGTTTTGTACTCAGTTTCACTTCAAAGAATGTTGCTGAGTGCACCAGCATAATCAAGAAAGTGAGCCAAGATGTTATTTGGACATACACACACAAGACAGCCAAATAATAAGTCATATAAACGCTCAACCTAGTAGAGATGGTGTATCACTAGCATCTCTACAGCAAGAAGATTGAATGTTTGAAGAAACTACATACTCTTAATTTCATCTACTTTAATTTGACAGTATCCAGAAGTGATGAAACAATTACTTCATGAATTAAAAGATTAGTCTTTTATTTTTAACAGAGCATTACAAAAAACAGCGAACCTGAAGGAGACTACCACCACCTTTAAATTTGTTGTTTTTCATTTTTTTCAGTGCAGTCTTATTGTTTATTACAAAAGGTTTCCGATTATAAAAAAAATTTGAATATTTACACAATTTTAGGGAGGGCTCAGTTTCTCATACAACGTTATAGTAAATTGATCCTCCATTTTGGAACCACTTGCATTGGGGATGAGTTGTTGCTCTTGTTTTAGTCTTTTTCAAGTTTTCTTCAGATCTTACGATGGCAACTCGGAAACTCCAAGAATGGCTTTATTCAAAAAGTATGCAAAGGATTCAGTTGTTGAATATGCGCAAGCAAAAAGTTAATTGGACAGGATTGATTTACTGTAAGGTTGTATGAAAAACTGAGCCCCCCGACCCAAATTGTTTAAATGTTGAAATTTTTACATATTTATTTTAATAATCAAAATAAGTCTTCTACATTGTGATTGTGGACTCAAAATTTTGCACCATCACATAGGCTTACTTCCTGGTTTTGTTTCAATCATTTCATTCCAAGCAATGCAAAGGGTTACTAAATGTGTGAGAATTTGAAAAAAAAAAACAAAAAAAAACATTACTAGAAATAAAGAGAGAATAATAAAAGATCAGGAATTTCAAAGATAAAAGATAATTGACATTTCACTTAATCCTTTAAAAATCAAAGTTGACAGGAAACTCCAGGAATTTTCTACCAACAGAACATTTTACTGCTACCAAAAAGCAGACTGTAATTCATTCCATGATTTCCTATGTGACATCCCTTGGGAAAAAGTATTTAGCCTTCCCATTGAGAATTGTTCCTCTGAGGTCAAGAAGTTTCGAATTAAGCCCTATTCGTCCCCCTGGTTCTCTGCTGTCATTGGTCATAGGAATCACTTCTGGCTATATTAGAGCCACGTGTTTGACCACAATAGGTGCCTATTTACCTCTGCTCATAATGAATGTAAGTGGGTCTTAGATCATGCTAAGCTGTTGTTTACTGGCAGCTCTGCAAATGTGGGCTGAACAATAGCAAATCTTCTATGCATCTTTTAATCAATAAATTTGAGGTCCTCACTGCCACTGAGAACAAAGCTGAGTACTTTGCTTGCAGACTCTCCTCCAACTCCACATTTGACTCGTCTAGAGTATCCACACCTGACTTCCCTCTTAGAACTGATGTTTAACTCAGGGATGTTTTCATAACCCCTCTTTTATCTCTATCATAATTTCAAAACTTTACCTCGTAAGGCGAGCAGAGGCAACAGAATCCCAGTCATACTCTTGAAGAAATGTGCCCCTGAACTCTCCTCTGTCCTCTCTAAACTCTATAATTACTGCCTCTCTGCTTCCTGTTTTCATGCCTGCCGAACCCTGAGATCCTTCTAATTATCAGCCTCCTAATAATTTTCGACAAAGTATTCGAAGCTATCATCAATGCTGAAATAGTTCAATATCTTACTGCCCATAAACTGTTCTCAGACAGATAGTATGGCTTCTGCTTTGCCAAGTCTACTGCTGATTTGCTAATGACCATCGCTGAGAATATTTACCAGGCTCTCGATAAGAACGGCAAAGTTCGAGCTGTTGCCCTGGATATCTCCAAAGCATTTCATAGGATCTGGCACAACGGCCCTCTGCACAAGCTACAGGGCTGTAATATCGCTGCATGTTCCTATGAAACCACAAAATGAAGGTCATCTGGAATAGGCATGCCTCCAGATCCTTTCACACAAACGCAGGTGTCCCCCAGGGTTCCATCCTAGACCTGACGCTCTTTCTAATCTTCAACAATCTCCCTGATGTGATCAAATCCAAATTTGGCATTTATGCTGATGACACTACCATTTACTCATGCCTCAGTCAGAAATCTACAAAGGTGGACAAAGATAACCTCAATGGTGATCTTGAGAAGGACCTCCAATCTGTGATGGACTGGGGTAAGAAATGGCTTGTAAATTTTAATGCTTCCAAAACAGAGCTGCTATCCATCAATCACCATAGACAGTCTCTCCTGCCCCCATCAGCATGGATTAAGCTAGTCTCCCTGAAAGCAATACACTGCACCTTCCCAGCCTCATTCACTCAGCTGACCTCAAGTGGAACGACTACATTGAACCAATAGCTAAATCTACTGATAGAAAGGTTGGGTCACTGTGTCGAGCCAGGAAGGTTTTCTTGCTTGAGTCCATCTTGCATATATACAAATCAACCATCTGCTCATGCATTGAATACTGTTGTCATATCTGGTCAGGTACCCCTGCTATTCATCTCAAGGTTCTCAACAGGCTCTAGAAGAGAATCTGCAATATTATCAATCCCGACCTGGCACACTTCCCACCTGTAGAACTCCTTTCTATACATTTGCTTCCCTGATAGCCATAATCTCCAAGAGTTTAAATGCAATGTCAATTGCCATCTCTTATCCCCGTAACTGCCATACTCCTCTTATCCTTTCCCCATCTCAATCTTGCACTTCTCCTTTTTCCACTCTACTCTCATGCAACTCTCTTCACACCTGTATTCCCATCCTTCTCTTTCCCATTATCTGACACCTCCTGCAACTGGTTCCTCTTCAGTTCCTTTTTGGTTTTGCTCACCTCTTTTAAAGCTCCCTGCACACCAGTGGCAGTACTGCCTTGCTTGTGGTGCAATAATTAAAAAAAAAATGTCTGAACAAAAGCAACTTCATTACTAACACAAAGGTAATTTTAAACAACTCCATGAAAAACTATGTACCAGATCTTCTTCTATGTGCCCTGTCCCTTCAGGACAGAGGCGATCATGGCTCTCCACGTCTCCCTATCCCTGGTAACTCTGAGCACGCCTTCTCTTGGTACGCCATGCAATCCTTGTTCAGTCATCCATCTGATTAGGTTCTTCAAATATGTTATCCATTGCTTTCCCCTGTCTCTTTTTTCCCTCTATCTGGCCTGTTAGTATCAGATTCTCCAAGCACCTCCTTCCTCATTGCATGTCCCAGAAACTTCAGCTGTCTCTCCTTGATGCTCAGTATAAATTTCCTTTTTGTTTCCATCATTTCCAATACCTTATCATTGCTCATATGCTTGATCCATGATATTCGCAGCATCCTTCTGTAGAATCACATTTCAGCTGCTTCAAGTTTTTCCTTCCTCTTTGATGATATTGTCCAGCATTCACTGCCATATTGAAGAACTGACAACACATAACAATCCAGTACTCTTTTATTTGTTTCTAGCAAAATTGTCCTGTTTCTTAATACTTTACTCAACTTCTGGAATGTTTCCTTCGCCACGCCAATTCACCTTCGGATCTCTCTGTTGCACTTTCCATCTTAGATACCTCTTGATAAATCACATTTAACCTGAGTAGATTGTGTGATAATGATGAAAGACTGTTATTTAAGTAAAGTTTTGCTTTTCAAGTAAACTTGTAGCCATTGGGAGATGGTTAATGTTTATTTCATTCAGCCTTGTGTTATGTATAAGAAAACTCTCTACAGATTTATCCAGAATTATCAGAAAGTTATTATTGTTATCCTCAGAAGGTTTTCATCATGTTGGCAGCAAAAGGTTAGAATTGAGTGGAATAATGTAAGAATAAAAATATACATTTTTCATATTAAAATAGGAATTTATTAAAAGAAATGAATTACAAGAATAGGTAGTAGTTAAAGGTTCTATGAGAAATAAATAATGAGTTAAGAGTATCAAGAGTTGAAGAAATGTTTGTAGTAGTAAATTGTTGGAAAGAGTTAATGTGTGTATATGTATGAGCATTTGTTTAATAGGAATGTCTTTGAATGGAGAAGAAGAAGTAAAAGGAATCAGCACACGAGAAAGAAGGAGAAAGAGGTCAAATGTCCGGGTCAACTTGAAGCTTCTCCAGTTACATTTTAGCATGTTGTCTCTGATGCTTTCATCCCTGACTAACTGAGTTGATCTGATTGAAGCCAGTTTATATAGTCCTTTAGATTTTCACACTTGATCATGAAGTCTTTATGGTCTTGCAAATCTCTCCCATTGGTCAGAAAACTAATTTAACATCTATTTGTGAAATCCGGTTTTGACTTTTTCTCTAAGCACATGGTCAATCCTTTTTCTGTTTGGGAAAAACCAGAATTTCACACATCATTGTGAATTTTTGTAAAAGTGAAGAAGCAGGTTGGTTTTAATTCTTAATTTCCTATCTACTATAAACTGTTCAGTGAATTAAACAAAAATCTAACAGAAAAGGTGTATATATATATATATTCTGTAATAGTTGTTACAATGTTTTTAAATTCATAGTATCACTACACAAAAAATTTCTCATCTTTCGAAGCCAGCCCATTATGTTTTGGCTTCATCCTCAGGTGATTTTTTTTAGAATAATGGGCTGGCTTCGAAACATGAGAAATTTTTTGTGTAGTGATACTATGAATTTAAAAACATTGTAACAACCATTACAGTATAATGCTCTACATTTGTATCAAGCACTCTTTATAAAAGTAAATAAACCTACGAGTTCAACAACTTAGTTACAATATATATATATATATATATATATATATATATATCAGTTGCCGTATGTGATAAATGCTTGGACAATCATGTCTCTTTCAATTCATGACTGACTAGGCAGAAGATTTTTCCGCAGTAGACTGCCATTTCTTTCTGCAGTAAACTAGTTATCAAACAAGGCTATAAAACCCAATCTGTCTTGCTATTCCACCTACAGCTGAAGGGAGAAGAGATGGATTCATACCTTTCCCACAGGTACTTGCATGTAAATGAATGCAACAAATTCTCTCTATCATATATATCTATCTATATCAATAAAGAATAATTCTACTTTAAATGGTATCATCATGTGGCCATTATTAGCTGCCGATAGGAAAATAGTTTCTTTTTGAGAAAACCACAGAATCAATGTTGAAAAAAAGAAGGGAACATGCTAAAATAAATTTTCAGTAATGATTCATTTTATGTTCCAAATCTTTTCTCCTGAAACATGTATCACAAATTACAATTCACACCTGTCTTGTTAGCTATTAGAAAACTTAGAATAAAAATAGAAAACTTTCTCTGATCTTTATTGACAAAGTCAAACCAACATCCATTCTTTGGACATTTTGATGGAAGCAAACAACTCTCAAACATATAATAAAACTTCCTGATATTCTTTGAAGAATGATAGCAAACTTTAGTTTGATCTTTTGACTTCCTATTTGCATATATTATGGAGGTATTCTTTGGTTATTAGCAAAGGCAAAGTAATTATTTAATTTTATATCAGGTCACTCTATTAGTGGTACTGTTTCTATGAAACGCAGAAGTACATGATTGGATAATTGGGTTATTGGTGATAAAACTGGTTCCTCTACAGTTATCACTGGTGAGGGTGGATCGACATGAAGCATGATCTATCAAAGGGTGGATGAACCTTCTTACAAAAACAGCCATTGAGCAGAATGGGGTAGACTAGTCTCCATAGTCAGATGGAGAGCTTCTTACACTGAAGTTTATGACAAGGTCAAAGGTCCTTTTAGACTGAAGTCTATGATAGGTCATAGGGCTTCTTCAATTGAAATGAATGACCAGAGTGGAAAGCTTCTTAAATTGAAATCATTGACCAGGTTAGAGGGCTTCCCAGAATGAAGTCAATGACCAGGCTGCAAAGGCTTCTTAAGTTGAAGTCAGCAATCAGAGTGGAATTTTCCTTGATGGAATCAATGGCAACATATTCATGGCCACATCGATCTTTCAAGATGGAGGACATTAGCTGTAGTCTGAACTTCAGAGGGATAAGCTAACACCAGGTCTACTTGTCCAAGGTATGCTACATATGAATGAATATAACTTGAGTAACCAACTTATATGTGTTGAGAGAACTAGGCTAATGCTCAGCTGTGCAGTGACCCTATGACCACACTTAGTTATGAGATTGATGATGTTAGGTTTTATTACAATTAAGATATACAAAGTCTGATCAATTTAGTCCTATGAAAGATGGTTAAATAATTCAACTATTATTTTGTTTCTTGTTCAATTTGAATAAAATAAATTCCTTTACTTGAAACTTTATTTATCATACCTATCACTATTCTTCTTCTATGTGTCACATTGCTTCAGGCCATGGACAATCATGAGTCTCTAAACCTTCTTATCTCCTCTGGCTCTTAGCAGATTTTTTACTTTGCTAAGGCTTCCACCAAACATTGTACCTCATATTCAAACAAGCTTCTCAGGTAAGTAGCTCAAAAATAAATCATCCTATTTCTCTTGCTTTGATATTCCCTGCAAGTGTTAAATTTTCCAAGCCCTTCTTTCTCACTAATTGTCCAAGAAATTTCAACTGACACTTGCTGATTCCGAGAAAAAATTGTTTTTTTTGTTGCCATTATCTTTAAGACTACCATGTTGTTCATTCACTTCATTGTTGAAATTATAGCTGTCTCTTGCTGATTGCAAGCAAAAGTGTTCTTTTTGTTGGCATTTTAAGACATCCACGTTGTTCATTCGTTGATGGAATTTTAGCTGTCTCTTGCTGATTCGAAGCAAAATTGTTCTTTTTGTTACTATTTTCTTTAAGACTTCCATGTTGTTCACTCACTTCGTTGTTAAAAATTTTTAGTGTCTCTTACTGATTCGAAACAAAATTGTTTTTTTTGTTGCTATTTCCTTTAAGACTTCCATGTTGTTCACTCACTTCGTTGTTGGAATTTTAGCTGTCTCTTGCTAATTGTGAGCAAAAGTGTTTTTTTTGTTGCTATTTTCTTTAAGACTTTGATGTTGTTCACTCACTTTGTTAAGGAAATTTTTACTGTCTCTTACTGATTTTGAGCAAAAGTGTTGTTTTTTTTTTCCATTTCCTTTAAGACTTCCATGTTGTTCACTCACTTCGTTGTTGGAATTTTAGCTGTCTCTTGCTAATTGTGAGCAAAAGTGTTTTTTTTGTTGCTATTTTCTTTAAGACTTTGATGTTGTTCACTCACTTTGTTAAGGAAATTTTTACTGTCTCTTACTGATTTTGAGCAAAAGTGTTGTTTTTTTTTTTCCATTTCCTTTAAGACTTCCATGTTGTTCACTCACTTTGTTAATTGAATTTTAGCTGATTTCTAGCAAAAGTGTTTTTTGTTGCCATTTTCCTTAAGACTTTTTTCATTTTTTACTCACTCTGTCCAAGGAATTCTCAGTATCTTTCTGTAGAACCTCATTTCTGTCATTTCCTGTTTTTTTCTTTATCTACATTTACTGTCATTTATAAAAGGATGGATAACTTAGCATTATTTTCTTTGTTTTTAATCAAATTTATTTTTGAGAATACCTCTTTCACTTGCACAATGTGTGCCCAGATTTTGGTGTCACATTTTTCATCTGCTGTTAGAAAACTTCCCAGATATTTCACCTTCTGTACTAGCTTTGATTTCACTTGACACAGTAAAGCTTGATACAAGTTCTCCAATGAAGACATTTGGGTCATTTTCTAGCACAGTCTGCTTATCTTCATCAATGATTAATAACTTGAGTTGACCTCTTACAATGTAACCAAAAACATTCCTTTGAAATTTATTAAAACCACAACCTTACTGTTTGTTCTCTAACAGAATACATCTTCACTGCTTAAAATTTATTATAACCCAAATTGTAAATATGCATGTATTAAAAGAAAAAAAAAGACAGATGACAATTTTAAACATTAAAACCTCAATAAAAAAAATAATGAAAATAGAGAATGAAAGAAATCTAAATCTAAACTTGTTTATAAATGGAACTTTGAGTGTGTGTGTGTGTGTGTGTGTCTGTTAACTATAGACTCCGAAACGGCTGAATCGATTTTCTTGAAAATTTACACAATTGTACTATAAGTGTCTGCAAGTGTTCTTTGCTAGGTTTTGTGTCAAGGTACACCCGATAAATATTGATAATCAAAAAAATCAGGTTATAGAAGGAGTGGTCTGGAGCTCAGACTCTTTGGACATTGGCACGAAAGACGAAAAAGCAATAACTGTTTCCAGTTAAAGTGAAACCATAGACTGAAAGAAAAATGAATGGATGTAAGTCAAATTTTGATTTCCTGGTATCGATATCAAATTTTCTGCACTATTGTAAGAACTGCAACCTTGAAACTTCTGAATATCATTTCTTATCCCTTTATCTGTGAGTGTATCAAATTTGATTAAAATCGGACCACTCCTTCTATAACACCATTTTTTCAATTATTGATTTTCGATATTTATCGGGGGTACCTCGACACAAAACCTAGCTAAGAACACTCGTAGACTCTTATAGTACAACTGTGTAAATTTTCAAGAAAATCAGTTCAGCCGTTACGGAGTCTATAGGTAACGGATACACACACAAAGTTCTATTTATAAATAAGTTTAGATATATATATATATATATATATAAACAATGGTCTTTGTTATAATAGACAGGATATATATGTATTCTTCACTACTTGACAACATAATTATTGTAAAAAAAAAAAAAAAGGTACTGTTAAAGAGCAAACATCTGGCAGGTGCTTTTATAATTGGCAATAAAGAAAATGTGTGTTGTGATGTGGTGGATATCGACTCGGAACGACAATTCAATGATGGAGTGATACAAAAACTTATATATATGGAAAGTTGTAACTCCACTGTGATCAGTTTAAATGCTGAATTCAGACTGGTCATTGGCCTGTTACTACTCTCAAAACCTGCCAGTTTGGTAGGTCAGGTCCAGATAAGTCAGGTGAAGACAGGATTATCCCATAAACTTCAAGATGGCTTTTAGAGACTAATATGATTATAATATTATATCTCAATTGATTCCAATGATACTCTAGCAAACACTCTCTCAAAACTCTGGGTATTTACCCTGGGTCCCTCCACTCAAACAGGATGTGACAGAAGGTCAGGCTTTACATGGGGAACCTAAGCCCAGACACTCTGGCCAAGGGTCAAAATTTGCCCACCCCCTGACATACTAAGGCACTAAGCCAGTCCGTTCTTCTCAGTTGAATCTCTCTTGAATAAATATTTAATGGTAAAATTTTGTTTTAGTTTTCATTTCCCTTAAAAATCGGCATTAACTTTCCAGACAACCCAATTATAGATCCACTGTGATCAGTTCAAACACTGAATTCATACTAATCACCGGTTTGTTGCTACTCCCCAATACTACCAGTTTAGCAGATCAGGTCAGGATTATGCCATAAACTTAAAGATAATTTTTAGAAATTTAGTGTTGTTACTGAATTAAGAGCAAAACATTTTTAAAATTTTCCTTTTCCATTCTCTGGGGACAGTTGTCTTATAACCATTTTCGTCACCTCATCCTGAGAATATATAAGCAAATATATTCATACAGTAAAATGATGTTATTTGTTTTTTATGAAACAAAGTGCTATTTGTTTGACTTTTGAAAGCACCATTTCTATCTGGTTAGTATCTCAGTTTGGAACTACAAATCGGAGAGCCGAGTTCAATTCCAATTGAATTCATTGCATTAACATATGAACAAATACTCTTGGGAAAAATATTGATCCATTGCTCCTCCCTCCAGCTATGAGTTAAATAGTAGGACAGACTGGATTCTGTAGCATTGGTTGGCAACCAATCTACTGCAAAAAGTAATGGTAATCTACTGTGGGAAAATCTTCAGCCCAATTAGTCATGATCGCCTAAGCAAAGATCACAAATGGCACTTAACAGACTGACTGACTGACCCACCTGCTTAAAATTTGTCATCCTATGGTGGACAATTAGCTAAAGTGCATGTACATGGTATACCTTTATACTTTTGAAAGTACTATTTTATATTTGGTCTACATGTTTGTACACATTAAAGAACCTATTATGTACTAAACCACTTCCATTCAGCTAAATGACTACTGTAAATTTCTAGATATAATTTCAGTTGATTTTTTGGCATATCATTTGTATCTGACTATTAATAACTTCTGTTATGGGCTACAATGCAATTGAGAGATGAATTGACAAACATGGACATTCATGCTCACAAAAAAAAAAGATGATTTTTCCATGACACCAATTTATTTTAACTACCTTCGCTCCTTGGTCATGTTTATTGTTTTAAAACATGATGATTAAAATTGTAATAAAACTTCAACATATGAAAGTAAATTTATACATTTTTACTTTGTTCTTGAGAACGAGCAACAAAAATATTAAACACTTTTTGTTATTTGCCAAAATCCACTGGGCCATGCGTCCTTGAGGATACATGGCCTAGTGGATATAAATGTTGGTTAGTTCCACTGACTTGACTCAAAGAGTCATGAGTTCAATTCCAGGCTACAGCAGTGGAGAATAAATAACTTAGAGATTTAAGTTAAAGGGAGACAACTACATGGCTACCAGAAGTGGCATCACACATGGAATGAGAATGATATACCCCAGTAATTGTAATAGAGGGTTTGGTTTGCAAATAGCAACTGAAAAAGGCTGGAGCATACAATAGCTAAAATGTCATAAAGATGAGGACAATACTCCTAACAATGTAAATAGTGCATTTTTTATTACATTATTTACAAAGATGATTTAATATTTGCAACAGTCTAAAGACTAATATAATGCAATACTTATCATTTACCAATGTATAAAAAATAAATAATGCAATACTTATCATTTACCAATGTATAAAAAATAAATAATGCAATACTTATCATTTACCAATGTATAAAAAATAAATAATGCAATACTTATCATTTACCAATGTATAAAAAATAAATAATGCAATACTTATCATTTACCAATGTATAAAAAATAAATAATGCAATACTTATCATTTACCAATGTATAAAAAATAAATAATGCAATACTTATCATTTACCAATGTATAAAAAATAAATAATGCAATACTTATCATTTACCAATGTATAAAAAATAAATAATGCAATACTTATCATTTACCAATGTATAAAAAATAAATAATGCAATACTTATCATTTACCAATGTATAAAAAATAAATAATGCAATACTTATCATTTACCAATGTATAAAAAATAAATAATGCAATACTTATCATTTACCAATGTATAAAAAATAAATAATGCAATACTTATCATTTACCAATGTATAAAAAATAAATATGAAAACAATTTTTATTAATAAATTTATAAACTTTTACTAAATTATGAAAACATTTTTTTACCGTACTGGCCCACTTATGACAGCAAAATATTGATATCAATATGCTGCTTAAAATGAGGGCAACATGTATTGATGTGTTTACTACTGAGTATCTTACATTAAGACATACGAAAAGAAAAGAAAATACAAACCCCTGAGCATGACAAGATGAAAATAAATAAATATATATATATATATATTACTACTAAAATTCTGCTAGCTTAACCCTATAAAAACCAATATCTCCCAACCCCTTCCTTTGCTAGAGCAAACATCTGGGCTTAGAATTTTTCCTCATTCTTTGTTTATATGGGACTAAGAATGTATGTCTTAAAATGACATGTTGAAAATGGCTATTTCCTCTCTAAATTTATAAAGAATATATATATATATATATATATATATATATATATTTTCTAAACATATATTGTTAAATATAAGAGACAATGAATGTCTATTATGCTTAATCATGAGCCGTTCTAAACATTGTATTTTGGCTTTAATTTCAGTTGATAATAAAGACAAAAATTCTCCAACATTTGGATATTTTTTTTAATTTGGTTCTAAGCTTTCGACTCACTTGAGCCATCTTCAGAGAGGTTATTAAGACAGTAACAAAATAACATCCACCATCACCGACGATTTTGTGTTGACATAAAACTCCGCTACAATAATATTACACAATAGTCTTTATTAGAGAATGTATATATGTTCTTCACAACTCAATGACACAAATATTACAAAATCAAAACTTATTTATAAATGGAACTTTGTGTGTGTGTGTGTGTGTGTGCATATCCATTACCTATCGACTCCGTAATGGCTGAACCGATTTTCTTGAAAATTTACACAGTTGTACTATAAGCGTCTGCGAGGGTTCTTAGCTAGGTTTTGTGTCGAGGTACCCCCGATAAATATTGAAAAAATGGGGTTATAGAAGGAGTGTTCCGATTTTAATCAAATTTGATACACTCATAGACAAAGACATAAGAAACGATATTTAGAAGTTTCAAGCTTGCAGTTCTTACAATTGTGTAGTTAATCAATTATATCTATATATAAAAGGCAAGATACCGGGTCTGATCAAAATCAGTTTTTCAGCCCTTTTATTTTAGTTTTTGCTTCGGGTTTGGCTCTAAGTACGTATAATTGTAGTTCTTAGCCTCAGCCATGATACCATTTACTCAGAGGACTTATTTAGCCTTCAAAATTCAGTTTACGATGAAAAAAACTTATTTGATATCGATATCAGGAAATCAAAATTTGATTTACATCCATTCAATTTTTTTCAGTTTACGGTTTCGCTTTAACTAGAAACAACTATTGCTTTTTAGTCTTTCATGCCAATGTCCAAAGAGTCTGAGCTCCAGGACCATGGATTAATTTTAAAGCTTTCATTACACCCGAGCAACGCCGGGCTATACTGCTTGTAAAATAATAAGGCAATATAAAGAGTGAACGCGTGGCAAAAGCTTTCATAACTGGTAGTAAAGAGAATGAACTGAGCTGACAATGCTTCACTATTGTCTTTCTCTCCATGAGCATAACAGGAGGTGTATATATATATATATGTATATATGTGTGTGTGTATATTTGTCATCCATATACAAGCCTGTTTCACTGTATCACAGCTCATCACTAGACATGTGGCTAGACATCCACTTGCCTCTGGCTGCGATCGAAACTCAACAGATTTGGTGTCAGTTAGTCACTACCTCCTAAGCCATAAGCACATGGAATCAGAGAAGGGAAATTTTAGCATGTTATATATAAGCAGTGTATCACCAAAAGAACATAATTCATTGCTGAAGAGTTATGCATATATCACCGAAGTGGTAACTGTTTTTTTCAAATTTTCCTCTCTAGAATGCTCAATCCTAATGAGAGCATAATATATATATATATATATATATATATATACACACAATGGTCTTCATCATAATAGACAGGATATATACGTATTCTTCATTACATGACAACATAATTATTGCAAAAAAATAAGGCACTGTTGAAGAGCAAACATCTGGCAGATGCTTTTATAACTGGTAATAAAGAAAATGTACGTTGTGGTGCAGTGGATATCGACTCAATGACAAATCGGGGAGTTGAGTTTAAATTCCAGTTGAATTTCTTGCATTCACTTATGCACAAATACCTTTGGGAAAGATATTAATCCATCTCTTACCTCCAGTTATGGGTTAAATAATAGGACAAATTTGGTTCTACAGCCTTGGCTGAAAACCAGTCTACCTCAGAAAGCAATGGCAACCTCCTGTGGGATAATCTTCTGCCCAGTCAGTCTGCCCAAAGCATGTATCCCGTATGGCACTCAACTGACTGAATAAAAGGAATGAGCTAAGCTGTCACTATCTTGCTATGGTATCTCTCTCTATGACCGTGACAGGAGAGAAATAAATATATACAAATAAATACAAAACAGTGTTTATCATCAGAGAGAATATGTGAACCAACTATAAAGTAATCCTTATTATTTACCATTTTATAAAGTTTGAATGTATTGCTAACCATTCCAATAAACAATATGCAATAAATAGTGTAAGTAAACAATCTTCTTCTATGTGCCTTGTCCTTTCAGGACATAGGCGATCATGGCTTTCCACGTCTCCCTATCTCTGGTGGCTCTTAGCACACATTCTCCTGTTACATCTTGCAACCCCTGTTCTGTCATCTGATTGCTCAGGCCCTTCAAATATGTTATCTGCTGTTTTTCTCTGTCTCTTTTTCCCTCTATCTGGCCTGTTAGTATCAGGTTCTCCTAGCCCTCCTTCTTCATTGTATATCCCAGGAACTTTAGTTGTCTCTTCCTGATGCTCAGTATTAATTTCCTTTTCATTTCCATTCTTTCCAAAACCTCATCATTGCTCGCATGCTTGGTCCATGATATCTGCAGCATTCTTCTGTAAAACTACATTTCAGTTGCTTCAAGTTTTTCCTTCATTTTCGATGCTATTGTCCAGCATTCACTGCCATATTGAAAAACCAACATCACATAGCAATCCAGCATGCTCTTCTTTGTTTCTAGTGAAATTTTCCTGTCTCTTAATACTTTACTCAGCTTCTGGAACATGTCCTTCACCATGCCGATTTGCTTTCAGATCTCTGTATCACTCTTCCCGTCATCTGTTAGAATACTTTCCAGGTTCTTAAATTTTTGTATCTGCTTGATTTTAGTATACCTGTATTTGGCATTTTGAACTGCGCCTTTTGCTGATGACCATGCATTCGGTTTTCTTGCAGTTTATTTGTAGTCCTTTCTTGACACTATCTTCAGCTCCCTTCTGTAGGAAGTTTTGTAAACAATCTAATAAATGGAAAAGACTATTTATAATTTTATTTCCTTTTTTTATTTGATTGTTGATTTTTGACTAGTATTGACTTCCATACTTATGCGTATTCAATAAAGCATTGTCAGCGATTGTTATTAATTTTAACAAGTAATTACCTTCATCTTCATTTTTGTCCAGCATTAATAATTAATTTTTATCTTTCAATTAATTTAATCTTGTATTTTTGATAAGATGAAATACTGTCAACCATTATTAGCGATTTTTAACTAGTATTGACTCATATCCTCAATTTTATTAGATGAAGCATTGTCAAACATTATTGTTAATTTTTGATGGCATTTACTTTCATCTTCACATCTCGTAATGGGGATGTCAACAAAACTATAAAAATATTAATGAATAATAAAACTTTATTTCAATGCAGAAATATTTTTTCTGTTTTTTTCAAAGTCTGAAATCAAAAGCACATCCAGAAGCAGTGAAATAACATGCATCAACGAACTGTAGAAACGAGAAGGCCGTGCCGAAGATCGCCTCATGTACAAAGGGATCAAATTGGATCTGCAATTTAATTGATCCTGACTTGGCAGCTCACCTTTCGTCAGTTTCTCACTCATGTGATTTGGCTTTCTCTGACTTTTCTAAAAATATTTTCATATCAAGTGCACTGACCAGTGTCCCCCGCCCAACTGGTACCCCAGCCACATGTATTTACGCGTGCTACATTAGCATCAAGGTCCCATCTTTTTACTGTTGTAATTGTTAAATGTAACTTCCCTTCTACTCTAATAGTTTCTTTTCTTGCATTTCCAATTTGTGGAACTCGCTTTCATGATCGCTATAGTAGTCGAAAAATTTAAGGCAACATCAATTGTCATCTTTTATCTACCTGATTCCCATCGATCTCTTATCTTTTCTTCAACATGTACTCTGTACATTTCTTATTCTTTCACTTTAATCACCTGCACACCAGTGGCATTTCTGCCTTGCTTGGAGTGAAATGGTCTAATCTAAATCTAAACTTATTTATAAATGGAACTTTGACTGAGGTGTATGTGTAAGTGTATGTGTGTGTGTATCCGTTACCTATAGACTCCGAAACAGCTGAACCAATTTTCTTGAAAATTTACACAGTTGTACCAGAAGTATCTGCAAGTGTTCTTAGCTAGATTTTGTGTCAAGGTACCCCTGATAAATATCAAAAATCGATAATCGAAAAAATCGAGTTATAGAAGGAGTGGTCCAATTTTAATCAAATTTGATACCCTCATAGACAAAGACATAAGAAATGATATTCAGAAGTTTCAAGGTTGCAGTTCTTACAATAGTGCAGAAAATCAATAATATATATATATATATAAAAGGCAAGATGTTTGTGTGTGTCTGTTTATCTGCCTGTATGTCTGTATTTTTTCAGCCCTTTTGTTTTAGTTTTTGCTTCGGGTTTGACTCTATGTAGGTATAATTGTAGTTCTTAGTCTCAGCCATGATACCATTTACTCAGAGGACTTATTTAGCCTTCAAAATTCAGTTTACGATGAAAAAACTTATTTGATATCGATACCAGGAAATCAAAATTTGACTTACATCCATTCATTTTTCTTTCAGTCTACGGTTTCGCTTTAACTGGAAACAACTATTGCTTTTTAGTCTTTCATGCCAATGTCCAAAGAGTCTGAGCTCCAGGACCATGGACTATTTTTAAGCTTTCATTACACCCAAGCAACACTGGGCTATACTGCTAGTTATATATATATATATATGTATATGTATATATATATAGGTCATGTAATAACTCGTTTACAAATGGAAAATATTCAAAAGTTACATTTTAATACAAATGTGCACTGGTCTAATTTTTTTATTACCAAAAACTAAATAATTAAACAATCAATCTATATATATATATATATATATGAATCTGTTATGGGAAAAATAGTCATAACTGTTATAGTAACCAGACTCTCACCATTCTATAAAAATCAACTTCTAATTGACCAAACCACTTCCATTCAGCTAAACAACCACCATAAGTTTCTAGATATGGTTTCAGTTGATTATGGGCATAGCATTCACATCTGACTATTAGCAACTTGTCTTGTGAGCTACAATGCAATTAATAGATCAATTGATATACATGGACATGTGCATTAATATGTTATGCAATTTAGTTTTTATTCTAATTTTGTTTGATCTTGTTTAGCAACATATCAACCTCCATTGGATTTTATGTCAAAATGTAAATATTTAAACACAATTTATATGGTTTCCACTAAATATATATTGAATGTAATTGTATTCCTTCAACTATGGATAAAATGTATTTTTTGGGAATTTTTTTTATATAAAAAATATATTGCTGGTATTTTTACTATAAAAAGTATTTTACACTTTCATAGTGCTTTGTTATTTTTTGTGGGGAGGGTTCCCTATTTGACCATAGCTGGGACCCAAACAGGTGCTTCCACCCCCGGATCAAGCAACTCCAAAAAAATCTCATACCACTTGAATGTGGTTTCCTGGCGTTCACTACTTTTTTTTATCAAAATGTATTACGTGGGTTACTTGAAAGACAACTTCCAAAAGCTAAGCCAAGTACTAAGAAATAAGAAAATTTTGGTAGAAACAAAGAAAAGTGTGTGAATCCTCTTCCATTAAAGTCACTCTTCTCAGAGATTAATAAGAGACTTGTGGTAATATATATAAATTTACTCGAGCCACAACATTAGCAACTAGATCCCACCATTTTACTGTGAAACCAATAAATTGTAAACACAAATTCTACTCTAGCAGCTTCTTTTCTTGCACTTCCCACCTGTGGAATTCCCTTCCATTGACTTGCTTTCTCAACAGCTACAATCTCCAAGAATTTAAATGTAAAGTCAATAGTCATCTCTTATCTCACTAACCTGCATCCTCTCTATCTCATGCTCCTTTCTCCGTGCACTCCACTCGCATCAGTATTCTCATCCTTCTCTTACCCACTTCCTGAAACCCCCTATAACCTGTCACTCTTTCTCATAACTTTCCTCCTATGTAACTCCTTGCACACCAGTGGCAGTAAAATACCTTGCTTGGGGCAATATGATTATAAAAAATAAATTCTATACTATTATGATGTGGATATAAAGTGGGAGATCAATTCTACATTTCAGTCAACATATAAACTGATTCCTCACTTTATGGCCACATTCATCCTTCTCTTACCCACTTCCTGACACCCACTATAATCTGTCCCTCTTTCTCATAACTTTCTTTCTATGTAACCCCCTGCAAAACAGTGGCAGTAGAATGCCTTGCTTGGGGCGATATGATCTTAAAAAAACATACTATTATAATGTAAATATAAAGTGGGGGATCAATTCTACATTACAATCAATATATAAACTGACCCCTCACTTTATGGCCACATTCATCTTTCTCTTACCCACTTCCTGACCTCTATAACCTGTCACTCTTTCTCATAACTTTCCCCCAATGTAACCCCCTGCAAAACAATGGCAATAGAATGCCTTGCTTGGGGTGATATGATTAAAAAAAAAAAAAAAAAGAAATATGATTCTACAGAAGTATGCTGAGAATAAGTTTTAAGGAAAATTAAAATTAAAAGGGCAGCTATTAGAATCAGAAAGAAGCAATTTAAATTTCTAGAGAACGGAAAGAGGAAAGAAAATTTGGAAAATTTGTTACTCACAGAACATGTTGGAACCAAGAGAGACAGAGGAAAATAGTGCATAATCTATCTTACAAGCTTTTGCAAATGGTTGGCAGAAAAAGGTTTAGGAGAGATCACAAAGACAAACACTGTAAAGAACTACAAAGGAGAGTAAGTTGTAGAGAGCCATGATTGCCCACATCTTCTATACATGTAATACAACAATTCAAAACCTAAATATTTGATATTTTTTTTAATATACATACGTAAACACTATGTTGTTTTTCTGGTTCCCATAAAATGGGTGATTGCTTTGGAATACCAGAAGATTGAATGTGCAGGTAGTGTAATAATGGCTTGGAATCGTTCATCATTGAGTAGAGTTCAAATTCTGGTTGAGTTTGTTATATTCACTTACTTGCAAATATCCTTAGGAAAGGTATGAATCCACCCTTTCTTCTCCTGCTATGAGTTAATTAGTAAGAGTTGTATCAATGTCCCTAGCACCTGAAGAGTCTGGAACGTACTATGGCTGATGGCAATAAAGATGATGACAATAGTCTGAACAGTTTAAATAATGTAAATACTACCTCATCTCAGGAGTATAGACAAACACAAAAGGTTAAAAATTCCTAGCACCTGAAGACGGTCAGAGCATACAATGGCCGAGACATTGCAAACATGGCAGTAAATGAAGACAGGGTAAAATAATGTAAAGACTTGTATCACTAAACAATTATTATCTAAAAAAAAAAAAATCTTACAAGCTAAAATATTCTCTGGCTTTAAATAACCTGTAAAAGGCTTATAAGTCATTGAAAACACAACCATCAGTCTTTACTAGTTTACTCATACAATAAAAATTACACGACATAAGTTCTTGTTGTCAGTAGGACTTTCACAAGTTATTCAAAGTTTTTCTAACCATATCCTAATTATTAAAGCGTACTTATTTCTATATTTTCTGTCCCATGTAGGAATGGAGGGAAATTAACTTGAGTTAGTAAATTTATGAGTGATTACTTCCCTTAGTCATTTTAATAATCTATAAAAATAAAATATTTATCTGCATTTAGACAAGATCAGTTCCCTAGCAAAATGAATCATTTAATCAATCAGTTTATTTTCTTGTGTTTCTTATATTGCAGTATTATTTGTTCCAGCCTTTCATGTGAGGCGCTCAGATACCTTTGTCTATTTAGTAATCGTCTTGCTTAACTTTGTCTTGAAATATGCTTTGTCACCACCGTCTTTGTCATTCTGGTGATGATCTTTTTCTTTCATGAGATATTTCCATTTTACTGTCATATTAAACCAATAAAGTTTTTAACATGAAAAGATATTGAGCAAAAAGTTTTTGTTTCTTTGCCTCTGATTTTTAATACTTTCTAACAATTTCCATAATTTTTGAAGGCACGGGTACACTAGTATGCACACACACACACACATTATATATATACAGTACGATGTAAAAGTATTAGGACAAGAACTATTTTATCTTTTATGAGGCATATTGACAGAAATATACAATTTAATTAAAGTAATTTTATTTGACTTACTCAACAAATGCTTTAACAAGAATAAAATACTTGTTACAAAATAAATTTAGGATTTAGAATAACAGCCTTTTCCTTTGATCACAGCCTTCATTCTGTCAGGTATTGACATCACAAGCTTCTTCAATATACCTAACAGTGTCTCCTGCCAAGCAACTTGTATTTGTTCTCAAAGTGTGTCTTGCAAAGTAACATTAGATTTATCAATTTTTTTATCCAAAATATCGCATAGATGTTCAAGATCAGGGCTTAGTGGGGGCCAATTCAAATTCCGAAGCCTTCCTTCCTCTTTCTTTTTAGTTAAATAATTCTTACAAATGTTTGGCTTTTCACTCTGTTTTTGAATTTCAGTGAAGTTTTTAGGAAAATCACCCCTGTCCTAATACTTTTGTACACTACCGGTAGTGTGCAAAAGTGTTAGGACAGGCATGATTTTAAACTTTATTTTGATGCCTCATAAAAGATAAAATAGTTCTTGTCCTAATACTTTTGCACAGTACTGTATATATATATATATATATATATATATATATATAAAATATATTAGGAAGTTTTCGTAAATTTGATAAAATTCTATTAATGTTTTTTGTGTTTAATGTTTCCTAGAAAAAGTAAAAAGTGGTATCAATCCTCCTATATAGCAGGGAATTTCCAAGTTCCTTTTTCACAGATAAAGAGAAAACTGGAGATAACAAAAATATGGTTTCTAAAAAAGGATACTGAAAATACTATGGATAGAGCCAGTAAGCAAGGAAAAAAAACACTGAAGGTAAATGGAAACAAAAAGTACACATCTACTCAGAATCAGAAAGAGTCAGCTGAAGTTTCTTGGATACGTAACAAGGAAAGAATGCTTGGAGAACCAGACATTCACAGGACATCACACAGTAAAAAAAAAGAAATGGAGGAGCAGGCTACCTGTCTGACAGGCTTGTGTGAATTGATGGTGGAACGAGGTGGGAGAGATGGCAAAAAGACAAACTATACTTAGAGACAAAAGAGATGGATGTTTCAGAGAGCCATGATTGTCTACGTCTTGAAGGGGCACGGTAAAAAGGAGAAAAATATTGTTAGTAATTTTACTATAAAAATACACTGGAACAAAATGTCAATGGTTGCGAATTATCCAAGCATGGTTAAATTGCGAGCTATTTTGGGCTAATTAGACTTGAATAGCAATCAGCCTAAGGAATGGAAAACTCTGGATTCAAAACCCTGGGCAGAAGGCAACGGGTAACCATTCCATTATCTTGTTCAAGAAGTACATGGCAATAAAAAAAAATAGAATTCGTATGTCCGTTGTGGTGCAATGGATTGTAGCGAAACTTTGGATCCTGATTGGTCATCAAATCGCAAAATTCAAAATATGTCAGAGAAATGGTTTTTCCACAGCTAAAGAAAAAAATCATTCTGCGAACCATCCCACGTGACTGGATTCAATATTTAAGGATGGTCTCTAACCGGTCACAGTGATCAGTCAGAGGAGGCATTTTACCGACACACATCTAAAATGTAATGGCAACTTTAAATCGACCCGGAGATAAGGTCAGGTCGTACTTTGTTCTCTTTTTCCTTATCTCTCTCAACAGTTACTTCTAGAACATTCTGTACGAACTCTTGATACCTTAACTTTCTCAGTGAACATTAATTCCTACAATTCTTGTTATTCCTTCTTTTAATAAATTTCTATTTTAGCATTCTGAATGTATATTTTATTATTCCACTCTTCTACACTAATCCACACATTCCAACTTGCCGAGGAACAACCTTCTGATAAATATTATTCTGCATAAAATCCTGTAAGCTGTAGGGAGTTCGGTTAAGTCTGACACAAGGCCGAACAAAAGAAACATTAACCAGCTCCCTACACTTCAGGATATTGGCTTGGAACGACAAATTGGGGAGCCGAGTTTAAATTCCAGTTAAATTCATTGCATTCACTTCCGAGCAAATACCCTTAGGAAAGATATTAATCCGTCTCTTCCCTCCAGTTATGGGTTACATAACAAGACAGACTTGGTTCCATAGCCTTGGCTGGCAACCAGTCTACCGCAGAAAGCAATGGCAACCTACTGTGGGATAATCTTCTGCCCAGTCAGTCATGTTTCTTTCGAGACATGATCGTCCAAAGCGTGTGTCCCGGATGGCCATTAACTGACTGAATCTGTACATAGCCATGATTGCCTACGTCCGGAAAGGACATGAGAGTTTAAAGCGCTAATATTAAGTATTTTTAAATATACCTAGATAGACTAAACTATCGCCCGGTTCACACTCCACCCACATCTATTGAACAGGTGAAGAGGCTCATCCCTTGTTTCCTGTTTAGGATTCGGTTTCCGGTTTTCTCTTTTCTAATCTTCTTTTCACTTCGTTTTTTTTTTTTTTCAATTGGAGTAGAGAGACTAAACTATCGCCCGGTTCACACTCCACCCACGTCTATTGAACAGGTGTAGAGGCTCATCCCTTGTTCCCTGTTTAGGATGCGGTTTCCGGTTTTCTCTCTTCTAATCTTTTCACTCTTACGTAGCCCCCTGCACATCAGTGGCGTTACCGCCTTGCTGGGGGTGATATGATTTAAAAAAAAAAAAAAAGAAAAAAAGAAAGACCTCCAAAATAAATAAAACGTCTTAGTTATTTTCTACTTGATAAACAAAAACAGAAAACATATACTTGTAAATTTCATTATATCTTAGGTTTAAAATATCAACTTTGATTACAAATTAGTTTTTTTAACGGTCATGTAACGGATGCTCCTGCTGATGGGTCAGCCGGGTAATACCAACGGAGTATAAATATCAGTCCATCCCTCCTTCTGTCTGTTTAAGGTTTTTTTTTTTTTCTACTTTTGGTTCGAGCAATTTTTTATTTTTATTTTTTTGTCTTCCCCTGTTTTTTTGTCACAGCTGTGTTCTTTCTCAGTGTGTTTTGATCGCTTTGTCTTTTCTTTTCCCATGCCGTGTGTCACTCAGCCTGCGGCCCCGTTCACTTGTTTCTGCAGCATCAACCCGCCCCCGTTCAGCCTCCTTGGCTGTCATTTGCATCATCATTGTCGTCCATCATTGCCGGCAACTTTACCTGAATAAAATTAAAGAACATCTCATCATTGATCTTGTGCAAACGGCGGGTTTAAAAGGTAGGGGTAGGTAAGATTCAGTCGTAAGAGAAACGGACGGGGGATAAAAATGGACAGAGTATAGGGAGAGTGTAGGGGTGAGTAGATGAAAGGTGATTGAAGAAGTAAGAAGAGAGAAAAGGAAAATAGAAGTGTTAGCAAGAAAGATGACAATGACGAGAGAGAGAGAGAGAACGGTTTAAACTAGAGGTGAAGAAAAGGCAGTAACAGAAAGAGTCTAAGTCATTTGAGAAATTAAATAAAAAAAAAAAACAAGGTTTTGGAAATAAAATATTGGAAAAATTGACAAGAAACAAAAAAGAAAACAAATATAAAACAAAGGAGGAAAAGGAGAAGAAAATCAAAAAGAAACAAATAAGGAAGGTAAAAAAAAAAAAGCAAAGAAAAGTGGAAACGGAAAAGAATGAAAATAAGAAAATAAAAAGGTATAAAGAGAACACTAAAAAAGAAAACGAATAACTGAAAGACAATATGAGAAAAGAAAAAAAAATTAGAAGAGAAAGAGGAAAGGACCGAAAGTAAAAAAAAAAAGAAAAAAAAAAAGAAAGTGAATAAGAAAAAGAAATTTAATGGTACGAGTAAAAAAGACATAAGAAATGAACTTTGGAAAAAAAAAAGAATGAATAAACAGAAAGAAAAAGAAAATGGAAATCAAAAGAAAAAAGAAAGAAAGAAATATAAAGAAAGAGACAAATAAACCCATAAAAGAGAGAAGTTAAGTAAACAAAGAAAGAAACAACCAACGAAGCAGAAATAAAGGGACAAATAAAAGCAGAAAGAAAAAGACAAGTAAACAAAGAAAGAAACAACTAACCAACCAAAGACACACAGAAAGAAAGTAAGTAAATTAAAAGCGATGTGGGGATTAAGACGTAAAAAAGAAAGAAAGAAAGATGATGTTTTATGGAAAGTAAACAAAAAATAAATAAATATACAACAAAAGAGAAATAGAATAATAAAAAAAAATTAAAGAACATTACAGAAAAAACGGTGAAAATAATTTAAGGGAAAAAGGAAAATTTTAGTGAAATAAAAAAAGAATTGAAAAATATTTGGAGAGCAGAAAACGAATATAGCAAGCACGGTAAACACGTATAAGGCAGTTTGAATTGTACAGAAGTGGGATGGCATAAAAGGTAGAAGGACCCATAGACAAGAGAGGAGGGTAAGGAGGCAGTCTAATAGGGCAAGGTAAAAAAAAAACATAAATGAATGAAATGAAAGACGATAGAGCAATGAGGGGACATTAGCAAATCGAGTTGGAAGGCGAGGAAAGAAAGTCAAGAAAATTTTGAGACATTTACTAATCGAAAGTATTGAATTGAAAGTAATGGAAGACGTTGAGAGTTCAGAGGGACGAAAGAAGGAACAAGGGGAATATCTAATCATAAGAAGATGGGTGACAGGGTGGAACTGCGGAAAAAAGGTAGGAAGTAGTTGAAGGTGAATTATGGATAGGGTGGAGAGACGAAAGGTAGGCTGATGCAGAAGAAAGCGAGAGGTGGGGGGGAAATAAGCAAAATTAAATAAAATAAAGGTGGGAAGGAATTAAAAGACAATGTTGGGATTGGGATAAAGAAGAATGAGTCATCGGTGAAAAAAAGGAGACAAGAGAAAGAAAGAAAGAAATGAGGAAGAGAAATTTATGATAGGAATGTGAAAATAATGAGTGAAAGAAAGAAAGCTCAAAATACAAAGGTCCAAGAAAGAAAAGAAGAAAAAAATATATGGTGGGAATGGAAAAATATTTAGAAAAAGAAAGAAAAATACCCAAAATTCTAAGGATCTACAATTTCCGAAAGAGACAGAAAGAATAAAAACTAAAAATGAAAAGTAACAAAAAAAAAAACAAAAAAACAACAGAACAACGGAAAATGGAAAGAAAGAAACAAACAAACAAACAAAGAATAACTAAAAGGAAAGTGAAAGAAAAAAATTACATGCCTGGGTAAAGTGTCAGTGGAAAAATGATGAATAAGTATTGAAAAAAGTATATAACAGGCTCTCTCTTTCTCTCTCTCACACACACACACACACACACTATATATATATATATATATATATATATATATATATATATATACACGTGAACACATTAACAAGGGGTGCTGAAAAGTTTTCATTTTTGAGCCACTTGTCAAAATCAATATTCTGAAATTTGGACATAAAAATATCTTTTTTTAGGATATATTTTTTACATTTATAAAGTCCGTCAGTGGACGAAAGGCGAAAGGTGTCGGCTAAAAAATGAATTTTTTCTCTTGTCTCTTTCTTTTACTCATATTGTTCCTCTCTACAGATTATATCTGAGAATATTGGTGCGCGTGCACACATACATTTGGTCCTATGCTTGTCTACGCTATAATGAGTAATATATCAACACACACAAAAACATATATGTGTGGGTGCGCGTACGTGTGTATCAGTGACATCATTGCATCAATATTTTTATATGAAAGCTCATTATCTCTCTATGGAAGGAGATAGAGAGGAAGCGACACTAAGGCAATAATGTTATACATATATATATATATATATATATATATATATATGTATGTATGTATATATGTGTATGTAATTACCATTATTCAAGTAATCCATACGAAACGAAAATGGAGTACCCATGTTGAATTTATAAAATAAAAGCTATACTTAATTCTCTTTTAATTTCATCTTTTTTATCTTTAACTTCCTGTCCTCCGTCACCCAATTGCCTTCTCGTTTCTGTGTCACAAAGGCTGATTTTTCTTCAGCGCGCGCAATCACACACACACACACACAAAGAATAAGTACACGTAACATACAAATTTAGTTTTCTGTCATTTAGGATTTTCCTCTCAGATAGATACATCCAGGTTTAACTAGGGACTTGCTCAGCATCAGCCCGATTCTTTTATTCTGCACTTACTCATCATGTGCATGTGAATGACTGTCTCTGGGACAGAACACCATATTTTATTAGGGGGTGTATTTTCCAGGAGGAAATCTAACATGAAATGACATCAGCAGTCGTTTTTCGGAGTGATTATTCGTTTGGCCATTCTGCTCAGGTCATTCGAAACATTCGCGTTATATATATATATATATATATATTATTTTTAAAAAATAAACACGTATTAAGTTTGGTAAAATTTGTGGACGTAACGATTCCGTTTTCAGTTAAATAAAAAAAAAATGATCGAAACAAGTTTTATCAGAAAAATGATTTTACTTTGCATAAAAATTGCTTCTCTTTCTATTTTAACAATCTCTAACCAAATTCTTATGGTTATATCCCAGTCTCTTCATATCTATCTATATTATATAGGTACCTCTACTCATTTTTGATATCTAGATTTTAAGTTGAATTTTAAAAAATAAAGTTTTCTTGAAACTTTTATTTTAGTTTTAATTGAAAGCTAAATGATTAAATTTACTATTTCCAATAAAGAAAATACTCTGGTGGATTTCAAACAAATTATCTTGATTGGAATCTAAAATCTATCAATTTTTCGGCCATTTTAAACGATCGACACATTTGTAAACAAAATCTTGCAAAAATAAAATATACATCAGTGATACATTATTTTTGGAAAATTTAATGTTAAATTAATATAATTTACACAAGTATTACTTATTTATAGCATGAACTTTAAAATAAAACTATTTCTTAAACACAGAGTTCAACTTTCTGACCGTATGTGTTGACAGATTTGCAAGATAAGATATGCATGGCGATCACGACTGACATAATTGTACACATTTTTTTTCTGTAAGAGGAAGAAACCCTAAAACCTGACCTTTTAATTTACATAGAAATTACCATACAAAAATAAAAATTCAAATACACAACAAAAAAAAAAAAAAGAAAGAAAGAAAGAAAAATTATTTTAAAACTAGGAAGATATGACGATTTGTAATTAAACTTTTTAATTTTCGGTTAGGAAAATATAATCTTCACTTTATAAGGTTTTAAACTAACCCCAACAAATCTGTTAGGTATTTTAAAAATATTTTTGAAACTTTAGAAATAATTATAATGAATAAAAAATGAAAACAATTCCTTTAAAATTGCATTAACTTTCTTCATATCTATCAATCTATGTATTCCAGTCTATTAAAATCTATATCTGTTTCAATCTATTTATCTCAGTCTCTTCATGTTTAGCTGTATATCACAGTTTCTTCATCATATCTATTTTTGTCTGTTCATATGTATCTATATCTGTTCATAGCGAGCTAGATATCTATATATTTTTGTCTGTTTTTTTTCAGATATCTCTATCTATAATTCACCGTATTTCATACCTACACGTCTGTCTTTCACCGTCTTTTTAAATGTATCATTCACCGTATTTTCATGTCTATTTAACGTGCACCGTACTTTCATATTTATCATTCAATAACCACTTCATATGCAACTTTTTATAAACTTACCTGTCATTCTCTGTTATGGTGAAACACACATATTCCTCAGATAATGAACTCTCTCTCCAATATTAGTAAGCGTTAACGGGAAGTTAACTCCAGAAGTTCATAGGAGTTCTTTAGAGTACTATTGGAGTTCAGTAGAACTACTAGGCAGTTGATATTAGTCGACAGTTAGCTGAATACTAAGGAGTCAGCTTTTCAGTGGAAGATTACCAAGTTCCTAACATTTTGGGTACGTTAAGTCAATTAGCAACCGACATAGCACGATTATAACTTTCAGTGCGAAAACTACTCCACAACATTCTCAGAATTTCCATCTCTATCATTCTCCGTATTTTCATATTCACTGTCATTCCATATCTATCTTTCATTAGCTATCTTTTCATATTTATCTATCTACCTATCATTCACCGTCATATATCTATGCTTCATTCATCGTCATTTCATATCTGTCTGCTTCATTCATCGTCATTTCATATCTGTCTGTGTGTCTCGATCTATCATTCTCTGTCTTTACATATCAATCATTCAACGTATTTCCATATCTATCTGTTGTGGAGGAATATCCTGTCCTATCCCGGAATGGGTATGGCCCGGGTTATGAAAGACCTTGACGAGAACGAACTACAGAGGTATAGCGCTCGAGAGATATCGAGTGTGTTCGTGGCTATACGAGAGTCTTCGTCATTACACGGGAGTGATCAAGATTATTCGTCATTATACGAGAGTCGACAGCCATCGGCCTCAGACGATAGTTAGACGTCACTAGACGGAAGTCTACTTCTAAAAACGGACGCATACGTCCTATACAGAGACATAGCCTTCTTAATTGTTATTCGTATTAACTGTTCGTTGGGTGTACTTGTATTTGGTTTATTGTACTGAGGTATAATAAATCTCTATTTATATATCCTCAGTGTTAAGAGTTATTTCTTGCACTATTCTTTCTCTGTTTATCCCCTCCCGGGATACAACACTATCATTCAGGTCTGTCTACAATTATTCGTCATTTCATATTTGTCCATGATCCACCGTCTCGTCAGGTCAATGCATCCTTCGCTCATTCATGATTCAGATCATTCTCCATCTTTCCATATCATTCTATCATTCACCGTCTTTTCAGATATATCATTCCCTGTCATTACATATCCATCATACCAATGTTTTCCATTCTATAATTCACCGTCTATTAATATCATTCTTCATCTTTTCATATTGATCTATATTTCACCGTCTTTTCATATCTATCAGTCACTCAGTTAAGTGTCATACGTGATACACGCTTGAGTGATCATGTCTCTTTCTAGACATGACTGACTGGGCAGAAGATTAACCCGCAGTAGGTTGCAATTGCTTTCTGCGGCAGACTGGTTGCCAGCCAAGTCAATAGAACCCAATCTGTTCTGCTATTTAATCCATAACTGGAGGGAAGTGACGGATTAATACCTTCCCCAAGGGTATTTGCACATATCTTATTTATCTTACACCGTCTTTTCTCATTTATAATTCTCCGTTTTTTAATATGTATGTATCATTCTTCAACTTCTTCCTTATCTATACATATCTATTATTGTTATGGTGCCCTTCTACAAGGAATGGATTCTTCTTACTATATATAATTGCCTGCGTGACTTTCGGTAGGCAGTTAAGAACAGTTAGTACGTAGTTAAAGCCAGCTACTAGTCAGGCAATAAGCAGCGTAACTGCACCGTTCAGACTTATTTCTATTTGTTATACTAATACAGTTTTGAACCTACCTTCTGTGTTCCGTGTCTTACTTCTGGTCAAACCGATCACTACAACTTTGCGACGAATATTTGCATTAAGATTTGCCACAACAAATTGGCGACGAAGATCCACAACAATTATTCACCGTCTTTTTATATCTACATATCTACTAGTCTTTTCAGATCTATCAATCGCCGTCTTTTCCTATCTACCTATATATCATTCACGTCTTTTCATATCTAGCATTTGCCGATTTTCCTCTCTATATTTCATCGTCTTTTCATATCAATCTTACATTCTTTGTTCTATCTATTTTATCTATCATTCTCCATGTTTTTAGATTTATCAGTCTTTTCAGATCTATCACTCAACATTTTTTCATCTTATTTATCTTACACTGTCTTTTCTTATTTATCATTCTTCGTCTTTTTATGTGTATGTATCATTCTTCATCTTTTTCCATCCTTCACTATTTTTAAGATCATTCACCGTCTTTTCATATCAATCTAGCCATCATTCCACCTCTCTTCATTTTTATATCTATATATCAATCGCCACCTTTTCATATCGATTATTCACCGTCTTTTCATATCTATATTTCGTTGTCTTTTCAGATGTATCTATCATTCACCGTCTTTTCATATCTATCTTTCGTTGTCTTTTCAGATGTATCTATCATTCACCGTCTTTTCATATCTATCTTTCGTTGTCTTTTCAGATGTATCTATCATTCACCGTCTTTTCATATCTATCTTTCGTTGTCTTTTCAGATGTATCTATCATTCACCGTCTTTTCATATCTACATTTCGTTGTCTTTTCAGATGTATCTATCATTCACCGTCTTTTCATATCTACATTTCGTTGTCTTTTCAGATGTATCTATCATTCACCGTCTTTTCATATCTATATTTCGTTGTCTTTTCAGATGTATCTATCATTCACCGTCTTTTCAGATGTATCTATCATTCACCGTCTTTTCATATCTATATTTCGTTGTCTTTTCAGATGTATCTATCATTCACCGTCTTTTCATATCTATCTTTCGTTGTCTTTTCAGATGTATCTATCATTCACATCTATTTATCATTGTAATTTCACATCTATCTATCATTGTCTTTTCATATCTGTCGTGAATACTAAATAAAAATAACTGTTTCTTCATTGTTTGCAAATTTACGACCTAGTGTGAAGATCTATTTTTTGTCTAATAGAACAAAAGATTGTCTCCATGCTGAGAAACAGATCAAGGCAAATTTCGCGAGCAAGTGTGAAAATATTTATTAACCAATGAAAAGAGAGCGATTTACAGAAAACAACAAATTGAACTTTCAATGACCTGAGTCATGTTTCTTCCAGTCCAAAGATGAGCCGACCATGTAATCAATTTGGCTAAATATTTCACGTTTTTCAGTCGGTCAGGAGGGGAAGAGAGAGACTTAATCCAGCATAATGTAACAGAAACTGACCACCGCCGATCAGCCGCGGCTGTCTCGGCAAACCATGTTCGCACCCTTTCACTTTTTCTCTTGTGATATTTTCGTTATCTCTACCACTTCACTTTCCCGCCAAACACAAAACGAAAAAGAGAAAGAAGACATTACTACTACTTTGTTGATACACTCAATGAAAACATGGACTTAACTTTTTTCACATTTCGCTAAAACAAACGAACTCTTAATTCCGTAAACTCCTTACTACACTTTCTCTTAGAACATTTTCACAGTTAATAATTTCAGACCTACAATTTGCTGTTAGGTTGTTCGGTAAATAAATTTTCATTTATTTATACAAACGAAACAGTTTTATATTCTCTCAATTTTATGATTTGGAGTAAATTGTAGGGAGTTCGGTTATGTTTGACACAAGGCCAGTTTAATAAACATGATCGAGATCCCTATTTTATATCTATGTATCATTCTCAGTCTTTTTTTATCTTTTTCTTTTTTCTTATCTATCATTATCTTTTCATATATGCCTAACTTTCGCCGTCTTTTTAGATATATCTATCATTCTCCATTTCTTTTATATCTAAAAGGAAGCAATTATTCGATAAGCTATTGAAAAGTTCTCAGTCCGATTGATCAAAGAAAAGATTTTTTGTTTTGTTTTGAGAAAATCCCCGCTTTTTCGACCCGAGAAATTCCAAAACTTAGACACAAAAATGTATTCTCTTTCAGTTTCAAACTTTGGTGAGTAAAAATCCCACCGCGAACGCCTCTCTTTTATTAAATTAATATGAGCATTCAAGGGCACGGCGTTTTATTGCTGAAAATTATATTTAAAATATTTGAAAGATCCAGCCTACCTGTTTTATTCGAACCAGCCCATATATTTGAAACTCAGGTATATATTAACGATCTGTCATGTCTCACAAACTATTCAGAGTAAATGCTAGCTTTAATAGATGGTGCCTCGTGGAAGGCTAACGAATTTTGCCATTAGCTTAAGAAGAACTGTCATATAATGTGTAAGTTTGCATTTGTACATACATGCATGTATATATTGTAGAGGAGTCATAACACTGAGTAAATGATTATAAACCCCATAACATTTAAGTACTTGAAAATACACGTAAAAATGATAAGCAAGACGAGAAAACAACAAATCGAGTATTATTTTATTATCTGGTTGTTATGAGATGTTGGAGACACAAGAGACAGTAATACTGAGCAAGAAAAAAAAAGCATTTGGGGTGAAATGTAGATCAAATATGGATAGGAATCCAACAGAAAGATCAAGAATAAGCAAAGTGTATACAGACTTTCTCGTACGTTTTTTTTTATAGATGTATATAATGAGTATAGGCACCTCGAAGTGGTGTAATAGTTAGCAAACTAGAATCATTACAATTGAGTAGTGAGTTCGAGCCTCACTGGATACCCCATAAAAAACACCTTCCTGCAGGTTTGGGGGTTGGGCGCAGGGCTAACAAACCTGCCCCATAGAAAAAAAAGTTTGTTACAGAAACAGCAAAATGCTGCCCTAAAACACCATTGGGTGTAACGGGTGATGATGATTTTTGATAATGAGTATGGGTGTGCGTTGTGGTGGAGTGGAGGATGTGCGTTGTGGTGCAGTGGCTATCGGCTCGAAACAAGAAATCGGGGAGCCGAGTTCGAATTCCAGTTGAATTCCATGCATTCACTTAGGCGCAAATATCCTTGAGAAAGGTATTAATCAGTCTCTTCCTTCCAGTTATGACAGATTGGATTCAATAGCCTTGGCTGGCAACCAGTCTACCGCAGAAAGTAATGGCAACCTACAATCTTCTGCTCAGTCGGTCATGTCTCGAAAAAGACATGATCGCCCAAGCGTGTATCACGTATGACACTTAACTGACAAACTGATTATGAGCATGCAGATAATTTAGTTGGAAATTACATCAGTGTCTTGGTTTTTTTTTACTGAGAATTTTTGTAGAGTGCTAAGTGGTAGATGTTAATATTATGATCTGAAATAGGAAAAGGAGATAAAATTTTCGCTGACGCACACGTTAACGACCTCTCCGTGTTAACTGCTTGTCTGAAAATGTCACGCGTTTTTATATGCTTAGAAGTGAAAATTAATTCGATTCTCGTTGGTTTAGAATTAGTGAATTAATGATAATTAATATAATTGTTTATGACACATGAATATTTTTTTATGGACACGACAATATATATATATATATATATATATATATATAGAGAGAGAGAGAGAGAGAGAGAGAAAGAAACACATACAGTACGCAATTAATAAATTGTCACCATTTCATATATTTGAATTTTGCGCATGCGCGTTGTTTACAGTCGACAAAATCGAAAACAAAGTAAAATTGGGTCAGTTGGGCACCCCTCTGTGAGAAAAAACCACTACGACGAAATGAACTCTGAAGTTTGGAAACGGCATGCTGTTCTGCATCATATTCATGTTGTAAGCTCTAATACAAACATTTAAGAGTGTTTAGGTGTGAAATTGAGGAAATTTGCATGAGTCTAATGGTGATCATCTTCCCACAGAAGAGAATTTAGTTCTACTCTGGGTCAAGAGAGTGGCTACTGGAAGAACCTATGACTGGCTACATGACTCTGCACCATGCTACACAATTAGGAGAATCCAGTCATAGCTGACAGAGAACTTCTAAGATCACATCACCCCTTACATTTGGCCATCTAACTCCCCAGACTGTAACACCCTTCATTATTATGTGTGGGGCACATTTGAATGAGGGACCGACAAAACTCACTGTAACAGAAGAAAGCAAGGATTATGACAGCAATCAACACTTAAACAAGTAGCCATACAGAAGAGTTGCAAAAGATGCCAAATTAGTCTGGCGGCAGATTTGATTGAATAAATTTACTCTTTAGTATTTTACGATATTCTTGTATAATTTTCGTAAATATATCTGTTAACATAAGATGGCACTATTATGTTAATTTTTGCATAATTTAAACGACAATTTATCTATTACAACTTATATGTATATATATATAGGTTTACTATAAGGAAGTTATTCACTTAACTGAGCAGAGTCATGCCGACTTCGAAGTTTTGTGTTGGCACCATTATCATGTCCTCACTCCTCCGAGCTTTTTTTTTTTTTCAATTTGCTGTTGTGTCTCGGTTTTGTTCTTATTTTTATGGAGCTTGGTGTAATTTAATATTTTTGTACGTTAGTTGTTCTGCAGATGGCTGATTGGTTCTGCTGTGTTGACTTCTTTTTAGTGTGTTTTATTAACTGCAGGCGGTTTATTGCTTTTTATTGTTTTAAATTCTTTTTAGTGAGCATGAATGAGTGTCCACCTAAATGTTTTATATTGAGTTGGTTTCTTCTTGTCACGTTCGAATGTGTACATTTTCTCATTCTTTCTTTTTTTTTTTTTAGTATTTTACTTTGGTTTTGCTAGTTTTTCCTCCAAACATAATTTGCAGCCTCTGCTATTGCTGTTGTATGTGTGTTGTGAACTTTTTTACGATTTCTCGTTTAATTTTAGTGGTAATATTATTTTCTTTTTGATTCCCTATGTATTTTTATAGCGTGGTGCTGTTTTTGTACTTTTCTGTGTTGAGTGGTTGCTGAATCTTTCTTTGAAAGTTGTTTCTGTTGCTCCTATGTAAATCTTTTCGTCTGTGTTAATGTTGTCAGATATTTATTTTTAAGTGGACAGTTTTTTTTTCAGCAGTTGCGTTTGTTGGTATTGCATTGTTAGTTGGTCTTATTGCTATTGATCTTATTACGTTTTTGGTCATTTTTCCATGATCTCCATGCATCTGTAACTGATTCCGACTGTGTTTTTGTTGATGATTTTTGATAGTTTGTGTTTGTTTTTCCATTATACTGAAAAATATTTTTCATATTTTTCTTTTTATTATGTTGTTGTAGGATTAGTGGAAATATATTTATGTCTGTTTTTTTTTTTTAATATCCGCTATTTTTTAACGTTACTTCTAGTAACGCTCAATCCCTATATCGACCACGATATGACAAAAAATCTGCTTGCCAAAATATCTTTATCTGTAAACCACTGAAAATCAACAATTATTGGCGCTAAATATCATAGCTTAACATTATACATACATCTATCCATCCATACATCCACACATACAATCACAATATTATCAAAAGTATTTTGATAATAATTATAAAAGCCAAACGTATTCAGACATCGAGCAATTATATTCAACTTCCCACTGGAAACCAGAAATATAAAAAAAGAAAAAAAAAAGAAAATCTATCTAAGCAAAAAATTTTCGTTGTTCGATCAAATTTGTATAAACGGAAAATTGTTCTATATATATATATATATATATATATATATATATATATATTAGAGTTATGATAATGTTTGGCGCCAAGATTGTTGTTTTTGTTTTTAGAAGATAAAACTTATTTTGGCAAGCAGGTTTGTTATTGTAAAGTGCTCGATACTGGGGGAGATAAAGTGTTGACAATTTTAGTGCAAAGATTTTGTCACTTTCACTGAACAGGTTCATTACGACTTCAAAGTTTCGAGAGGACACCGTTATGATGCCTTCACTCATCGGGGCTAGTCTTTTTTTTTAAGTAATAAGCGGACACCTATTTAATATAAAACAATTATGCGGATATCAGCTCACTCATATATAAAAAGCAATAAAAAATATTAAGAAAAAAAAAATCAAACACCTGTCCAATATAAATAAAAATAATCGCAAACAAGAGCAATCTCACAAAATATCAAACCACACCGAGCTCCCTATATATCTAAACTTATTTATAAATGAAACTTTGTGTGTGTCTGTCTGTGTTCGTTATCTATAGACTCCGAAACGGCTGAACAAATTTTCTTGAAAATTTACACAGTTGTACTATAAGCGTCTGCGAGTGTTCTTAGCTAGGTTTTGTGTCGAGGTACCCCCGATAAATATCGAAAATCGATAATCGAAAAAATCGGGTTATAGAAGGAGTGGTCCGATTTTAATCAAATTTGATACACTCATAGACAAAGACATAAGAAACGATATTCAGAAATTTCAATGTTGCTGTTCTTACAATACTGCAGAAAATCGATAATATATATGCATGAAAAGCAAGATGTTTGTGTGTGTGTGTGTCTGTTTATCTGTCTGTATGTCCTTAAAACGAATCCACAATTTTTATCCGATTCTCACCAAATTTCACACAAATATTCTTTAGGCTGAGTCTGAGCTCCAGGACCATGGATTTGTTTTAAGGCTTTCATTACACCCGAGCAACGCCGGGATATACGGCTAGTAAGAAAAAAACGAGACTGAACAGCAAGAAAACCAGCCCCGATGAATGAAGACATCATAACGGTGTCCTCACGAAAATTCTAAGTTGGCATGAACCTGCTCAGTTAAAATGACAAATTTCTTTCCTAAAACCCTATATATATATATATATATATATATATATATATATATAAAGTATAGGGTAGGTATGGATGGAATAATATTCTGCATCCAAAGAAACCCTATTCTTAAAAAAGTGCTCAATACAAATTTGAGCTAATAATATTTATTTAAAAATTATAACATTAATATGTTATAATATCACTACAACATTATTATAATTAAATAAATAAATAAATAAATATACTTCTTACGGTCATATCACGTTGAATACACCGGTTCTCGCTCGATTACCGAAAGTAAGCAACATTAAGCCTGGTCAGTACTTCGATGGGTGACCGCTTGGGAATACCAGGCGCTGTAAGTGTTTAATGACGGATGTGCGTTGTGGTGCAATGGATGTCGGCTCGGAGGGGAAATTGGTGAGCCGAGTTTTAATTCCAGTCGAACACTTTGCATTCACTTACGCACTGGTACCCTTGGGAAAGGTATTAATTTGTCTCTTCCCTCCAGTTATGGGTTAAAATAACTGAGGTCTATTGTTCATGCGATCTGTGACAGACTTCTGCACCGATTGTTTGTTATCAGCAGTTCAAAAAAGTGTCGATGGTGCTACACATGCCTTCACCACTTTAAATAATTCTTTGTGTGGCAGTCTAACTGAGTTAGACGCTCATACGTCGAAATCGACAGGGAAGTCCATAATAATATGCACTGAACAGTTTTTTTTAATCATATCACCCCGAGCAAGGTGGTAACGCCACTGATGTGCAGGGAGCTAAGTAAGAGTGAAAAGATTGAAAAAGAGAAAGCCGGAAACCACATTCTAAGCAGGGAACAAGGGATGAGCCTCTTCACCTGTTCAATAGACGTGGGAGAAGTGTGAACCGGGCTATAGTTTAGTCTATCTACTCCAATTGAAAAAAAAAAGAGTGAGAAGATTGGAAAAGAGAAAGCCGGAAACCACATCCTAAATAGGTTAGATTTAGATTAAATTAGTCCAGTAAACAGTTCTAGTAGAAAGTGCTCAATACATGTCTGAAGGAAGATGAAGATTCAAAATGTAGTGAATTTAAATATTTAAGTAGGAAAGATCAGCCTGTTACGATACCATGGTTTCTAAATTTTAGTTTCGTCAGGCGATTTGTTTTTGTTCAAAGTAAGGAAGTAATAATTTGTTATTGGGAATTCTTTCATCTGGATTTGTACGAGCCTAGAAAATATTTTCTACTGTGTCTACACCCGGACATTATTTCGGACCTTTCATTTAGTCGCTTTTATCGTTCTGGAAATGATATTATAGCCAACCTTTCTTCTTGGCACCATCTGCAGATATCACCACCGTTGTAGGGTTTGGCTTTTTAAAATATTTTATACGTCACGTTTGGGTTCCCGCAATTATTTTCTTTCAATTCCTGTACGTAGTTGTCTAGTTTGATGCTATTGTTAAGTTTTTCTAGTTTGAATGTGGACTTGCGATTATTCCATCGTGGTTTAAAATTTCCTTCAGTACATCCTAAGTATATGTTATATTGTATTTCTGCTCTGTTGACGACTCCTTCCGCTTTACAACTTATTCAAGTGGATATTTCTTTTTATTTCTGCAGTTACAATTTTCATTAACAGTAATCTGCTATACTTTTTTTAAAAAATGTTTGTTATTTTGCCTCTTTATGTGATTTTTTAAATTAGAAGTACAGTTGTAACTTAATCTGACTGTATTTCTATTAAATTTTGCTGCTACCTTGGAAATTTTGGGGAAGTGATTGTTAAGTAGTTCGAAAAGTCTTTTTTTTTTCCTATTTTGGATTTTACTTCTAAATTTAAAGGTGGGTTAAACCAAATTATATTAGCTTTACTCATATTATTCTTCTCTTTTTTTTTGTTTATTAACCTGGGGTTTATTTGTTTTTATAAGAAAATGAATATAAAACCGATGAAACTCATACATACATATATATATATATATATAACTTAAACAAAATGGACGTCATGTTATACCCTAGGTACCTTTCGACCAACACTTTTTCAAAGGTATTCTCCTCTTCGGCATAGCAGCGTCTGACTTTCTCTTCGCCCGAAGGCAGAGAGGCCGAACTTGGTGAACTCTGAATACAAGCATAGTCCTCCTGAATATAATGTTTTCAGGACAGATCCATTAATGGCAGAAATAGATCATGCAACATTCTCTCCTGCTTTATTTCTACAGAAGAAAGAAGTTCTTGAGCCGATCGTTATCGATCGAAATGGATTTAATCCTGCTGAATTTTTATTCCTTTGTGCAAAGCCTCCTTGGTAGTCATGACTTATTTCCCTCTAAGTTACTTAAGGACACATAGCCCAGTGGATATTAACGTTGGTTAGTTCCAGTGATTTGAACCAAAGCGTCGTAAGTTCAATACCAGACTACGGCAGTGGCGAACAAGTAACTTATAGCATTAGAGGGAGAAAACTCATGATTTCCAATCGAGGCTTTACGCAAAGAAAGAGGATGATGATTTTGGATTTTACTTCTAAATTTAAAGGTGGGTTAAACCAAATTATATTAGCTTTGCTCATATTATTCTTTTTTTTGTTTATTAACCTGGAGTTTATTTGTTTTTATAAGAAAATGAATATAAAACCAATGAAACACACACACACACATATATATGACTTAAACAAAATGGACGTCATGTTATACCCTAGGTACCTTTCGACCAACACTTTTTCAAAGGTATTCTCCTCTTCGGCATAGCAGCGTCTGACTTTCTCTTCGCCCGAAGGCAGAGAGGCCGAACTTGGTGAACTCTGAATACAAGCATAGTCCTCCTGAATATAATGTTTTCAGGACAGATCCATTAATGGCAGAAATAGATCATGCAACCTTCTCTCCTGCTTTATTTCTACAGAAGAAAGTTCTTGAGCCGATCAAACATTCTTTGGTATCTGCAAGGCCGTGCTGGATAGCCAGAAAAATAACGAAGTTCTTCCTCGTTATCGCTCGAAATGGATTTAATCCTGCTGCATTTTTATTCCTTTGTGCAAAGCCTCCTTGGTAGTCATGACTTATTTCCCTTTAAGTTACTTAAGGACACATAGCCCAGTGGATATTAACGTTGGTTAGTTCCAATGATTTGAACCAAAGCGTTGTAAGTTCAATACCAGACTACGGCAGTGGCGAACAAGTAACTTATAGCATTAGAGGGAGAAAACTCATGATTTCCAATCAAGGCTTTACGCAAAGAACGAGAATGATATACCCCCGTGATTGTAATAAAGGTTTCGGTTCGAAATTCATAGCACCTGAAGAAGGCTGGGGTGTACAAAGGCCTAAACTTCGTACAAATGGCAACAAAGATAAGGACAATAGTCCGAATAATGTAAACAGTTTAAATACTACCTAATCTCAGAAATATAGACAAATACTGATTTTTAAAATTTTTTGATCAATTTAACGTGTGACCAGATCAAATAATGCCTCCATTTTCTCAACGTTTCGACAATAGCATAGGTTTATTTTTCTATCCCAGAATGCCAACGTTCTTATTTAGACAGGGTTTTGGGGAAAAAGACTATGGGCCTCACCGACTGTCTTAAAGAGGCGTCTATGTTGCATTCTAAGTCGCTGTGTCTACGACTAGAGGTAGTGTATGATCAGACGTAGTAATGGCTTTTCACTTTGCCCTTCTTTAACACGTTAACTTTTTCTGCTATAGGAGATAATGAGAATTTTGATACAGCTGTTAGAGGTTTTTTTTTATGAAATATTCAGTGAGCAAACATTTCTAACGCACAGCATAGAGCATGTAAAGGTTCTAGGATCGTCAGGCTGTGTCATGGATTCAGAATTGGTTTTGACATTATTTTTACTGACTGTGTATCCAAGTAGTTTCATATTTTTACGATTAAAATAACATTTGTCGTGGTTATGTGTCATCGTGTACCTTTTAACAGTCGCAATGTATAATTTCAAATTGTTGTCCTGTTCCACTCGATTTTTCCCGCAAATGGTTATATTATCGATCTAAGCATAGATGCCTTGCAGGTTTTCTTTCCATATTATTTTGTCTATTACCCGTTAGTTACGTCGAACAGTATTCTGCAAAATTGATAAAGTTTACTGCTAGATCGATGGCCGTATATGATGCATCGCTGGGCCTAATATCTATTTGATGGTAGGCAATTTTAAAGTTCAGAGTACTAAATAGTTTGTTTTTAGCTACTTTTTTTATCTCATCTATTTTTGACATAGGGTAGGCACCCAGAAAAGTAAACCGGTTTGTTTGAGAATAGTCGATTACCATTTTCTTTTTCCTGTTCTAAAAAGCCACTACAAAGTTTGGATCTCTCCACAGCGAAGAACTTGTTTTGGTTATAACTCTTCATTATACGAGTAACTTCGGTTTGGATAAATAATTTATCCTCCTCTATGTGTCACCTATATTTATAGCTACCGGTTTACAATCGGGTGTGAGAAAAGTGCTGGGTACGGCATTCTCAAAGCTGCTAGGCTATAGACTTAATAGGTCAACCAAACAAGTATCCCGATACTTCTATGGAA
Source organism: Ascarosepion bandense (assembly GCA_037127315.1). Classification (NCBI taxonomy): domain Eukaryota; kingdom Metazoa; phylum Mollusca; class Cephalopoda; order Sepiida; family Sepiidae; genus Ascarosepion; species Ascarosepion bandense. The sequence continues at coordinate 5,520,407 of JBBBDQ010000200.1, read as the reverse complement.
AGAGATGAGCTGGTGATCTCTATTTTGTTTAGACACAATTAGTTTTTCCATGAAGTTTCTTTCTCAATGCTTGTGTTAAGGAAGTTTTTTGTGTTTCTCGTGTCAATCAATGCTTTTAGTGGCTGTTTGTTAGCCGTGATATCTATAGTTGTAGTTGATAGATAGCCAAGTGTATCCACTGATGTTGAACAAGATAACATTTCGCTCTCCTTTGTACTTGTACAAATTTTAGCCCAGTGTCCCTGCTTTCCTCATGTATAACATTTTGTCCCTTTAATTAAGACTGTTTTTTTTGGAGAGCAAGATGGCCAAGCAATGAAGACTTCATCTGCGATGACCACAAAATTATATACGCAGGAGGTGCAAATAATGTAAAAGGAGTCGATGTTATATCCTAAATAAAACAAGCACAAGAAAATGTGTTATGGAATACTGCCAGATATCCGAAAGAATTCTAGTAGTTAAAATGAAATTGAGGCCTCTCAATATATCGGTAACAGGGGTATATGTACCGACAACACAAAGTACAGAAGAAGAAATCAAATCCTTCTACTCCATGCTAGATTAAGCCAAAGCACAGTGCAAATCACAATAAATCAGAATTGTCATGGGATATCTGAATGCTAAAGTTGGCCAAAGGGAGAGAAGGTGAAACGGTCGGCAATTTCGGACTGGGACACTGCAATAACCGTGGTAAGAAATAAGTCCACTGATGCACAGAGAATGACCAGATAATAACCAACACCTGGTTCCAAGAGCATCTAACAAAACTATGGACATGGAAAAGTTCAGGAGGAGAATTATGGAGAAGCCCGAGGAGAACAGCAGGGGCACCCGGCCAGATATGGCAGCAATATTCAATGCACGGGCGGATGGTAGATTTATAAATGTGCAGGATAGATTTAGGCTGAAAAAACTTCCGGGCCCTACACAGAGAACCGACTTTCATAGCAGCGGATTTAGCAATGGATTCGATATAGTCATTCCATTTGAGGTCCGCTGAAAGTGTGAGACCAAGGAGGCAAGCCTGGTCCATGCTGAGGGATTGCCGGATATATGTAAAGACACCGCAGTCGAGGAGAACATGTTTTACTGTATAGGATTCTTGACATGCAATGCATTCAGGAGGTTCTTCATTTGTTAGGAGATAAGAGTGGGTTATGTGTGTATGTCCTATTCGAATACGGGATATAATCACTTCTTCTTTGCGTGATTTACTGGATTCTGGTAGTTGTTTCTTTAGGATGGGTTTGATTTTAAATAATTTGTTTTTTGCCATTTCTTTAAAATATAGTTCTTGAATAGGGGTTTATAGTCAGTGTATGGAACCTTTATGTTACTTGTGTCACATTTTAGGGCGTTTTTTTGCAGTCATATCGGCTTTCTCATTTCCGAGAACTCTAGAGTGACTGGGAATCCAACAAAAAATGATAGTTTTGCTTTGTGTGATCATATGTATTCTATATAAAAGTTGCATTAAAAGTAGCTGTAGTGATATCAGCGAACGACATCACCTCAAAGGAAAAAGCACGTCGGAAAAAAAACGAGTGGATTAGCGAAGAGATTCTTGACAGAAAACGATATCAAGATAGGGAAGGAAATAAGGAGCAAATGTCAGTCAGTTAAGTGCCATACGTGAAACAAGCTTGGGCGATCATGTCTCGAAAGAGACATGACTGACTGGGCAGAAGATTATCCCGCAGTAGGTTACGATTGCTTTCTGCAGTAGACTGGTTGCCGACCAAGGCTATAGAACCCAATCGGTCCTGTTATTTGACTCATAGGTAAAGGGAAAAGAAGTCTATTAAATTATTATGTAGTAATTAGTGAGGAATCTGTTTCCTATTGTTATGAAGTAATAAACTGATCCCCCACTTTATGACCAATATAAGCCTTAATCATTATTCCAACTATTATATTCAGTCAGTCAGTTAAGTGCCATACATGATACACGCTTGGGCGATCATGTCTCGAAAGAGACAAGACTGACTGGGCAGAAGATTATCCCGCAGTAGGTTGCCATTGCTTTCTGCAGTAGACTGGTTGCCAGCCAAGGCTATAGAACCCAATCTGTCCTGTTATTTAACCTATAACTGGAAGAAAGAGATGGATTAATACCTTTCCCAAGGGTATTTGCGCGTAAATGAATGCAATGAATTCAACTGGAATTCGAACTTGGCTCCCCGATTTCTCGTTCCGAGCCGATATTCACTGCACCGCAATGCACATCCTGGAGCAAATGTAGACAGGCTAAAAAAGATGGTTCAACGACAAATGCGCCACAGTGGAGATATACATAAAAAATAAAGGAACTAACAGGGCAAAATACCTGCTCAGCAACAGGATATATAAAATCAAAGGATGGTATACTAATGTTATAAAAAGAAAAAATAGTTTAGAGATGGGACGAGTATATCGGAGATCTCTTCCACAAGAGAGAGCAACCAGCAATGCACAAAAAATACGGATGTACCAGAAATATTAAAAACCGAAGTGGAATCGACAATGGCCAAATTGAAGAGAAACAAATCACCAGGACCAAACGGGATTGTAATGAAGATGTTGATGTTCTTCGAAGGCTTGGGCGTAGACAGACTCACGGAAATAATAAACGAAATCGACAACAGCGGCAATATACCGGAGGATCTAAGCAGATCAATTTTCATAACACTACCTGAGAAGCCAGGTGCAAAGGATTGTGAAACCCCACCGAACAATCAGTTTAATAAACTACATAACAAAAGTTATTATCCGGATTCTGATGAAAAAAACAAAAAAACAAAAAACAAAAAAAAAAAAAAAAAAAAAAAAAAAAAAAAAAAAAAAAAAAAAAAAAACAAAAAAAAAAAAAAAAAAAAAAAAAAAAAAAAAAAAAAAAAAAAAAAAACGCACAGCAGAATCGGCCCAGAAATAAGACAAGAACAGTATGGCTTCGTTAAAGATACCGGAACGAGGAACGCAATATTCATGCTCAGAATGCTATCTGAACGAGCAATACAAATGCAGAAAAGACCTTTATCTGTGCTTTATAGACTACGCAAAGGCGTTCGACAAAGTACGAGACAAGGGCTTGATAGAGGTTCTTTACAACTTCGACATTTTTCAGAAAAGACATTAGGATAGTCAAAAATCTCTATTGGCAGGAAACCTCTTGTATACGGATAGGAAATGAACACAATATATATATATACAAAAACAGAAAGGGGCGTGAGACAAGGCTGTGTTTTCTCACCGGATCTATTCAACTTGTACAGAGAAGTAATTATGAGAGAAATAAAAGCCTTGCCGAGATTCGTCATTGGCGGCCACAATCTCAACATTATAAGATAAGCGGATGACACGGTGCTGATAGAAGACAAGGAAAGGAAAAAGCAGGACCTTCTACAGAACGTAGCAAAAGAAAGTGAGAAGAAAGGACTAAGCATAAACTTCAAGAAACTGAATGCATGGACACCAGCAAAAAGAAAACCCCAATATGCCAACTACAAGTCGGATAAACTAAAACAAAAGACGTAAATAAATTCAAATAACTGGGAAGCGTTTTGACAGAGGATGGAAAGTGCGACATGGATGGTCAAAGACGCATTTCAGAAGTTAACCAGAGTACTGAGAGACATGAAAATCTCATTGGAAACAAAGAAAAGGGTGCTGGATTGCTATGTGGTATCTGTCCTTCTGTATGGAAGTGAATCTTGGACGATCTCATCAAGGATGAAGGAGAGGTTTAAAGCAGCAGAAATGTAGTTTTACAGAAGGATGCTGAGGATACCATGGATAGAGCATGTGTGCAACGATGAGGTGTTGGAGAGGATGCAAACGAGAAGAAAACTCATACTTAACATCAGAAAGAGACAGATGAGGTTCCTGGGACATGTAATGAGGAAGGAGGGCCTGGAGAATTTAATACTCAAAGAACGGATAGCGGGAAGGAGAGACAGGAGAAAGCAACGTGAGACGTACTTATTAGGTCTGAGCAAATGGATGGCGGTGCGAAGTTTAGAAGAGATATTAAGAGAGAAATATTGAGAGCAACAAGAGACAGAGCCAAGTAGAAGTTCATGATTGCCTACGTCCTGAGAGGACACGGCAGGGGCGGGGAGGAAAATAGGTGAAGAGGTCTCTGACGTTACTGCATTTTATCGTACCTTTTACCATTTTGATTTGCTAAATGCAGTGCTCTTGCCTGGTCATAGAACTGCTGTAACGTTAAGGTGATATTTTCGAGTATTTTTTGTCGGATATCCATATACCGAAGCCCATTTATGAAGGCATCTCTTATCAATTCGGCTCGATATTTTTCTGCTGGTACCAAAGAAAATCAACAGTACTTAGTCTTACTAAGGCTTGATAGAATCCGTCCATTAAATCCGAGGCAAGTTGACGCCTCGTATCCCAGTAAGTGTTCAAAGACTATTTAATTTCTCGTTTTTATGTAGTTTCTGTCCAGGGTTGTTAAAGTCTCTTCGTATAAAGGTGCGTCTTAATATTGAGAACTTGTACTGAGATACATTTTGTGAGGTTGGGCAGCTTATCATAACTTCTGTCGAAGTAGGTATGAAACTTTTCCAGTGACAATACACTAGTTCAGTGTCAGACGCATTGGTGGAAGTAAAACGTTTAACTGGACAGATTAGATTAATCATTATCAAAATGATTAACAATGAGAATTCATTAAACTGTAGAAGAATTTTTAGAAAGAATTTGTATTTGCTTAAATGTAAGCTTTAATGAACTCTGAATATAAGCAGAGTTCTTCTGAATATATGTGTTCAGAACAAATACATTAATGGGGGAAATGGGTCATGCCACACAAGGTACTGTGGTTAAAAAAAGTTTTTTTTCTGAATTTTGTCGGGTTACTTTCCTTGTGTTAAGTCATTTTTAACTTGTTTAAAAGAAGCATTGCTACCCAAATACACAATTATATACACATATAGAGTTTATACAGAATTTTCGTTGTTCTTCGATTACAATTATATATATATATATATATATATATATATATATATATATATATATATACATACATAATTTCACAAGCCCTCTAAATAAAAAGTCAACTTGTGTATTTCTCGAAGATAATATTTTTTTCTAACGTCGACTAGACCATTTCTTGATATAACGTTTTTATCTCTAAGAATTAAACCCGAAAAGAGACAAGGAAACATTCAATTTTATATGAGACAAGATAAGTTAACATTTTCTTTTATTTATTACTATTTTGGATGTATCATGGTACTGGTGCTGTGTCGATGTCTTGAGGATCGGGAAGATAGTAACTATCGATTCACAACAAGGATCTCAGACAGAGAACTTGGCGAAATCTGCTAGTTGGACCTAATAAAACAGATTTTTGTATCATTCATAAAGTATAATTTACACCGGGTTTATATATATATATATATATATATATAATTTAAACTTCAAAAGGATAAAGCAGCCAATGAGCTAATCATTACAGAGATGACTTCAATATTTTTCTCCAATATTTTCCACAATCTGGAAATCTTAGCATTCAGTTCAGAGAAGTTGGCATTCATTTTTAGTTGTGTTGAGAACGATCTGTTTGAAAATGACAATGTTTGGTTTGCTTTTTCTTACCATTACTAACAATTGTGTGTAATTTACCATTTCTTGGACACGTTGTAACCATATATTTTGCACAAGAGCCAGTGCAAGAAAAGGCAAACACGGTCACGTCGTCATTTGTTTTCCCACTGTGCTACCATTTCATAGTCATTGATAGCATGTATGACATTCCTTGGTTTCTCTCCAAAATACATACACATTGGTTCATCTCTAATGTGGGACTGGATATGACTTTCGAATGTGAGGCTTGTTCCTACGCTTATGGTAGCTTTCTAAGTGTAGCTTAGCCGAAACTATGAGGCAACCTTGTGAGGATCAAACTCACTCTTCAGTCGTGTCGAAGTCAAATAACTTACCTGTCAACATGGCTGTCTCCCTGTAGGAAGGTGAACATTCAAGAGTGTGAGACTCACCTTGTAGATGTTTCCAAGTAGCATAAAAAATAAACAGGGTTGTAACTGAATACATGTCCCTATGTATCCCAAAGACAAATGGTGGATATTGTGCTGAATATTTATGGAGCTCAAAGCACACACTGAAATTATCAGCCAATCACTGCTTACAGAATAGACTTGCCTGTAACAGAATGGAATCTCCCAGGTTATTATTTAAACCACCTACCAATTGGCCCTGGTGGTTTTTTGGTCAGTCAAACCCAACTTCTATTCTAGCTGAGTACTGGCTGTTTCTTCCACAAGATTTTTACAAGTCGGAACTGAGACAAGCTTGCTCAACATTACACTACGTCGAAGTGCCTGTCCCTGCGCTGCTATGATTACAAGTTTTGAACCCTTTTATCGTTTCTCTTTCAAATTGCCCATGCAACCACAACAGAGAACCTTTTCAGCATGGCTGATGACAGACTTCAAGAGAGCAATACACTATGCCTTCTTGACTACCAGAGACTGATCACAACAAAGCCCAACAAACACTCTTGCTGTTTACACAGCGTGAGTCTGTAAAACCTGATGTAAACAGACTCTAGTACTTTCAAATGAAAACAGTAAATGTGAATTAGCTAATACTTAAAAGTAATTCACAATAAACTCCATGGCACACTTTCTATTTTTTTCCAAGATATTCACAAATTAAAGAACACTGGACATTTAGAAAACAAATTATTGCTGAATGTCCGGTGTATTTAGGACTTCCGCGGATTGGAGAAAAAGAGGAAAATCTGACTAGATAAATTTCTTCTGGTGTGCAAAACTGTTATTTTTCTGTCGAGATGCATATTGTGTCTGGTACTAAATATGTTCTAGCTTCAATTAGTAAGGACGTTCTCCCCACTCATCAAATAAATTCTGCAGTTTATAAATATGATTAGGGCTGAAGTGTCGTTAAATAGGGCGAACTACTCAACGGCTTCGTACTGAAAATCAGGAATCATAACTCGCAAGAAGATGAACTTATCCGTAACACTTATTATTATTCCTCAGCGAGAGTGTTTGCTAAGCCTTGCTGTGATCATTCTCGAGTAGTTCATTCTCCTTTCCCACCACTGACTAATTCATTTCCCACAACCATTATATTTTACTCTAAGTTCTCCCAATTAAAAACTTAGATGAGCGGTAGCGAAACCGGTTGTTTTCCGTTTTAAATTTTATACCCATTATGCCCTGTAATATAAAAATTATGACTTTTAAAGCAATACTCAAGTTCTGTATCACTATATATCCAAAACGAAGCAGATTTCTGGAAAAATATTCATATTAATTGTTGAGAAATTAAACATTAAAACTGATCCAGCCGGAGAGCTCAAAGTAAATAAGACTATCTGTTTACAGAGCCAATACGTATATTTTCACATTTTTTACAAAAGTTCAGAAGTGGCATCTAATGATCATTTCTGCGAGCAGAATCTGCTTCGTCATCATTATACCAAATGGAGGTGGTCAGATGTCAGGGGTGATGTAGGCGCAGAAATGTGGCAAGGTGCAGAGTCTTGGTGCCATACATAGGTTTATCCAGCAGCCACCCTCTTGACCTAGGGAAGCACTACCTCCTTAAAGTACTTGATGTAGGTTTCTGTGTTGAGTCTGAGTCCCTCACCTACAAATTAGTGGTAGAGGTGAGCACAAGACTTGAGAGTTGAGTTGAAGGGAGATAACCGATAACTGGAAGACGCATGACTCATAGAACGAGAACAGTCTACTTCCGATGAACGAAATAAAGGGTTCAGTTCAAAATTTTAATCACCTGAAGAAGGTTGGAGCGTACAAGAGCCGAAACTTCATGAATATGGCAACATTAAGGCATGCCCTTCTTTTTAAAAACACGACCGTAAAAGAAAATGTGGACATGCGTATGATGATGGGGTCTTTGTTCGGTTTTGTGATCGTTTGAGAGAGTTAATGCTACTTCCTCCTCACTAAAATTTTCTCGTTCCCTCTTTCAATCCATGCAACCTTCTTTCGTCTGACTGGCATTATCATCTTGTTTCGGGTTAAATAATTTAAAAAAAAAAAAGCTTTTGAGTCGAGAATTCTTTCTTTATTTTAGATAGTCTGATTTCATTTTATTTTTGATGGAGGTGGACACCAAAAACAAATAAAAAATTGAAAACTAATAAATGAATTTAATAATATGCCAAAAGAAAAAAAAAGCACGCTATACCTGTATCCGAACTTGGATTCTCTCCATAAGTTAATGTCGAATTTTGACTTACGTAGTTTTGCTTTCAACCCGACTAGGAAACTAATCAGAATGCAATTCAATTTTTAAATTTGAAAATATAGGTTATATGTTTGGAGAATACAGGTTTTCTTTTTTCAATCTTACCGGGAAAGTGTCAGCTGATCGAGCCACCGTCTAGATTGCTTTACTTCCGGTGCGATGAATCTATTTTTGTTACAAGATTATTGTCTTAGCTTTCTCTGTATCCCAGCATTATAACATTAAATAAAAACAAATTTTATATATATATATATATATATATATATATATATAGGTACCTCCGCAAAATCACTGAAAAAAACAGCATAGTATGAAGGAAAAAGGCCCAAACTAAATAAAAACAAAATTTTATCGGCAAAATGTTTATATTGTCATTAAGAAGATAGATCAAAGAATTTTTGAATTATTTCTAACACGCTCGAAATTTTTGTAGAAAGTCTGTTCTTTTTCTTACATCAGTGCAAGCCCTAAATTGCCGCAACGTTAATAAATAAAAAAAAAACGTAATATTGCACAATGCACTTTTTTGACAGTGAAAGACATTAATTTGGAAATTATCGTAAAAAATCAAATAATGGTTGAATTTTGATGAAAATTTCAGAACTTATTCCTAATTGACCAAAATCAATGTTGAAACAATTATTTTGTATAAAATACTGGTAGAAATATTTTTTTTTTACATATGTTACCCCCCACCAATTAATTTCCACAAATGTTTAAAAATTCGAATTTTGTCCACAATAAGCCTAATATAATTAAATTCAGGAGTCATTGGGGAATGCTAATCAGCAGTTTTTTTCTCCAATAGAGCCCTTTTTCTAAAAAATAGTTCCGAATTGCGAAAAATGCAATGACTATGCCAATTTTTATGTGGATAAACTTCTGATTGCTTTTATGAACAATATAATTTAAGCGTATCATTAGTCTGAAAAGAAAAAATCAATGAATAATGAATTTTTACAAGAATTATTTTCATTTTTTTTAAATTTTTAATTATATATAAAAATTATATATAAAAAGTTTAAAAATTATTGTTAAATTTCTTCCTCAACGTGTTCGGCTAGGGTATGTAATTAATGCATGAAGACTACAATTACTAATCGAAAATTTAAAAGCTTAATACAAATGATTGAGCCCCTGGATTTTTAAAATAATTAAAACATTTTAATTGTGTGCATTTTTACTGCCCGTATTTTTATATGTATGGATGACCGTACGTGATATTTATCATTAAAAGGTCACGTGAATCAAGAGTTGTCTTCCATTACATAAAAAATTACATTCGTATATTTTTGTCGCGTTCGACCACCCTACTTTAGCCTTGTTAACAACTTCCGGTTGTCATTATGTCAATCAACACTTGAAATAAGTAGTGTAGCTCGAATTACCTTAACTATCGCCCTATCAGTCTTCTACCGATATTCGGGAAAGTATTCGAGGCTATAATCAATGCTGAAATAGTTCATCATATCACCGCTTTGCCAGGTCCACGGCCGACCTGCTAACAACTGTAACGGAGTACATGCCCTTGATGAGTCTGACGAGGCTCGCGCGGTTGCTCTGGACATCTCTAAGGTCTTCGATAGGGTTTGGCACTCTGGCCTCCTATGCAAGCTACGCGGTTATGGTATTACCGGTCGCCTGCTTGACCTAATCCAATCTTTCTTAAATAACCGCAAAATGAAGGTCGTTCTGAATGGGCGTGCCTCTTCGTCCTACAGCATGAATGCTGGTCTCCCACAGGGCTCTATCCTGGGCCCGATGCTCTTCCTTATTTTCATCAACGACCTCCCAGATGAGATCAAGTCCCAAGTAGGCATCTACACAGATGACACTACAATATACTCCCTCTCCAGTCAGAAACCTGTCGTGGCGGACAGACATAATCTCGCTGCTGATCTTGAGCGGGATCTACACTCTGTGGTGAACTGGGGCAAGAAGTGGCTTGTCAACTTCAATTCATCTAAGACCAAGCTGTTGTCTGTCAACCATTACAGGTAACCTCTTCTGCCTCCCATAAGCATGGATCAAGTGATTCTCCCTGAGAGTAATACACTACGCCTCCTCGGATTTACCCTCTCCTCAGACCTCAAATGGAACCACTATATTGAATCCATAGCAAAATCTACTGCTAAGAAGGTTGGGTCACTATGTCGATCCAGGATGTTTTTTCCACCTGAATCCATCCTGCATATATACAAGTCAACCATCCGTCCGTGCATGGAGTACTGCTGCCATTTATGGTCAGGTGCACCTGCCGTTCTCCTCAGTGTTCTTGACAAGCTCCAAAGGAGAGTCTGTAATGTGATAGGTACTGATCTGGCGACTCGACTGCGGCCACTTCCCCATCGTCGAAATGTGGCCTCCCTTTGTTTGTTCTATAAATACTTTCATGGCTTCTGCTCGGACGAACTTAAGTCACTGATGCCTCCTCAACAGGTGTTTACAGGTGCAACCAGACTGGCAACTGGGTCCCACCCATTCACAGTCAGGTTAGCCAAATGCAGACGAGAATTCTACTCCTGCAGCTTCCTCTCTCGCACTTCCCGCCTGTGGAACTCGCTCCCGTATTCTTGCTTTCCTGACGGCTACAACCACCAGAAATTTAAATGCAAAGTCAATACTCATCTACTAACCACTGGACTCTAGCTCTCTCCCCTCCCCTGTATAACCTTCCCTTTCTCTCCACCTATGTATCTGTCATCGCACCTACTTTCTCAGCTTTCTATTGTTCCTTTCTAACTAGTATGTACTCCTCACTCTTTTCTAATTAATCTTTTTACATTTATGTAACCCCCTGCACATCAGTGGCGTTTCCGCCTTGCTCGGGGTGAAATGAGTAAAAAAAAAACTGATAAAAACTTAGTGCGAATATTTCAGAGAGTAAGAAGTACATTTGTATGAAAACAGGTAAAGGTAAGTTTTAACAAATTGACTTCAATAACGTGTCAGCGACGTATATTTTATTTTGCCAGATTTTAAAAACAGGAATGTGGCTACTGTTTAAAAATGTGTCAATCAATCAAAAAAATGGTGGTACTTTTAAATTTTTTTTTAATCTGAAAATTTTAGATTCCAATCAATATAATTTCGCTTTAAAATACGCCAGTGTATTTTGTTTACTGGAATTACTAAATTTAATCTCTTGACTTTCAATTAAAACTAATTTTAGACCTAAAATATAACTTATATATTTTAAAAATTTCATTTTAAAATCAGGTATTGAAAATTTATACTGAAAAGTGGAGGTACCTAAACACACAGACAGAAAATCTAATTTACCCTGACTAGCCGTAGGGTGAAATTTAGGTAGGTTTGTTGGCCCAGGCTTAGATTTTCTGTCTTTGTTGCTCTACCTCCGTATTGAGCGCTTTAGTGTTAGGGTTTTCGTCTTGGTTTGTTTTTTCTTTCTTAGGGGTACTTGACTCTGTTCATGTACTCCGTTTGTTTCTTTTTTTTACTTCACCCTCTTTTCCCACTGAGTTTGTCCTCGGTGAGTTGTTCAAGACGATTTAAATTATAGCTTAATTAGTACTAGTTTTGGCAGAGTTAGTTCTGTTACTAATTGTATTGTAATTACTATAGTTAATATTATATATATATATATAAATCTCAACTTATTTATAAATGAAACTTTGTGTGTGTCCGTTACCTATAAACTCCGAAACGGCTGAACCGATATTCTTGAAAATTTACACTGTTGTAATATAAGCGTATGCGAGTGTTCTTAGCTAGGTTTTATAAAAATATCGATGATCGAAAAAAATCGGCTTATAGAAGGAGTGGTCCGATTTTAATCAAATTTGATACACTCATAGACAAAGACATAAGAAACGATATTCAGAAGTTTCAAGGTTGCAGTTTTTATAATAGTGCAGAAAATCGATAATTATATATATATATATATATATATATATATATATATATATATATATATATATATATATATAAAAAGAGAGAGAGAGAGAGAGATACCAGGGAATCAAAATTTGACTTACACCCATTCATTTTTCTTTCAGTCTACGGTTTCACTTTAACAACTATTGCTTTTTAGTCTTTCGTGCCAACGCCCAAAGAGTCTGAGCTCCAGGACCATGGATTAGTTTTAAAGCTTTCATTACACCCGAGCAATGCCGGGCTATACTGCTAGTATATATATATATATATATATATATATAGCAACCTTGTTTGTTATTGTCGTAACCTACAAGTTTACTGATATGTTGTGGTATCACACGAGCATATTTTCTAAGGTCATGGTATATTACTTCAATTACTCGTGGATTTGAATTTATAGCCATTACTACGAGTGGATACTCAGGTATTGTTATTTACAAGATATTTATTCACGTATTTCGTGAATAGTACTGTATTAAAAAGTTACTCCTGAAAATACATAGTATCTTCTTTTCGGAACCCTCATGAGTAAAACACTCAAAGTGTATTATCACACTGTGAACACTGAACTCTACTACTCGGTTGTAACTAGAACGATTGCTGCTACTGCTCGCGATCCGGTTAATTACTGCGTAAACCGAGCCGTGAGTTCGGGCAAAAATTCTGGTATTTTTTCCCCAGACGAGACTATCCTCCTTTGTTGGAGCATCGTCTGGTTTATGCGTGTAATTGCGTATGTGTGCAGCTATATATATATATATATATATATATATATATATATATATATATCTTTTATACAAGTTTAATTAAAAAAACGATTAGCAAGATGCTTCTTGTTGAGATTCTTTCCCTTGTGTTCTTATAACTTTATTCTTTTCTGGATGTAAATTGTGTCGATATTACGAGTTAACATGTCACTTAAGGAACTGTATTATTGACAATTCTAAATTCCTAATGAATTATATTGGATATAGTACAACATGTTTAACAAGGAAGCTCACCTTACATCTCTCTGACCATAGCTCAAATAGGTCTCTTTTAATACACACTGACACATTCACATGTAAAATAGGCTAAAAGTAGTGGAAGTATATTTAAAAAAAAAACAACACTCCATTATACCAACTATGAACACAGCAACAAAATCCTGTTCGATTTTATAAAATAAAACTTTTCTATAACTCTACATATATACATACGTAAAACATACATTCAATTAAAAGTAAAAATAGAACCGTCCTTGATAATGGATCAAAGTAATCCGAAGACGCTTGAACAAACAAAAGCATTTACACAAATTTTACATAACTTACGTCCAGAAAAGAAGAAAATTATAAAAAGACAAAAAACAAAAAAAAAACAAAAAAATTAATTACAGTTTTTCAAGTTCCTATTTTGACTGATTTAAACACTATTTAAATTAAAATAAACACTATTTAAATACTATTTAAATACATTATAATGAATTATAAGATATGACATAATCTTTCAAATAATTCTATATTAGTACCTCATATATTTATTCCGTCTGAAGCTCATCCACTTTTACTCGCACAGATGACATCGGAAACACACGACAGAAACTTTAATTTAATCACAAACAATAAGAAGTTCCTAATCTTGGACCGTTTTTACAGATAAAATTGAACTTTTTTGTTAAACTGTATAGTAAAAAAAGAAATATCGAAAATTACGGAACATCCTGTGATGTATTCCCAAAATACGTCCAAGACAACTTTATTTCTTCTGATGAAGAAGTTAGGCAGAATAATAATGACAATTAAAAAAAAAAGCAGAAATAATTTGATTGAGACTACAAGAGAAAAATATATTCTCAAAAAAGAAAGCTGATAACCTTCGACAGAAAATTGGGAAAATAAACAGACTATTGTCCAAAAGTGCAGAACCTATAAAATAAATCGTAAGAAATAGGACAGCCAGATTTCGTCAATGATCCATACAGTTAAAACCTTTCACGACAGACCGGAATTTATGCCATAGACACCGTAATATAAATTCGCAGACAGCATAAGTGTTAACTTCAACAAGACCTTTTGCTTGGTTTCAATCGTGCGTGGAATGACTGCTAAAACATCACCTCCCAAATTTGTAGACAAATCGTACAGCTGCATGCTGGGATTTCTTTTTAGCTACTTATCGGTCATATACACCATATTTTTTATTGTTTCGATGTTACAACGCTACAATCACTTGTCTATGTCCGTTTTGTGGGTTAACACCATTTATACCATTATCCCTGACTACTGTTACTTTACTGAGTTTATATATATATATATATATATATATATATATATAACTTTAATCCAAACGGAAAAGTAGGAAGTTAAATCCCAAAAACCTGATCCTAATTAATATTAAAATTTTAATATTAAAAAATGATACAGCTCAATGTAATTAAAATTACAGAGCTAAATATAAAATAAAATTAATTTCGATGTTCAAAACAGTTGAATGATCATTTCAACATGAAATCCCTAAGAGAGATTTCACGTCTCATCGGCAACTAGCACATTTTCAAAATGAAATAAAAAAGAAATAAAAAATGAAGGTTAACAATTAAAAAATTTACGTCACAAAAAAAAAAAAATCGGTTAGCAATCGACGTCTATTTTTAGATTTTACTTTTAGACAGAGTTGTAAGTGAAAAAAATGGAAAATTTGGCTTTCTCTAGCTTTACAAAGAGAAAGGGGATAAAGGATGGAATAGGGGGTGGTGTTAAATTGGGAATTGGGTTAAACAAAACAGAAGGAAAGGGATGTTGGGGTAAGAATGATAAAGAAAAAGGAAAAAAAAGAAAAACTTTCAATTTTAGAGACGCTCGATACGTGTCAAACAAAACTAGCGTTTATAAATGGGTTAAAATATTAGAAAAAAGATTTTTAGAAGAAACATATTTAGGGGAAAAAGCTGATATATTATAGGATACAACTCCTATATCATCCAACGATTAACTGAAACGCAAAAAGTAAAATTGTACATCCGCAAAATCGGATCAGAATGATTGAAAACATTTTGGAAAAACTCAGACCAAGGCAAATTTCACAAGCCGGTGTGAAAATTAAGATTCTGGATTCTGATTGAATAGGAAACAGCAAATTGAACTATGATCCCAGTCAAATTTTCTTAACACCTAAAAAATGAGTATGCGGTTGTATCCGATCACGTGACTAGATTTCACGACTTATCCATGTCTTGATTGGTCAAAGACAGTCCGATGAAAGCAGGGATCAGATAAATACCTCATCACAATGTAAAAAAGAAATTTCAAAACCCCGACCCTGTCATGTCTCGTCGACATACATTCGTTCTTCCTCTCCTTCCAATTTTCCTTTTTTCGTCTTTACTCACTCGCCGTCAAGGAAACAACATCAAGAAGAAGATATCTTCAACTGACTCTTAAAAATTAACTTCGATAATAACCATTTTTCCTTTATTGTTTCGCCTTTTCACTTTATCGCCGGCCATAAAAAAAGAAAGGAACGCGGACTTTCTTAGAAAGCTGTTAATCTTTTTACACACATTCAGCTACTTACTACTATTTTTGTGGAACATTTAGTTACTATACATTTTCTCTTTGAATATTTAACTCTTACAAATTAATCAACTACGTACATTTTCTATTTGAACATTTTCTTACATATTTATTATTCTGTTCAGTTAATAACATTTCATTTATTTTACAAAAAAAAACACTTTTATTCCTTCACATTTGCACCTACTGATAAACTCTTAAGTTGTGGGAAGTTTGGTTATTTTTCACACAAGGTCAATATAATAAATATTCAGCCTCCCCCCTACTACTACAATATATATATATATATATATATATATATATATATATATATATAGAACTTATTTGTAAATGGAACTTTGTGTGTGTGTGTCCCTGTTACCTATAGACTCCGAAACGGCTGAACCGATTTTCGTGAAAATTTACACAGTTGTACTATAAGCGTCTGCAAGTGTTATTAGCTAGGTTTTGTGTCGAGGTACGCCCGATAAATATCGAAAACCGATAATCGAAAAAATCGGGTTATAGAAGGAGTGGTCCGATTTTAATCAAATTTGATACACTCATAAACAAAGACATAAGAAACGATATTCGGAAGTTTCAAGGTTGCAGTTCTTACAATAGTGCAGAAAATCGATTATATATATAAAAGGCAAGATGTTTGTGTGTGTGTTTGTTTATCTGTCTGTATGTCTGTACTTTTTCAGCCTTTTTATTTTAGTTTTTGCTTCGGGTTTGCCTCTAACTAGATGTAATTGTAGTTCTTAGTCTCAGCCATGATACCATTTACTCAGAGGATTTATTTAGCCTTCAAAATTCAGTTTACGACGGAAAAAACTTATTTGATATCGATACCAGGAAATCAAAATTTGACTTACATCCATTCATTTTTCTTTCAGTCTACGGTTTCGCTTTAACTGGAAACAACTATTGCTTTTTAGTCTTTCGTGCCAACGTCCAAATAGTCTGAGTTCCAGGACCATGGATTAGTTTTAAAGCTTTCATTACACCCGAGCAACGCCGGGCTATACTGCTAGTCTATCATATTCAGTTCATATCTATCTTTCACATTCTGCCCATGTACCTAGCTATCTATCACATTACGTAACAGTTCAGTACTCTTTTCTTTGTTTCTGTTGCTTCAAGTCTTTTCTTTATCTGTAAATCGATTGTCCAGCATTCAGTGTCATAGAAGAGAATTGGTATTACAAAACATTTCAGTACTTTTTTTTCTTTGTTTCTAACGAAATTTTCATGTTTTTTTTTAGCTTCTTGGAAGGAAGAGTTTTAATTATAATTATTATTATCGTTGTTACCTGAGGTCACACAATCCGGCACATTCCAACATGGTAGGAAAAATGAATTTACTTCTACACATACATACGAAAATCAATTTAATCTTTGGTCATTTAACATTTTGGGATTGTCACAAAAGTCCAATAAAAATTCTGGACACTTGAACGTCTTAACACTTTGTTATTATTAGCCACGCTCATTAACCCTAACCCTAAACCAGGACACTCAGAACTTTTGACAACATCATTTAATGATCATGAATTTTGACGCTCAAATTAATATACCTGATTCAGTCATTCAGTTAAGTAACACACGTGATACACCCTTGGGCGATCATGTCCCTAAAGAGATATGACTGACTGGGCAGAAGATTATCCCGCAGTAGGTTTCCATTCCATTAGACTGGTTGCCAACCAAGGCCATAGAACGCAATCTGTCCTGTTATTTGACTCATAGCTAGAGGGGGAAGAGATGTATTATATTATTAAGTAGTAATTAGTGGGGGATCAGCTTATTACTTCATAACAATAGATAACCGATCCCTCACTTTATGACCAGTAGAAGCCTTAATCATAATTCCAACTATTATATTCAGTCATTCAGTTAAGTGACATACGTGATACACGCTTGGGCGATCATATCCCTAAAGAGACATGACTGACTGGGCAGAAGATTATCCCGCAGTAGGTTCCCATTACTTTCTTTGGTAGACTGGCTGCCAGCCAAGGCTACAAAACCCATTCTATTATGCTATTTAACCCACAACTGGAGGGAAAAGACAGATACTTCTTACACTATACATTATTACGGGATTATAATCAACCAATCAGATTGTATTTTAAACAGATGGCAATCTGAGCCATTTTTTGCATGAAAAGAAATTCTCCAAATGCAATTAGATGCGAGTTTACTATGACATAGCCTTCCATTTTAATTTAACTTTAAAAATCATCGAAATAAGAAACAAGTAAAATTACTGTTAATAAATATTATTAATATTATTAAAGACTCCAGTTGAAATTTCAACTTCATTATTTTATGTTTTTATTATGAAATATACATATGTCATAATGACATTTATATATATCATTAATCCAAGATTTACCAAGCAGCTTAACTCGATGCTAATTTTTGGGAAAATCAAGAGTTGAAGATAGTGGAACTTTAATTCAAATTTCCTGTGTGAAACTGCTTGGTATGTATGAATTGTTTCTTAAATCTGGATTTTTTTTTTCACTTTTTAGCGTTCATGCTTCATTTGGAAATTAACTAAGTTAAAACTTAGTTAACTCTCCACCCTTGGAATTTTTTTTTAAATAGGAGTAGATAGGTCACACTATCGCCCGGTCCATACTCCTCCCACGTCTACTGAACTGGAGTAGAGGCTTGCCCTTTGTTTCCTGTTTAGGATGTGGTTTCCGGCTTTCTCTTCTCTCTCTTCAGACCTTGGTATTGGTGTTTCCGTGAATTTCCTGCGATCTGGCTGGTTGGTGGCAACGGCTCATCACTGTGAGGGTACCGGGTTGGCAGTTTCCTGGTTGCTGCTTCCGACTGGTAGTTAGGAGCCCTAACTCTTGCGTAGCGTCAAGAGCGGCTGCTCTGATCAACAGTTGTATAATATCGGGGTTCTTGTAGTGCCATGTCGTGCATGGATAGGTGCCCCTGCAAGCGCTTTCGGTGGGCAACCCCGAGGCCACACCTTGTTGCAGCCCTAGCCAGTTTCCCTCCCAGCACAGATCGTAGATAATGACTGCCTGTATCCTCTACCCTAGGTCCCTTTCTATAAACAAAGACATGACAAAACAAATCAGAAACGACCCTAAACCAGTTAAATTCAAACCACCTAAACCCATTAACCTTTCTTTCGCTAATATTCGGGACATTCGTACTAACTTTCCAAGTGTAGATGCGTTCCTGCATGAAAAGTCCCCTGACATCCTTGCGCTCTGCGAAACTAACCTCAACTCAGCTATTCCCTCCTCTGACCTCTCCATCCCTGGTTATCTTCCCCTCTTAAGGAAGGATTCCACTGTCCACATGCATGGGCTGGGTGTCTACGTCAGCGAACACCTCCCCATAGCTAGGGTGACTTCACTCGAATCTACTGAACACCAATACATATGTCTCCGCCGGTCTCTCCTCAGTTCGGTTAGTTACCGTTCTCCCTCCTCTCCTGACTGCGCCCTACTAGATAGCATTGCTGACGACATAGATAAGGCTATTTCCTATCACCCATTCGCCCACGTATTTGTATTTGGAGACCTCAATGCCCATCACTCAGTGTGGCTTAAAAACGCCGTTACTGATCCAGCGCGCATTCACGCCATGAACTTCGCTATTTCCCAATTCCTTACGCAAGTGGTGGACTTCCCCACTCGCTTTCCAAGCACTCCCTCGGGTCATTCTTCACTACTAGATATGTGTTTCACCTCTGCGCCTGACAAGTCATGCAGCTTTGCCCTCTCGGTAACTCCGACCACGCTGTAGTCTCTCTCAGTATTTCTTTCCACTCTCACTCCCCCGAGGAGTCCCCGACCTATAGGACCTCCTACCTCTACCAAAAAGCTGACTGGGATGCCTTTCGCGATTTCCTCTTCGACGTCCCTTGGGGAAAAGTGTTCGACCTATCAGTTGATGACTGTGCCTCTGAGGTCTCGTCATGAGTGAAAGCTGGCATTGATGCCTTCATACCCACCAGGAAGTATTGCTTAAAACCTCATTCCTCTCCATGGTTCTCTCCGGCCTGCTCAGCCGCCATTGCCCACAGAAACCATTACTTCCGTCTATTCCGGAGATAGTCATCTGATCACAATAGGCGCCTGTTCATATCTGCTCGCAATGAGTGCAAGAGAACCCTAAATGACGCCAAACGGTTGTTTACTGAGAGAATGCAACAGCGCATCGCTGACCGCAAGTTCGGCTCCAAGGACTATTGGAGGATTTGCAAACGAGTGCTCAACAATAGGAAATCCTCAATACCTCCTTTAATCCATGAATTTGAGGTTTTCACGTTATCTGCGAACAAAGCTGAGTACTTTGCCCGCAAATTCTCATCCAACTCCACATTTGACTCGTCCGGAGTACACCCACCCGACTTCCCTATTAGAACTGAGGCCAAACTGCACAACATATATATTACTCCGACAGTAGTATCCCGAGTAATTTCAAGACTCGACCCCCATAAGGCCTGTGGAGATGATGGAATTCCGGTGATAGTCCTTAAGTGGTGTGCTCCTGAACTTTCCCCTGTCCTCTCTAAACTATTTAACTTTCTGCTTCCTGCATGCTGGAAGTTCTCTTCAGTCGTTCCTGTATTTAAGAATTGTGGTGAACCCTCGGACTCATCCAACTATCGCCCTATCAGTCTTCTACCGATATTCGGGAAAGTATTCGAGGCCATACTCAGTGCTGAAATAGTTCATCATCTCACTGCCTACAAACTCTTCTCTGACAGGCAATATGGCTTCCGCTTTGCCAGGTCAAAGGCCGACCTGCTAACAACCGTAACGGCGTACATGCTACAGGCCGTTGATAAGTCGCGCGGTTACTCTGGACATCTCCAAGACTTTCGACAGGGTTTGGCACTCTGGCCTCCTATGCAAACTACGCGGTTACGGTATTACCGGTCGTCTGCTTGATCTAATCCAATCTTTTCTAAATAATCGCAAAATGAAGGTCGTTTTGAATGGGCGTGCCTCTTCATCCTACAGCACGAATGCTGGTGTCCCACAGGGCTCTATCCTGGGCCCGATGCTCTTCCTTATTTTCATCAACGACCTCCCAGATGAGATCAAATCCCAAGTAGGCATCTACGCAGATGACACTACAATATACTCCCGCACCAGTAAGAAACCTGTCGTGGCGGACAGACATAATCTCGCTGCTGACCTTGAACGGGATCTACACTCAGTGGTGAACTGGGGCAAGAAGTGGCTTGTCAACTTCAATTCGTCTAAGACCAAGCTGTTGTCTGTCAACCATTACAGGCAACCTCTCCTGCCTCCCATAAGCATGGACCAAGCGATTCTCCCGGAGAGTAATACACTACGCCTCCTCGGACTTACCCTGTCTTCAGACCTCAAATGGAACCACTATATTAAATCCATAGCAAAATCTACTGCTAAGAAGGTTGGGTCACGATGTCGATCCAGGATGTTTTTTCCGCCTGAATCCATCCTGCATATATACAAGTCATCCATCCCTCCGTGCATGGAGTACAGCTGCCATTTATGACCAGGCACCCCTGCCGTTCTCCTCGGTGTTCCTGACAGGCTCCAAAGGAGAGTCTGTAATGTGATAGGTACTGATCTGGCGGCTCGACTGCAGCCACTTCCCCACCGTCGAAACGTGGCCTCCCTTTGTCTGTTCTATAAATACTTTCATGGCTTCTGCTCGGACGAACTTAAGTCACTGGTGCCTCCTCAACAGGTGTTTACTCGTGCAACCAGACTGGCAACTGGGTCCCCCCCATTCACAATCAGGTTAGCCAAATGCAGACGAGAATTCTACTCCTGCAGCTTCTTCTCTCGCACTTCCCGCCTGTGGAACTCGCTCCCGTATTCTTACTTTCCTGACAGCTACAACCTCCAGAAATTTAAACGCAAAGTCAATACTCATCTACTAATCACTGGACTCTAGCTCTCTCCCCACCCCAGTATAACCTTCCCTTTCTCTCCACCTATGTATCTGTCATCGCACCTGCTTTCTCAGCTTTCTATTGCTCCTTTCTAACAAGTTTGTACTTCTCATTCTTTTATAATTAATCTTTTTTACAGTTATGTAGCCCCCTGCACATCAGTGGCATTTCCGCCTTGCTCGGGGTGAAATGATTAAAAAAAAAAAACAACAGATTGGCGGTAAATCTCAAAGGATCCTATTAATATTAAATATTAACACTGATCCAGCCAGAGTGTTCAATATAATTGCATTTATATATTTATAGAGTAAATTTTAATTAAATACGAAAAAAAAAATCAAATTTTCTAAGAACGGATGGCCATTTCGACGAGTAAATTTAACATTGATTTCATAAGCGAGAACAAAACATTATGGAAAAATAAATTTATAGTCGGTTACCCAATCTGACTAGTTTATCGTAGTTACAAACGCCTGCTAAGACGCATTTGTATTTGCTCAACACCCACATAGTCGAGCGAACCTTAGTCAATGAGGTCATTATGATCATAACCTCAGTTACGATTAATTGTGACATGCAAAGAGAACCACCGTCTGCCGAATTTTCCTCCCAAATGTGGGTTCAAACCGTTGTATGGTCGTGTTTTTTTTTTATCATGTCACCCCAAGGAAGGCAGTCCACTGCCACTATAGCGCAGGGGGTTGCATAGAGCGATTGGGTATAGGAAATGTTAGAAAGAGGGTGATAGACTATTTAGGATGTACATAGAGAGAGAGTTGGAGAGAATGGGTGTAAGTTAGTGTGTTAGGAGGTGTCTATTGACCATCCATTTAAACTGCTGGAGGTTGTAGCCGTCGGGGAAGCAAGCATGCGGAAGGGAATTCCACAGGCGGGAAGTGCGAGAAATGAAGCTGTTGGAGTAGAAATTGCGGTTACATTTCATCGGTTTCACTGTAAAAGGGGTGGGACCTTGTTGCCAATCTAGTATCTCGTGCAAATTCACACCTAGGGGGCACCAGTGATTTCAGTTCATCAGAGCAGAAGCCATGAAAGTATTTATAGAAGAGGCACAGGAAAGCCACGTCACGCCGGTGAGAGAGTGACTGCAGGCGGTCAGCCAAGTCGGTATCAATCACATTACAAAGTCTTCGCTGTATTTTGTCAAGAATCCCGAGGAGAATAGCAGGGGCACCCGACCAGATGTGGCAGCAGTATTCAAAACACGGGCGGATGGTAGATTTATATAAGTGCAGGATAGATTCAGACTGAAAGAATTTCCGGGCCCTGCACAGAGAGCCGACTTTCATAGCAGCGGATTTAGCAATGGATTCGACGTAGACATTCCACTTGAGGTCCGCTGAGTATCAGACCAAGCAGGCCTAGTGATTTACTCCCTGGGAGGCAAGCCTGTTCCATGCTAATGGAAGAGAGGTGCGGTTGTCTGTGGTGGTTAATTGACAGCAGCTTCGTTTTGGAAGAATTGAATTTTACGAGCCATTTCTTACCCCAATCCACTACCGATTGGAGGTCCTTTTCAAGCTCAGCAGCGAGGTTCGCCTTGTCATCAACACCAGATTTTTGATCGAGGCGAGCGTAAACTGTTGTATCATCGGCGTACATGTCTACTCATGATCTTATGGCATCGGGAACATCATTGATGTAGATTAGAAAGAGCGTAGGATTATAGGATAGAGCCTAGGGACACCCGCGGTTGTAGGGTAGTTCTGGGAGGCATGTCGTTTAATACCACCTTCAGTGTGCGGTTAGAGAGGAATGACTGGATTAAGTCCAACAAAAGTCCAGTAATGCCGTAGCTTCGCAGTTTCCGTAGAAGGCCGGCATGCCGTACTCTGTCGAAAGCTTTAGAGATATCCAAGTCGACAGTTCGTGCTTCACCGTTCTTGTCGAGAGCCTGGTATATATACTCGGTGATGGTCATTAGCATATCAGCAGTGGACCTGGTGAAGCGGAAGCCATACTGTTTGTCCGAGAGGAGCCCGTGGGCTTTGAGATGCTGAACGACCTCGGCATTGATAATGGCTTCGAACACTTTGCCGAAGATCGGAAGAAGGCTGATAGGGCAGTAATTTGCTGGGTCCGAGGGTTCATCAGTGTTCTTGAATATTGGAACCACAGAAGAAGACTTCCAACAGGCAGGAAAGCAGGAGGAAGATAGGCAGAGGTTGTAGAGCTTAGAAAGGACAGAAGAGAGTTCAGGGGCACGTTTCTTCAAGACTATGATTGGGATTCCGTCCCCACCACTTGCTTTGTGAGGGTCAAGTTTTGAGATTATGCTAGAAATCAGCGAGGGCGTGATGTGGGCGTCATTTAATTGGGCCTCAGTTCTAGGTGGGAAATCGGGTGTATGGACTCCAGACGAATTCAGACTCAAATTGGTCGAGAATCTACGGGTAAAGCATTCAGCCTTGTCTGGTGAGGACCTCAAACTCGTTCATTAGTGGGGGTATTGAGGACTTACTCTTGTTGAGCACGCTTTTACAGAGGCGCCAGTAGTCTTTGGCTCCGAACTTAGAGGATGCTATGCGCTGCTTCATTCTGGCAGCAAACAGCATCTTAGCTTAGCTTCGTTAAGTATCTTTTTACACTTATTACGAGCTGAGGCGAAAAGGCGCCTGTTTTGGTCCGGCGCCTGTTTTGGTCCGACGCCTGGCTACGATAAAGCCGGAAGAAGTGATTCCGGTGGGCAATGGCGGCCGAGCAAGCGGGCGAGAACCAGGGAGACGAATGGGATTTAAACTGAAATTTAAACGATGGGAAGACTAAAAACATTGTTCCAAGGGACGTCGCAGAGGAAGTCACGGAACGAATCCCAGTCTGCTCTTTGATAGCAGTAGGATATTCTGCTGGTCTGGGTTTCTTGGATAGGGGTGGAGTGGAATGAGATGTTGACAGAAACTACGGCGTGGTCAGAATTTCCGAGAGGGCAGAGCTGTCTGGTGGTACAAGAATTTGGGGTGGAAGTGAAGCAGAGGTCTAGTAGCGAGTCCATTCCGTTAGGGCTATTGGAGAAACGCGTGGGGAAGTCCACCACTTGCGTAAGGGATTGGGAGATTGAAAAATTAATGGTGTGGACACCAGCAGGGTCGGTTACATAGTTTTCGAGCCACTTAGAGTGGTAGGTGTTAAAGTCACCAAACACGATAATATGGGCATGTGGGTGAAGAGAAATGGCCTTGTCGATATTGTCAGAGATGCTGTCAACTACTGAACAGTCAGAGGAGGAGGGGGAGCGGTAGAGGAAGAAGAGATAGCTAACAGAACTTAGAAGTGAGAGACGGAAGCACATGAAAGACTGGTCCAGGGATTCAAGAGATGTCACTCTAGCTAGTGGGAGGTGTTCGCTGACATATACACCAAGCCATGCATATGAACGTTGGAGTCCTTCCTGAAGAGGGGAAGGTAATCAGGAACATAGAACTCAGAGGAGGGGATAGACGGGTCAAGGTTAGTTTCACACAGGGCTAAGATATCAGGTGAGTTAGTTTGGAGGAATGATTCTATGACGAAGCGATCACGGTAGAGTTTTGAACCTGGGTTTGGAAAGACGTTTTAGCTAAGCACGTGTGGGTGTATATATATATATATATATAATAATGTTTACTTAAAAACAGAATATCTACTTAAATATAAGTATCAACCGATTTCAAATTGTTGGTTGTTCATAACCAAGTTTCGTTAATATATATATATATATATAACTTAATAACTATAAAGTTTCGGTGCTTAATACCTCTTCATCTGGCAGTAAAATGTGGTTAATTTACTTGGTTTTATATATATATATATATATATATATATACATATATATATATATAAACAAACAATCATTAAAGGACCACAATGATGAATTTGGTAGATCCATCGACTACAAAGAGTTTTATATTTTGTGTTCAATTGACGCCCCTCAAGTAAGCAATATCGGCAGCTTGAATATTGTTTAATTAGGCGCACGATAAAATCTTAGCGATGGGTAATTTTTGGGACCGCAATATATTTTTCTTTCTCAGTAGTCTATATATATATACTGTCCTACGTCGATAGCACGACTCGGAGTTTTATGCGTTATGCTCTCATCAGGTGCATATTATATGTGGGTCTATATATATATATATATATATATATATATATAGACCCACAAAAAGTAAATGCCGGAGAACCCGATATTGTAAAACTGTTGCTTCTCTTCACCTGGATATATATGTTGTATGGGTCATACAACTATTTTGCGCATTGCTTCAAGCAAATTACAAAACTTTATATATATATATAAGTTTTGTAATTTGGTTGAAGCATTGCGCAAAATAGTTGTATGACCCATACAACATTATATATATATATATATATATATATTTTTAAATTTTACTTTTGTCATATTAAAAAAAAACAGTATCCTAACGTTTTACAATTTAACTCTCATGAACATCGAGTAAACTTAAATTCACATCTATCAAACGGTCAGTTCGTAATATGCACCTGATGAGAGCATAACGCATAAAACTCCGAGTCGTGCTATCGATGTAGGACAGTATATATATATATATATACCACTGAGAAAGAAAAATATATTGCGGTCCCAAAAATTACCCATCGCTAAGATTTTATCGTGCGCCTAATTAAACAATATTCAAGCTGCCGATATTGCTTACTTGAGGGGCGTCAATTGAACACAAAATATAAAGCTCTTTGTAGTCGATGGATCTACCAAATTCATCATTGTGGTCCTTTAATGATTGTTTGTTTATATATATATATATCTGTATATATAAAACCAAGTAAATTAACCACATTTTACTGCCAGATGAAGAGGTATTAAGCACCGAAACTTTATAGTTATTAAGTTATATATATATATATATATATATATATATATATATTAACGAAACTTGGTTATAAACAACCAACAATTTGAAATCGGTTGATACTTATATTTAAGTAGATATTCTGTTTTTAAGTAAACAGTATTATATATTTATATCTACCGGCCTGATTATTTACGATAAATTTTTATTATGAAAATGTGTGTCATCCGGCAGGATTCGAACCTGCGACCCCTATCCACATAGGGGAACCTACCATATGATCTGGCACGTCTTAGACCTCTCGACCATGAATGACCATCAGTCTAAATGAGGTTTTAATCAAGCCTATATAACACAATTTTCGACTCATCGCAATTACCATATCCTGCTCTGAAATGTATCGTAATGTCAACAAGAACGTTTGTCAAAAGGTAAAATCAGTTATTGTAAATCGCCTGAAGACACCAGAAGGTAGAAACCAATGTCGCGAAATAATTCGTTTCCAAATGAAAAATATTCAAAACTTCTACAATATAACTGCATTGAACACGTTTTAATACAACTGTGTATGTGCGTTGTGGCGCACTGGATATCGGCTCGGAACGAGAAATCGGGGAGCCGAGTTCAAATTCCAGCTGAATTCATTGCATTCACTTACGCGCAAATACCCTTGGGAAAGGTATTAATCCGTCTATTCCTTCCAGTTATAGGTTAAATAACAGAACAGATTGGGTTCTATAGCCTTGGTCGGCAACCAGTCTACCGCAGAAAGCAATGGCAACCTACTGCAGGATAATCTTTTGCCCAGTCAGTCATGTCACTTTCGAGGCATGATTGCCCAAGCGTCTATCACGTATGGCACTTAACTGACTGACTGACTGAATATAACAGTTGGAAACATAATTAAAGCTTTTACTGGGCATAAAGTGGGGGATCGGTTTTATATTGTTATAAAGTAATAAACTGATCCTCCAGTAATTACTACTTAATGATATAATACATCTCTTCCCCCTCCGGCTATTAGTCAAATAACAGGACAGATTGGGTTCTATAGCCTTGGTCAGCAACGAGTCTACCGCAGAAAGCAATGGCAACCTACTGCGGGATAATCTTCTGCACAGTCAGTCATGTCTCTTTCGAGACATGATCGCCCAAGCGTGTATCAAGTATAGCACTTAACTGACTGACTAGTCTAATTTAATTATGAGCAAAACAACTAATTATATCTAAATTTATTTATAAATGGAACTTTGTCTGTGTGTGTGTCTGTCCGTTACCTATAGACTCCGAAACGGCTGAGCCGATTTTCTTGAAAATTTACACAATTGAACTATAAGCGTCTGCGAGTGTTCTTAGCTAGGCTTTGTGTCGAGGTACCCCCGATAAATATCGATAATCGAAAAAATCGGGTTGTAGAAGGAGTGGTCCGATTTTAATCAAATTTGATACACTCAGAGACAAAAACATAAGAAACGATATTCAGAAGTTTCAAGGTTGCAGTTCTTACAATGGTGCAGAAAAGTTGATATCGATACCAGGAAACCAAAATTTGATTTACATCCATTCATTTTTCTTTCCGTGGTGCCCCGACTACATGAATTTACACGTGCTAGTAGATTGGCATCAAGGTCCCACCTTCTTAACGTCAAAGTAGTTAAATGTTTCCCTCACTTCTAGTCTGACAGTTTCTTTTCTTGCACTTCTCGCCTGTAGAACTCCTTTCTGTTTACTTGCTTCCCTGATAGATATCTCCAAAATTTTCAATGGAACGTCAATTGCCATCTTCTATCCCCTTGAATTCAATTAATTTTTTTTACCCTTTCTTCGATACCCTTTGATTCTTTTTTTTTTTCTCACTGTAGCCTGCTGCCCACCAGTAGCGATCCTTCCTTGCTTGGGGTGAAATGATAAAATAAAAATGATATGACATAGCCG
The DNA here is from genome assembly GCA_037127315.1 of Ascarosepion bandense. NCBI lineage: Eukaryota > Metazoa > Mollusca > Cephalopoda > Sepiida > Sepiidae > Ascarosepion > Ascarosepion bandense. The sequence continues at coordinate 5,492,025 of JBBBDQ010000200.1, read as the reverse complement.
TTTTTATACCAATACTGGATTTATAACCTAATGGCGGTGGCCTAAAGAGTGTATACTAAATATCTGAATGCATGTTTGCCTGTACATCGGCTGGCTTTTTCTGAGAAGCTTAAAGAAGTCCCTGTCAGCAATTGCAAATAAATAAATTCTAATGATAATGATGATAAATTTAAAAGAAAAAAAAAACAAACAAAAAAAAAAAAGAAAAAAAAAAGAAAAACTCAAAAGAAAACCCTCCCGCCTGAAAATTTTTTTATGAAGGTTAGACAAAGAAAGAAACTGAAATAATGCGTGTAAATAAATTGACAGGTAGCCTTCTCTGTGTCTGTCTGTTTTTTATCTCCCCCTCTCTCTCTTTTATCGTTATCATTTTCTGTTCGTAACAAAAACTAAACTAAAAGTATAAGCATGGCACCTGTCCTCCTCAACCCGTCGATTCGTTTCCGTCTGTCTTCTCCAGAGCTGATTTGTGGACAGTAGGGGTTGGATATTACCATCGACTTCCCATTCTTCCTTCCACCACCGTCAACTTCGGTGCTGTCGTCATCGATGAACAGAAGTAAGGAAGGTGGGTTAAGGTGGTTGTCGAGATGCCAAATATATCGTTCATTCCTCCTTGTTTTTCCTTATCCCTTTAACTGTTTCTCTGTCGGTCGCCATGTTCTTTAGAAGTCTTTGTCGCTGTTCTCTTCCTCCTGCCAGTTCTTGTTTCTGTTCTATTTATTTATCATTTTTTCATCATAATTGGGTGAATCACTGAATTCTATCTTCGTTGTTTGGCCCGTATTATAAGGTTTAAAGTCCCAAGTGTAAACAGAACTCACACGCTCGAATACAAGCAGGTGCATACACGTTAAAACAGATAAAAACATACATTATTTCTGCACGTTATGTCGAAGAGCAGATACCTTAAACCTGTCTATTTATTTATTAAATATATTCGTGCCTGCAAATCGTTGCCATTTGTCAGACTAGCTCACTAACCATACTTTTCCTCCGAGAACATCTGCACGCATAAAAACATCCGTGTGTGTTTGTGCGCATGCTTACTGTGTTTTGGTTACTTCCGAAATTAATGTGTAAAAATCTCTACGAGAATATTCTCCATGAAATAATGGCGGTGAAAAAGTACGGGTACAAAATAAAAGAGACTGATGGATTTGCAATGGAAGATAACATTTATTAACCAAAGTAAGAAAAGGAAAGTTTAAGAGTTTCTTTTCCTAAAGAATAAAATGAAATACACAACAAAAATTGTTAATGAATATTATATTTAAGTATGACAGTGTAAGTGTGTGAAGCATCCACTGTTCTTTTTGCTTCAAAGTTGATGGGACACACTTCGAAAGGAGGAAAAAACAGGAAGAGGGTGAGTTACTTAACTGTTCGCTTGTTTTATATATTCGGGTCTACTGCTGATACTATGTTTATTCAGGCATTACATGTGCAAGAAAGTGTGTGTTCACGTTCATGCAGATGTAGACATGATAGCCTGAAATTTGTCAAGTGTACATTAGTCTAGCTAGTACAACTTCGCAATCACAGGATTGCAACTGCACTAAATTTCTAACCATTGCACCATGACCGGCATCCTCTTGACAGTAACCTTAGTTTAAGAAAGGTTGTTCAAAAGTGGTGCCCGTACTTCTTTAACTTCAAGAGATTGGGTAGTAGAAGCGCACGATGTATGGCAAGATGAACACAAATTCTCAACATTCAAAATCAAATCCAAAACATAGTATTGCATTTTTAAATGAGAGACTGTGGCTATATGGAGCTGGTTAATGTTTCTTTGATTCGGCCTTGTGTTAGACTTAACCGAACTCCCTACAGCTTATAAGTTTTATCATCAGAATTATCAAAAGGTTGGTTGCAGGTTAGAATGTGTGCAATAGTGTAAGAATAAAATATACATTTCTTATTTAAAAAAAGAAATTTATTAAAAGAAGGAATAGCAAGAATTCGTGGAAATTAATGCTCGATGAAAAAGTTAGAGTTATCAAGATTTGTAGAAAATATGTGTGTGTGTGTGTGTATTCAGTAGGAATGTCTTTGGATGAAGAAGAAGCAAAAGTATTAGCACACGAGAAAGAAGAAGAAGAAAGAGAACAAGGTGCGACCTGACCTTATTTTCGGGTCGATTTGAAGTTTTACATTTTAGTTGTTTCGTCTCGCAACTCACATCTGACTCTGTTGATCTGTCACAGAATGTCCTTAAGTAATTAAATCTGGTCATGTGACCGGCTCCAACGAGCACTTTCGCTTTTAGATGTGAAATAACGTCATTATGAATTTTCTGTTTTTAATCCAATCAGAATTCGCTTTTCGCACTGACTTGTGAATAGTCTTTTGAATTCACTTTTGCGGGTGTTCAATTTTACTCTGGGGCTTTTCCCAAATGTTTTTAGTCGTGGTCTGGGTTTTTCCAAAATGTTTTTAATTCTTAATTTCTTATCCGCCACAAGCCTATATACCCACAAATTTGCGTTGATGGAAGCGGATGCGCAGTGATGTAACAACTGAGAATGGGAAACTATTCCAATAGATTTTTTTGGCATTCACTTATGCACAATACACTTGGGAAAGATAAGAATGCGTCTTTTCTGTTGCCAACTACGGGTAAGCAGCAAAACTGACCTATTTTAACAGGCTTGGTTGGCAACCAGTTTTGGAGTGGGACAATTCTGAATTCAAACCATCCTTGGACGATTTGGGTTCTGTCATGCAATATTTTCCCCGAGACAACCACTGCTGATATGACTGCAGTAAATGTGTTGCACCTACGAACCTTTGAGGCTACGAGACACACGATCGCAAGTATCTAGCAACCAAATTAGGAGAAGGATATTTAAATCATTTGGGGCTCTGTCAGGTTATCTTCCCCAAAACACGTCACTGTTGTTATGGCTGCGGTATATACAAAGTTCCTACGGCCATCAGGGATTATGGGACTTGTGATCGTGATTGTTTAGCAATCAGTCTAGGAGAAGAACAATTCTGAAATCAAAACAGCTTAGAGAGTGTTTGGTTCTATCAGGCTATTTTGCCCAAGATACTATCCTGCTTCTATGAGTTATGGGACGCATGATCGTAATCATTTTGGAACCCGTCGAGAAGGAAAATTTTAAAATCAAATTAACTTAGGGAGGGTTGGTATTCATAATATATTTTGCCCAGTTCACATCACTTTTGCTATTGCTGGAATACATGGGGTTCACTGACGGCCCTCGAGGGTTATGGTGATCTTTAGTCGTCTCTTGATAGACTTATTTTCTTAATCATGTGTTGGTTGCTTGTTTCACTAGTAGAGAAACACTGTTCTCTGAGTACCAGCTTCATGTGCCTAAACAGCTTCTAGTCTGACAGTGCCAGGTCAGGACTGTGGCACCGTTGGGCTTTACGATGGACTGATTGGTTGCCTATTCTTTAAGGTCCTTTAAGATCTATTGTTGTTTTGCAAAATTCAGTCAATCATCTTTAAATAGAACCAATGTCGAAAAACGTTTCTCTGAGTTTTGCTAGTGTTTGCACTTAAGCATTGCAATGAATAATGCTGCCATTATGCATAAACCTAAGAAAATACGACTCTCTTCCGGATTTCAACAGATCAGCACGTTCCTTTCCAAGAACATAATTCTTTGACAGAGCACAGCTTTCTACGTGTGTCAAGAGGGAGAACCATTTTGAAAAATGATTATGTGAAAATAAAAAGAAAATTGTACATGTTTCTAAATGACCATATAGGGATACAGAAGCCGCTTATCTCCCTTTGGTCGAAAAGGGTCACGTGACGGCCGTTTAATGACAACTCCATACAGTGACAAAAGTAGCAGCCAATTTCAGTTTGTTTGGTACCATTTCTCTTTGGGAGTTATCTTTTCCAGATACAAAAAGAAACTAAGCCGCTGGCCTCAATTTAGAAAAACCCAAGACTCACTGTTTTCCGTTCGCCTGGAACATAAATGAATCCAGACTGTTTGAATCTGAAGTCCTAAATATAGCTTTTCTAGACACTGGAGTATTTCCATATTATCTGTAAGTCCTTATTTTTGTTTTTCCTTACACTTTGCTAGATGTGTAGATATATGTGATACATTATTCTTCTTGTGTACGTCTTAGTGATATAAGAGTCTGTCAGAGAACAAAGCTTGTTTGTCATTCCATCTCCTTTCAACCAATTCATTCTGTCTGTGAATTACGGTGTTGTTACATACTGGATATAATAATGCCCATAACGGAGGAAATACAAATAGGACAATATTTTTTTATTTCCTAACTCTCTTCTGTTAAAACCATATGAACTATCTTGAAATTATGTAATGGCGAGTCCAGTCAGTGGATCACACATATACACTTGCATATTTCATATCAACCATCCGCCCATGCATTGAATAATGCTGTCATATTTGGTCGGACGCCCCTGCTCTTCATCTCAGGGTTCTCGACAGAATCCAGAAAAGAATCTGTAATGTAATCGTTCCCAACGTGGCGTATTATTTTAGATAACGAGCTTTTAAATTCAATTTTTAAAAATAGATGCTTTCTTTAAACTTTATTTTAGTTTTAATTGAAAACGAAATAATTAAATTTGCTATTTCCAGTATGCAAAATACTCTGGTGTATTTCAAACAGAAATTATATTGAATGGAATTTAAAATTTTGAGATTTTTCGGCCATTTTTAAGCGATCGACAAATTTGCAAACAAAAGTTAATTCTCGGGTTTAAAAATCTGGCAAAAAATATGCATTTGTGACACATTATTTTTGAAAAAGTAGAAAATTTAATGTTAAATTAATCTGATTTACGCAAATATAACTTACTTATAGCATGAAATTTAAAATAATACTACTTCTTAATCACAAAGTTGAACATTCTGACCTTTCTGCCGTATTTGAAATGCGTCGACAGCTTGACAGATGCGAGTTAATATAAGGGTATGGTGATCACAATTGACATAATTGTTCAATTATGTTTTCGGTAAGTGGAAGAAACCGTGAAACACACGACTTTCAATGTACACCTAGAAATTATCATACAAAAAAAAAACTCAAAATACACACAAAAAATAAAAAAATCATTTAAATATACGATGGCTAGATTATTTGTATTAAACTTTTGAATTTTCGATTTTAAATTTTTTTGCGAAATTTTATAAAATTATTATAATTAAAAAAAAATTAAAACAATTCTCCTAAAATGTTATTAATAATCGAATTTTTTTCAGGCTGTAATGTTTTTATATTATTCATTAAAGCAATTAAAGTTAAATACTAGAACAGTTTTATTACATTTTTAAAAATGTTATTATTCAGAGCAGATTTTCGGTAGAAGGTGCTAAATGGTTTAATAAAATACATGACCCCAATGAGTTCGGCGTCTAACTAATAAAACTAATTTTGCCTACAGAATTTAATTTCTTGAAATTTCATGAATTTACGTAGAGGGGGTAACAGATGCAAAAATATATTTTTCTAATATTTCTAAAATAATTCCATTCATCTGTGAATAAGTCTTGAAAGTTTTATTGAACTCCAACAATTATTTGATTTTTCAAATGATTTTTCCAAGAATTTCCAAATTAATGTGAAGGCTCCTTGGCCCTGCAGATCTGTTGTAATGGGAAAAAAATGAATTAACTAATTATTAGGATTAACTGGAAAATTATTTTCATACTTGCACGTTGAAATAAACATCTATCAACCCACTAGCAGTATAGCTCGGCGTTGCTCGGGTGTAATAAAAGCTTTAAAATTAATCCATGGTCCTGGAGCTCAGACTCTTTGGACGTTGGCATGAAAGACAATAGTTGTTTCCAGTTAAAGCGAAACCGTAGACTGAAAGAAAAATGAATGGATGTAAGTCAAAAATTGATTTCCAGCTATCGATATATAAAAAAAAAATACTGAAATACAGGCAGATAAACAGACACACACACAAATATCTTGCCTTTTATATATATATATATATATATATATATATATATATATATATGTATTATACATTTTCTGCAATATTCTAAGAACTGCAACCTTAAAAATTCTAAATATCGTTTCTTATGTCTTTGTCTATGAGTGTATCTAATTTACTTAAAATCGAACCACTCCTTCTGTAACCCGATTTTTTCGATTATCGATTTTCGATATTTATTGGGGGTACCTCGACACAAAACCTAGCTAAGAACATTCGCAGACGCTTATAGTACAACTGTGTAAATTTTCAAGAATATCGGTTCAGCCGTTTCGGAGTCTATAGGTAACGGACACCACACACACACGCAGACAAAGTTCCATTTATAAATAAGTTCAGATATATCTCTCTCTCTTTAAATATATATAATCTTTGATAGAAGCCTTCCGATCCCGAAGAGGTAGCAAATCATTTGTAATAAAAAAATGAACTTGAGAGAAACAGATTGAAGATATCTGTTTCAACATACTGAAAAAGTACCTAAAAGTTGTGAAAACGTTCGTAGCTTCACAACACCAATTCTGCTATTTCTTTCGATTTTTCGTGATCACGGAATATCTGCGTTCCGAGAGTATGTTATTTTGTTTAAAGTACCATTTGTTGTGGGTTCAGTATGTTCGGGGGGCGCAAGTTGCATTCTGCGGAGGGTGCGATGTTGCTAAGCACGGCACTGCCCGAAATGCAGATTCTGTGATGGATATGCAGTAACAATTAACCATCTTTTATCAGGTTGCTCGGTTAACAGCTACCGAATAGAAAACATAATGTTGGCAAATATCTGCACTGAAAAATTCTACAGAAAGGAAACTGCAAGAAATTAGTACGAAAACAACCTAGACCCGATTACAGATATAGGACCTGTATAAATTCTATTGAGACTTTACAATACAAACAGATAAAACAAAGCTAATCGCCCAGACATAGTGATCAAAGACCACAAAAACCGAGTAAGTATCCTTAGTGACAGTCCCCGTAGATTGTAATCTATCTTTGAAGATTAAAAAAAAATATATCAAAACACAAGGTTCTTGAAAAAAAAATGTCACACACAAAAACATAAATAATTTCAGTTGAGGTTGGGATCTAAGTCTGATTGGAAAAATTTCCGAAAGACTCATTGATTAATCATGCTTAAAAAAAAAACAAAAAAAGCAAAACAGTGTTATCGTAAATACAGCTAACACCTTACGAAGGGCTTTATTTATATAATGTGTCTCTTCTTAGGCTGAATTATTACTAGTTTTCTTTTCTTTTTACAAATATCTTCAGAGAAAAAATTTAGACCATTTTTAAACTTCGGTCACTGGTTGGGGTACAAAAAGAAATGAATATATATATATATATATAATTCTGAACCTATCGTTTCCAGTGGAGCATAGGCCATCGAGGACCACCTTCGTAGATGGCGAGGGGTCGTCGATGCTTCTTTAACTGGTCTTTCTTACAGGTAAGGAGCGTTGGCCCTACGCAATCCCCTTTATCGTCCAGGTGAGGTAACAGTTAAATGCTACACGTGATACATGCTTGAGCATTCATGTCTCGATCCATGACTGACTAAGCAGATGATTTTTCCCACAGAAAGTTGCCATTTCTTTCTGCTGTAGACTAGTTACCAAACAAGGCTGTAGAAGCTGAAGGGAGGACTGAGGGATTAATAACTTCCCCAAGGATATTTGCGCGTAAGTGAATGCAATGAATTCAACTGGAATTCGAACTCCGATTACCTGTTCCGAGCCGATATCTACTACACCACAACGCACATCCAATAATAATAATAATAATAATAAAAATAATAATAATCTCCGTAAAAATTCTTAGATTCAAGCATACTATCTGATAATTCTGCTTGTACTCTCACTCCGAGTTCCTAATTACATTACTCCCTGCCTATACTTAATAAATAATGGACAAATCAGTTTTGATCGCGTGGAAATACGGTAAAGACATATCAGAGACACTGTTTGATTTCAGTGAAAGAAAGATAGAAGAGACGATAACACTATGTGCTAAACGCCTGTTTCATAGAATTTTTTTTACAGAAATTATGAGAGAGTGAGTGAGGAGTAAAGAGTGTTATGAAGACCAGTTGGATCGCTATCGATTGACCCTGAACTTACAACGACCGAAAATGTAGTTGCTGGGAAAGCATTATCTCCGAAGCTTGTACCCAAAAATAACACTTCTGTTTAAGAAGCTCTCTGCCTGGAATTTTTCTTTTACGATAATGTTCAACCTGTACAAAGAGCCAAGATCGAATCGAGTTAGAGTATTTCAGAGTAAGAGGTTATGGGATACACATTTTTTTCTATTAAAATAAGCAATAAGAAAATACATAAAAACATTATAGAAATTTTGGATCAAAACGGCATTAGAATTTAAATTGCATTTTTATATTTCTCAACCAATCAGCTAAAAACATAGAATAAGAACATTCTAGAAAAATAGGATCGGAAGTCAATTAACAAAAAATATTTAGGCCCCAAAACAAAATAGTAAAATACAAATCTGATTGGTCAATAAATGTCTTCACACCTAAATGTTAGGAAGATTCTTTGATCCACTATTATGGTATATAAATAACACACAGTTAGGAAGAAGGGGTTCAGTCACCAAGCTAGCCATTAAGTCAGCATGTAACCGATACTTTGTCCGGCCAAGTCATTCTTCCACACCAAAGTTCATGACCTAGCTACAGAGGGCCGTGAAAGGAAAAACCCGACAAACTTTCTTTCAACAATGCGACATGCTGTCGCCACCCGAGATGAACTTAATGTAAGTAAGAACGACTTATTTACGGACTCCGTTAATATAAACTTACACACACCTTTAAACAAATTTAACTTCTTGCCAAACTTTATTTTCCAAAAGGCAATTTTTCACATCATGTATTTTATTTGTTTCCACATGCTAATTTTATTTTATACATATTAAATTGTTTGTTGTTTAATGTTCGTTGTGACTTATTCCATTTCTTTTGCGCGATTGTAAAACATTGTGTTGTATTTGTGGGGGAACTAATCTCGAGAGCAATACCCGTAAAATACGGAAGCAAATCAACCAAGCACTTACCAAATCCCCTACAAGATAATAGCTACAGTTTATGAGGAAATGTAGGGAAGATAACTATTTACTTTAGACATTAACCTGTTCGAGTCAAGGTTTAATAGTTATCTTCCCTATATTTTCTGATAATTTTTTCCTCGTACTTCTTACTCTGTAACATCTTGGGTGGCTCTTGATCGAGGAAGCGTCGGTTCTATAATGAAATATTTCGAAAAAGTTATTCAAGTGGTTCTTACAGTTCATACATAGGGGAAAAACTTGTCAATTTTCGATCTTTTCATTGTACCATCTTATTTATTTAAATGCATTCGTACTTATGATTCTTATCATTTGAGCTGTTAAACACAAATATTTAACAGGAAAATAGAGGAAAGTCCATGTTTTTTTTTTGTAGTTGTGCTTTCTTAATGATCTACTTACCTACCTATTTGTTCATCAACTCTATATTCCTTGTCGTTTTTGATTTTCCTCTTTTTGTCAATATCTACTTTTCTCCTTTCTTTCAATCGATCTATTCCTCCCCAACTTCTTTCATTCTATCTATTCTTCTCTCACTTTATATCCTTGACCTTCTTCGTTTTATTCTCTTCTCAAGAAACAGTAAATATCACTGAATCGCTATCAAATAATTGCGTTTGTTTTTATTAACTTGCCGAAACGGAGACAAACACGTTTCCAACTTGATCCAGCCGTTGTCTTTTATATTAACTCATACTGGCCAGAATTTTTCTTTGTCACTAACGCAGAACCGTCCCGGTCCAACTCATCGCAAGACTCACCCTGGAACGCCATCTTGTTTTTATTTTTTATTTTTACTAATTTTTTTTTATTTCGCTCATTCATTGAATGGGACGCAGCGTTTCCTTCTTCACTATTAACGTTCTACAATTTTTTTTTCATTTTAACGTCTTTGATCTCTCATGAAAAAGATGAGAGAAATAAAAAAAATTAAGTTGTCCTTTTCATTGTCATACGTCTTTTACTCTTCAATGTTTTTTTTTTACTTTTTTTATTGTAATTTTTTTTTTTTTTTTTTGCTTGGTGGGGAGCAGTCATTTTACAAAGTACGTTATTACATTTTTACCGAAGTCAACCCCGCCATTTTTTTTATATTATTCATTTATTTTTTTTAACAAAATATAATCTCTCTAAGAAATTCGCGTGACGATTTTCTTTCTCCATTTTTTTCTTCTTTCACAAATCCACTTTACTTACTCCTCCGTTGTCTTCGGTCTCCCTACAATTTTACTTTATTTTTCCTTCAATTTCACTCAATGCCAAGTAATTTTCGAGGGCTTAATTTTCTCCCCTCCTCACTTTCTTCATTTTGGCAATGGGTTATAAATAATTCCGATTTGCTTCAAAGACAAAATAACGCCGAAGACGATTTCCTTTTTAACTTAATCGTTTCCATTTTAATTTGAACGGGAATTGAGCCGTAGATTAGGTGACTGTGGCAGATGGGCCAGTCTCGCGTCATTCGGTATCCCACGCCCATTTACAGTCATTTGTAGCATAACCTGACTTTTCCAGTCTGTCTACCTTCTACCACCTAACCCTCTTCATGCACCTGCTTACACATTTTGCGACTTTGCATAAAGGTTTGTGGATTGTTAACCTCAAGACCCTACGCCTTCTATTATATCACTTCAGTTTGCCGCAGTGCGTATGGTTGTTAGAAAGATTAAATAAATGCCACTTTTAGTTAATGTCACACCGTGGAGTAATCATTACCTTGTGCTGATTTTATATTAAAGAATATAAAAGAAAGAAACAAAAAAAAAAACAGATGCAGTTTTGGTATACATGTTTTAATCAATTCACTCAAAGAAAGTTTAGACCAAGGGTCAGCAACCTTTTGGAGAGTGAGGGCCAAAAAGCTATGTAGAATCATGGAGGAGGGCCAAAAAGCTATGGCTCTAGTGTCATGGAGAAGGACCATGTTATTAAATATGTGAATAAATGTGTTTGAAGAAAGCAAGGATTCAATATAATTTAATATCTGACGGGAATTTTATTAAAAATATATTACATCTTAAAAATAAATGTTTCATAAATCAGCACTGTAGAAAAAAAATCCATTAAAATCATTTGAAAACACTATTTTATATTCATTTAAAAGTGCCTGCTCACGAAAGCAATTTCACTCAAAAAGTTCAAGTGAGGCCGTACACTAATTTTGGTGATCCCTACAAATAAAAAATAAAAGTAAAACACATTCTCCAGGTAAAACGAAATAATTTTTAAAAATTTCGACGCAGTATATTCAAACTATCAACTGTCACTTTGGTTTGGTTTGTATTTATATCGTGTCCAGAGTAAGGTAGCGGGCCGGACAAGATTCACTCGAGGGACGGATGTGGCCCGCGGGTTGCCGATCACTGGGCGAGACGTAAGGGGCTATTGTGAGTCAAAGAAAATGAAAAAAACTTTAGAAAAACCGAAAACCTAATCCTACAGAAGAAAAAGGATAAATACCTACTCCTGTCCAAAAAGCCTGAGAGGAGTGTTAACCGGGCATCAATAAGGGTAATATAGCCGTTTCCCTACAAGGAAACATTTAGCATTCATTGACCGAGCGGCCAGTCCTGTTTTCAGTTGAAATTTAACTCTTAAAACACTTTACTAGAAAAACAAGCTTCTCTAGCCCAATAGTTTTTATTGCTCTTTCCTGTAGTGGTGTGGGTTTTATTCCGAAATTTATATTTGGAGTATTCTGGATGTCATTATTTACTCCGAGTTACTTGTGCTGTCCATTTTAGTTGTTGCTACTGTTGTCAGTCTTCCAGTGACATGATTTCTTTTATTTAGGTGAACCTATCTCCTATTGACGTAGCAAAATAAACAAATAGTAAATAAAATTTCACAGTTCAGTCGGAGATGTTAGAAGGAATCAAAAAAACCCAACGGAGACGTTACAAAGAATCAAAAACCCAATCCTAAACAAGAGAAAAGGCTTAAAACTCAAAGTATTGAAGCAAGTATTAATCAGACGCCAGGCGCTTCAACTAAGCTGTAAGTGTAGGTATTTATTAAAGGAGAATGAAGGTCTAACCTTCACGGTCAGGACCCACCATGCCAATAACACAGCAAGCCATCCACTTTCTCCCTGTATTCCATCGGCGAGAAGTTCCCCTTAAACAGCTTCTTCCTAACTCCCAAGAGGATGTTTTTTTTCTGATGGCTAAACTGTCAATTTTTGTCTTCTCCTCCAATCTCTATAAACTATCCCTTAACGTATCGCCCTACCTCGGGTGGCCCCGGGTCTTGTATGGGGTAAAGCTTACTTTTTAAAAAAAGTCAAAATAAGATTTGAGTTCCATCCAAATAAAAATCGTTTTTATGACTTTCACTCTTGTGGTGCACAAAGTAAGTTATGAGGAAACCTTAAGAAAAATAGGAACTACAGGGAAACTTACAATTATAAACAGGAATTTGGAAGGGCATAGTAATATCGAAAAATGGCTTCCAGAAACTAAGTTTAAAAGTATGAGAAAAGAAAATATCCTTAGGAACAAAGAGAATAGTGCTGAACGGTCATGTAGAAACTTATATATATATATATATATATATATATATATATATATATATATATATATATGTGTGTGTGTGTGTGTGTGTGTGTCGAGGCAGCAAATAATTTTCTAACCATACACTGTTAAATATAAGAGACAATGAATGTCTATTATGTTTAATCATGAGTCATTCTAAACATCATATTTTGGCTTTACTTTCAGGTGAAAATAAAGACAAAAATTCTCCAACATTTGGATAATTTTATCAAATTGGTCCTAAGCTTTCGGCTCACTTGAGCCATCTTCAGAGAGGTCACAATGACGTTAACACAAAAACATCCACCGTCAGCGACGATTTTATCTTGTGTTGACATAAAACTCCGCTAAGCAACAGCAACAGTTACCAAAAATAGCAAACGCAGTTCGAAAATTTTTAATGCGGTTCTATGACGTCACACCGCGTGAGAGCTCGAAATGTTAACAGAACCATATATTTAAATGCAATGTAATGTGTTATGACCAGATTTAAATGTGATTTTATTAAGTGTCGGTTGTTTAGATTTAATGTAGATAGCCTCCAATATCTGAAGGTTCTTTTTACTGTGTGTATGCGTGAGGATTATTGTATTGTTGACTAAAATCTGTCTGATATTACCTACATGGTTATGTTTTTCTAAAAAATGTTGTTTAATTGTACTCTGATCAGAAAGGTGACAGGTAAGTCTACGGGAGAGCGTGGTTGTAGTAAGACCAATATATGTAGTGGGGTTATTATTAGTACCGGAGATACAATCTCTGAGCGGGTATGTAAATTGATACACTACATTGGTTTTCTGTAGAGGATTTAGTTGAGTGCTTGTAGGGTTATTAGAGACTATCAGGTCAATTATTTTAAGTTTTTTACTATATATTTAATGAGTTTAATTTGATTATTATTATTATTTATTGGTTTAACATTTCTACGTGTTAAGTTAATAGTGTTATGTCTATTTTGATGTACACCATTATTATTAATATTATCAATATTGTTAGAGCTATTGTTAAGTTTGTTGATCAATAACGGAGTTAGGAAATCCATTATTGACTAGTGTTTGCTTAATGTTGTGTAATTCTTTATAAAATATGCATTTGGAAGAAGGTATCATTCGTGTGCGTCGAATTTAGTTTTTTATAATAGCTAACTTATATCGTTGGGGGCATTCACTATTATAATTAAGAAGAGACGAGTTGATGCTAGTTGGTTTCCTATATAGAGAAGTAGTAAATTTATGTGTGCTAGAATCAATGAATACATCAAGGGATGGGATTCTGTTATTAATACTAAGTTCTAATATAAATTTGAGGACAGAGTGACTTTCAAATTTGTTTTTAAGTTGTGTAATTTGATCGATATTCTTAGCTAAAATGAAGATGTCGTCTGTGTAGCTTACATACAGAGAGGGTTTATTTTTGTCATTCATTGTCTCTTATATTTTACAGTGTGTGTGTGTGTGTATATATATATATAATGATGCACAGATTATAATAAAGGCAGAAAATTCTGTAATTTATGCGGTGAGGAAAAACTAGCAATAGCCTTATTCGAACCAGCCCATAATCTACTTAATGCTAAAACTGAAATCTTAAATAAATGCAAGTTTCAAAAAGAATAAATTCATTGCTTAGTACTTGATTTTTTTTTGTTGTTATTGTCGTAATTTCTGTTATTTCTAATAAAGTTTGTTTTATTAAAGTTTTTTACTCCCCTTTCTTGTGTTGGTATGGTTTTTCCCATTCTTTGTGAAAGTCTATTTTATTGCTTTTTATCTTTAGTACTTCAGCCTTTTCCCTGACGATCCGTAGTGTGAAACTGCGGTAGGTTTTGGCTCACTTTAGATTTTTCGTATATATATATATATATATATATATATACATACAGTTGCGTTATTGCGTTATTAACTCACAGTAGCCCCTTACGTATATATATATATATATATATATATATATATATATACGAAAAATCTAAAGTGAGCCAAAACCTACCGCAGTTTCACACTACTGATCGTCAGGGAAAAGGCTGAAGTACTAAAGATAAAAAGCAATAAAATAGACTTATATATATATAAATATATATACGTAAGGGGCTACTGTGAGTTAATAACGCAACTGTCTGGGTTTCAATTCCTGGTAGTGGATGCGCACTACTGATGAGTCTCAAATATAGGACGAAACGGCCGTCCAATGCTTTCTGAATTCTGTTGAGGTCGAATAAAAACTCGATGAATTACTTATATATATATATATATATATATATGTGTGTGTGTGTGTGTGTGTGTGTGTGTGTGTGTATGTGTGTTAATTCTGTAATTTACAAATTTGAATGGTTTTAATTTACAAATTTGAATTAATATATATATATGTGTGTGTGTGTGTGTGTGTGTGTGTTAATTCTGTAATTTACAAATTTGAATTACTTGATATATATATGTGTGTGTGTGTGTGTGTTAATTATGTAATTTACAAATTTGAATTACTTAATATATATATATGTGTGTGCGTGTGTGTGTTAATTCTGTAATTTACAAATTTGAATGTAGCTGTGGACACGACTACATAGGAAGGATGTCTCAACGCTTAGATTTTACAATTAAACAACATATATCTCCTAGAATTTTGAATCCTGCTGCTAGTAGTAGCTAACTTGTTAATACACCCGGGTCGTCCATTGCAAAACGTTATAAATAGCAAGAATTTTGTATGTGGATTGAGTGTGAACTATTTCACTATTCTATCACGGTCCCACTCTATATATCATCTAAAGGTGATAGAGTCACTGTACATCAAATCCGCAAGCTTTCCCTCTACAAACAGAAGGATTGTTTGCTGGGTTTGAATGTTACTGGAATCTAGTTTTCATTGCATTTTTTTCATTCGGCCTCATTAATCATCATTATTATACATGTCGACTATTCCCAGAAATGAACTTGATAAGCCCTGCTACGAAACCGGTTGTTTTTTTAGTTTTTAGTAAATATGTCACTTAACTACACTTAATCCTTGTTATTATAAAATTTTGTACGACTAACAATTTGTTCAAATATTTAAAGCGGAGGTACAAACCTGAATTTATCCGGAGTTTGGATAAATTATTTATTAAGGCGCGCGCGCACACACACACATATATATATATATATATATATATATATATTATTATTATTATTATTAGTTCCTGTTTAATGGCCTATCAATATCTAAAGGGTCATTTAAGGCCAGAAACGTATTTTTATTTTAAATCACAGTTATTTTTCATTCAAAAATGTTTTGTTGGCAACATTTTTTCATTCAAAAAAGTTTTGTTGGTAAATACTTTCATAGCATTTTGACCTCCGTTTGGGGGTTAACTATTTACCTAACATGTGGTACCACTCTGGGTTAGGTTGTACCTGTGAACAACAGCAATTCAGAGGTGGTTCCATGCTCCTCACAACCTTCCAATCAGACGACTTGCTGTTGGACGCAGTTTACGGTCATACCCAGGACCATATATATATATATATATATATATATATATATATATATATATATATATATATAATCATTTCACCAGATAAGGCAATAAGGCTAAGACACAAGGGGTGTGAGAGAACATGAGAAAAAGAAAACATTATTAAGGAAAGGGAACAATAAAGAAACAGGAATTACGAAGACAGAAGATAACGATTGATATTGCATTTAAATTTTTGAAGATAAAAGTTGACTAGAAAGCAAGAAACCAGAAGAATTTCACAAGAGAGAAGTGCAAGTGAAGAAACTTTTAGCATAGAACTTATTGTTACATCTAGCTACTACAACTGTAAAATTATGAGACCTTGTTGCCAATCGAGTAGTACACTTAAATTCATAAAGTGTAGATACCAAAGAGGAAACCACATCAGAAGAATTATTATGAACATATCTATGGAAAATACATGAAAAAGCTACGCTACGCCAATGGAAAATAGATTGATGCCGAGATACAAGGTCAAGACTAATAATTTGGCATATTGTTCCTTCTGTTTTCTCAAGTATCTTGAAATCAGTCAGTTTGTTTATGTGTTTAACAGCTTATCAACTATTTATGAGTCATTTAATGCCGAAATGTAATTTTTTTTAACTTTGAAGTAATAAAATATATGTTATTGTGCTTTCACAACTGGATACATGGTAGATGATACTCAATTTTTGTGCATATACATATTTGTGTGGACAATATTACCAGAGGTTATATGTTTTATGCTGCAGTTTTGTTGAAATTATTTTATATGCTGCCGCTAAATCTGGACAAACAATGAGGAACACGTATAAATAAAAATATAATCTTGTATTTTTATGCTTAGTCAGTGATGTTTGTGTAGAGCAGGAGGGAAGCCGGAGAGTCACGCGCACGAAGAGGCCGTCGGGAGTCGGAATCCACCTGGATTTCTGTCTCTTCAACCAAAAATTCTAAACTTAAAACTTCCACTTCAACGGATTTTCAAGACGGTGGTCGGTTTTACCGTTACATTTATTGATGTCATCCGCGGTCGGATATATCTGTTAATCATTCTTGTCTTTTGTAGACCTCATCCATGGCCGGATGTACCTGTCAATTACCTCTACCATTCAAGGTAATATATAACAGTTATCGCTTGGAATAAGGTTTGGTTTAAGAAATTGTGGTATATTATATGGATTAATATATATTAATATGTGTCAACTATCACAGGCTATCACTCCTGCCACACATAAACATGGACCAAGCAAGTCTCTCTGAAAGCAATACACTGCACTTCCTTGACCTTACCCTATCTTCCGACCTCAGGTGGAATAGTTACATGGAATCAATAGCTAAATCCACTTATAGGAAGGTTGATTACTGTGTCGGGCCAGGAAGTTTTTTGCGCATATACAAATCAACCATCCGACCGTGCATGGAATACTGTTGTCATATCTGGTAAGGCGCCCCTGCTGTTCATCTCAGTGTTCTCAACAGGCTCCAGAGGAGAATCTGTAATGTGATAGGTCCAGACCTGGCAACTCGACTCCAGCCACTTTCTTATTGTCGGGATATGGCTTCCCTCTATCTCTTCTATAAATATTTTGATAGCTTCTGTTCTGTCGAACTTGGGTCACTGGTGCCCACCTCCACAAGAATTGACTCGGGCAACCAGACTGACAACAAGGTCCCACCCTTTTACAGTTAGATCAACCAAATGCAGGCGACAATTCTTTTCTCGCGCTTCTCGCCTGTGGAACTCCCTTCCATATACTTGCTTTCCTGGCGACTATAACTTCCAGGAATTTACATGCGAAGTCAATTCCCATCTCTTATCGACTTAACTCTAGCCCTTTTTACATCTCCCCGTGTATCTTGTTCTTTTCCTTTCCCTCTACCTTCGCAACTGTCTTCACATCCTTCTCTTGCCCTTTCTCTCTTTCACCCCTTGTAGCTGGTTCGTCTTTGTCTTCACTCTCCTCTTGCCTAATACTTTAACTCTTTTATGTAATCCTCTGCAAATCAATGGCGTTAACGCCTTGCTTGGGGTGAAATGATTAAAAAATGTTGGTTGGTTGGTTGCTTGCTTGCTTTTGCTCAACGGCATATCAACCTCTTTGGGTTATTAAATGCCGAAATCTAAATATTTTAAATGAAATTGTAATTTAAACTTAATTACATGCCTTCGACTACTGATAACGTGTTATTATTTTCTACAAATAAAAATGTATTGCCGGTATCTTTAGCATGAAAATATATTTTATAGGATATTATTTTTGTTTGGGGTTCCCTAAGGTGCTACCACTCGGAACAACAATTAAGAGGTGATTCTACACAGAACAAAACATCCAGTCTTCTAACCAGAGGCCTTGAAAATCAGCTTGACATTACCTAAATATGATTCTAACGTCTATAGCTGAGAATGCCATGAACAAAATATGTGATATACAAGGAAGTCTTCAGGAAAATAAGCCCAAGATAAAAATTTTTTATTTTAACTAAAAATCTGAAAGGGCACAAAAACAGAGACAGGTGCCTTCCAGGTCACAATCAAAAATATACTTAATTTCATTGGCTGATTAGCTACTTTACCGTTTATCAACCGATTGCAGTTTATTTAAAGCCAGAAAATACTTTTAGGTTGAGAGAATTTTTAGAGATAACAATGATTCAAACGATAAAAGTCCGATTAATTAACTCATAGCTGGGGAAGGAGAGGTGGATTTATACCTTTCTTAAAAGGTATTTGCTCGTAAGTGAATGCAACAAATCCGACCAGAATTGGAACTCCGCTCTCCGATGAACAATTCCAAACCAATATCCATTACACCATCTGCACATCCAAGTAGAACGTTACTATTGAAGTTCCATCAAAGTAAAAAACTTATTCTTAAATACTGCTGCTGTTGAAAGTTTGGTTTGTAGATATCTTTTGTCGCACTAGATTTATCTGAATTAACATTAAAATAAATACGAGCTACATCTCGAAATATGTTGCCAGTGCTAGTGAAATAGATATGATCGAAAGAGCAAGCGAATAAAAATTAGCAGCGAATCTTTAAAATTATTATCTGTCCAGCCAGAAGCAATGCTGAGAATAATTTCCGAAACCCTGTCCCAAATTTACGTGAACTGAAGAGCTGAACTGCAGTCCCTGAGAATGACAGGATTCCGTATAACAACTTACAAGACTCACAAAGCAAGAACAGTTTTCAAATGTCACAATAGGAAGAGAGCCGTAATATTGAAAATGTAGGGTGCGTGTTCATTGGACGTCGGGGATCACCAGTGAAGACGTAGAGAGATGGTTAAGGTTTTTTTTTATTCGGCCTTGGGCGTAACATAACCCAACTCCCTACAACTTTATTAACAGAATGACAAAATTGTAAGAAAAAAATTGAAGTGAAATTTGTTAACTGAACACTATAACCTATTTGCCAGTAGTAGAGAAATGTTCATTGAAAAAATTCATACAGTTTTGTAGTTAAAACTTTTCAAAGAGAAATGTTGGTATTTAAAATGCCCACAAAAGTTTAGACTTCATGGTTATGTAGTAAATAGCTAAGATCCCCGGGGGCTGTATACTGATAATAGTAATATGTTAAGTCTTGTGTTTCTTTGTGCATAGTAAGCGAATTGTGATTGTAATATCCCTTCCTCTTTCTGGTAAGTCGGCGACAGAGTGAGAGAGAAGGTAAAACCGTGTTGCTGTTTTCTTTGGCAACGTAGAGTGAAATGAAGAAAGAAAATTGGACGAAAAGGTAGAATGGATATGTGACGCGCCGAGTGGCGTGGAGTGAAAAAGAAAAAAAGAAAATTGGAAGAAGAGGTCGACGTGACCGAGTCAGCTTGAAGGTTTCTTTCTTACATTGTGACGAGATGCTATCAGATACCGCTCCCATTCTGACTGTCTTTGATCGGTCAGTGAACTGGTTTAAATAGGGAAGTTTCTCATGTTGCCGACTCCAACAGACCTTTTCACTTCTAGGTGTGAAGAAAAAGTCTTATATAAATTTTCTTTTTTTTTTCTTTTTTTTTTTTCATTAAAGTAAAAATTTATTAACGGATTGTAAGGAGAAAAATAAAATATTCCTAGAGAAAATGCATGGAGTTAATTAATTCGTATGATTGACATGTTGAAATATAAAAATGCAAGTAAATAATAGTCAAGGGTTAAGTATTCAGAATTTAGTGTTGATAGAATAAGAGTAAGAAGAAAAGTTAAGGTAATGAAGGAGATTGCAATTATCGGAGCCCGGTGAAGTATCGTCTTGTTGTTGTTGTTTTCTTTGGCGGCGTGGAGTGAAACAGAAGAAAGGAAAATTGGAAGAAGAGGTAGAATGAATGTATGTCGGCGAGACACGACCGAGTCAGCTTGAAGTTTCTTCCTTACATTGTGAGATGCTATCAGATACCGCTCCCATTCTGAAACGACTGACCGGGTCACAGTATGTCCTTAAGTAGTTGAATCTGATCATGTGACCGGCTCCAGCGAGCATTTTCACTTTAGGTGTGAAAAAACGTTTGACCAACGTCACATATCAATTCTCCATTTGCCATCCAATCAAGATCTAGGATTTGACTTCTCGCAGTGACTTGTGAAATTTTTCTAAAATGCTTTCAGTCGTTTAGATTCAATTTTTCGGGTGTGTAATTTTACTTTGAGTGTTTTAGTTAGTTGATGGATGATATAGGAGTTGTAGCCTATAAAACAAAAATGAACTACTGAAATTGCGTGCAATTTCCAAATAACGTTTTTATTACAGAATTCGTTGAAATGTTTTGTATGCAGCTGGTGTATTTGTGTGAAATGTTTCCTAGCAAAAAAAAAAAGACGTCCCACGGAGATAGGGCAAGAACTGTTGCTAATCATGATTGACAATAAGGAAATTTAAACTTACAGTTGCCCGAGTCAAAAGGAATACGCTGGCCGAACAGTAGGAATAAGACAGTCCTGTGTCCGTTCCGGGAGACCTTTTCCCTTCTAACTTTTTATCTCGTATTTTGCCTTTTTATGCAAACTGGTGGTTCCGATAAAATTAAGTTGGGTGTAGTCTTATCGGAAAATTTTTTTTTAATCATGTGACAAGCTTGCGCTTATAATACGCGCAAAGTGAAATCATTAAAGAGAAGAGCAGGATTTGAATTTATTACGAGTGTAACTGGATTATAAAGACGTTCTAAGGAGCATTATTACTTCTATTTTTAAAGTTGATAAAATTGGAAAGAAGATACATTTTATATATATATATATATATATATATATATATATATATTATTCGTTTTATCTAAAAGAGGAGAAAATTATATTGTCCTTCTTAATGTTATACTCTCCAACATCTTTCTTTGTCTTTTTATAGTTTTTTTTCTATTTTTTTTCTTTTATTCTTTTACCTTTTCACTTCGGAGGGAGCAATCATTTTACGAAGTGCATTATTATATTTTAAGCGAAATCACCCGCGCCATATTTCTTTTTCATATTATTTCCTTTTTTTTTTTTTTTTTTTTTTTTTTTTTGACAAAATACATTCGCGTGACGATTTGCGCCTCTCCCCACAATTTTTTTTTCAAATCCACTTTATGTACTCTACTATTGCCTCTGGTCTTCCAACAATATTATTTGGATTCTTTTTTTCAGTTTAACTGATTTTCTTCCTAGCAATCAAAAACAAGTGATGTGTGTGTGTGTGTGTGTGTGTGTGTGCGCACACGCGCCTGTGCCATTTGCTGATTTCTACTGCTGGAATTAGACTTTTCCCACGATCTTGCAGACATGAGGAATAATGTGTCTTCATCTGAAATTATTATTATGAATGCAGATATTTCTTTCTCTTAAACTGGTTGCCAACCTTTGACGAAACATTGTATTATGACCAATTCAGTTTAATGCCATACGTGATACACGTTTGGGCGATCATGTCTCAAAAGAGGCATGACTGACTAGGCAGAAGATTATCCCGCAGTCGGTTGCCATTAGTTTCTGCGGTAAAGTGGTTGCCAGTCAAGGTTATAGAACCCAATCTTTCCTGTTATTTATCCAATAACTGGAGGAAAATGACGAATTAGTACCTTTCCCAAGAGTATTTGCGCGTAAGTGAATGCAAGAATTTCAACTGGAATTCGAAATCGGCTCTTTGATTTGTCGTTCTTGATCGATAAGTATAATCTCCTATATATATATATATATATATATATATATATATATATATAGGTTAGACAAAATAAACATCTAGTACCGGAATAGCATAATTTGTAAAATTTTATTAAACTGTCAAACGCTTGTCTATTTTTGTGTTTGTTGATTTAATGTTAGTACGATTTCACTTATTTTTTTTTTTTTGCTAATATCATTGTTTTTCCACAGATACTATTTCAATAAGTTTATTAAAATCAACAGGCAGGACTATTTAAGAATTTTATTTGATCAACTTCATCCTATGGTTCAGAAACTGTTTTCGGAGGGAAATGCTACTTTTCAGGATGATAATGTGCCCATTAATACTGCTAAAGTTGTAGCTGGATGGTACAAGGAACATTCTAGTGAATTAGAACATCTTATCTGGCCATCACAGTCCCCAGATTTCTACATCATTGAACATTTATGGTTAAGTTTAAAAAAAAACAAGTAAAGAGTCGTTATCCTTTACCATATTCATTGAAAGGATTGGAGACTGTTTTAGCTGAAGAATGGATAAAATTTCCTCTGGTAACAATTCAAACTTTGTACGAGTCGATCCCATACAGAATTCAAGCTGTAATTACAGCCAGAGGTGGTCCTATCCTATATTGAAATAAATTTGCTTGAAATTTCAATGTGTTTACATTATTTTTTTCAGACCTCTATATATGTATATTAGTCGATTGTCATGCTTGATACACGCTTAAGCGATCGTGTCACTTTCGATCCATGACTGACTAGGCAGTAGATTTTCCCGCAGTAGACTGGTTGCCAACCAAAGCTGTCCTGCTATTTAATCTTGAGGTGGATGGAGAAGAGATGAATTTATACATTTCACAAAATTATTTGCGCGTAAGTGAATGCAAGGAATTCAAACACGGCTCTACCGATTTCCCATTTTCCGAGCCGTTATCCATTGCACCACATCGCACATCCACTACATTATATATATAAGCCTCATCATCAGGTGCATATTATGAACTGACCGTTTTTCAATTTAATCTTTTCTTTTTGGTATTTGCGTAAATTAAGGTCGTTATAAATTATAAATTTGGGGTGCCATTTCTTCATTTATTAAAATGTATAATTTAATTGGGTTTATACCGAAACTAAAAAATGGAACAGGAAACGAAAATTGTGGTAGCTTAAAAAAAATGAATTAAAAAAAAGTATTTATAGCTCTAGGGCAGATTTGGTTCTATAGCTTTGGCTGGCAACCAGCCTACCGCAGAAAGTAATGGCAACCTAGTGCGAGATAATCTTTTGCCCAGTCAGTCATGTCTCGAAAGAGACATGATCGCCCAAGCGTGTATCACGTATAGCACTTAACTGACTGACATTACGTTGAGCACTGATCTATTAATACCAGATAAATATCTATATATCAGTGTGTACCTGCGTGTGTGTGATTATATATATATATATATATATATATATATATATATATATTGTTTTTGATAGTGCCTGAAGAAGCGAGAATTTTCTTGCTGAAATAGTTATTCAATAAATATAAAATTCGGAATTGTATATATATAGTATTTACATTATTCAGACTATTGTCCTCATCTTTGCCATTTGTACGACGTTTCGGCCGTTGTTGCTCCGGTCTTCATCATGTGCTAGGAATTTCGAACCGAACCCTTTATTACAATCACTGGGGTATTCTGGCAGTCATGAGTTATCACCCGCTAACCCTCTAAGTTACTTGTTCAGCACTGCTGTATCCTGGTATTGAACTCACAACTCTTTGGGTCAAGTCCCATAACTAACCAACGTCTATATCAACTAGGTCCTGAAGGCAACAAAGATGGGGACAGTAGCCCGAATAATGTAAATACTGTAAATACTACATCTCAGAAATATAGACAAAATATATATATTTGTACGGTATCAATAAATGTACATATGGATATACACGCAAGTACACACACACACACACACACACACATATATATAAAAATATTTTCTGAAGTTAATAAAACACTGCTTGATGTAATATAACATCGCTAAGAAGTATACATTAATAAATATACATATTATCATATGTCCGTAGCATGACTCAGAGTTTCATGCACTATGCAATCATCAGGTACATAATATGACCGTTTCTAGGTTTTAAATTTTATTTTTAATTCTCGTGTTCGTTATAAATCAGGGATACCATTTTTTTTTTATTAAATGCACAATTTCATTTAGTTTATGCTAAAACTGAGACTTTGTTTGTTTCGAGGTTTAACGACCTATCAATCCTTATGGGATCATTTTAAGGTCATAACCAATGATTTTTTAGTAAGGTTATTTTATTTTTACAAAATTTTTCTTTTCGAGTATCAAGATTCATTGGGATTTGCTTTTAAGAGCAGGGTCCCCAAGTCCTACCCTTGTTATTTAACCCATAACTGGAGGGAAGGGACGGATTAATACCTTTCCCAAGGGTACCAGTGCTTAAGTGAATGCAGGGTATTCAACTGGAATTCGAACTCGGGTCACCGATTTCTCTTTCCGAGCCGATATCCACTGCACCACAACGCACATCCGTCACTAAACGCTTACAGCCCTTGGTATACCCAAGCGGTCACCCATCTAAGTACTGACCAGGCTCAACGTTGCTTAACGTCGGTGATCGATCGAGAACCGGTGTATTCAACGTGATAGTCTTTATGTACGGAAGGCTTACGGCCTATCAACAAAACTACATATTTCCCGCAACGTCTGTCACGCTGGAATAGGTATCTATGAACCCTCGTTCTTTGGGGCAATGACGAAGGGGCCAGGCATGCGGTAAACTTTTTCCATGACCTCTGCGAAGACATAAAATCATAGAAGTAAAGAGAACAGATATTACGCTTTGATCTCCAACACGTAAGTCGGCTATTATGCAATTTACCTACCCTGCAACAGAGATAGGATATTACTCAATGTTGGTTTAATGTGGTATACCATACATATGGTCAGTCAGTTAAGTGCCATACTTGAGACATGCTTGTGCAATCATGTCTCTTTCGATTCATAACTGATTAGGCAGAGGATTTTCGCACAGTAGACTGGTCGCTAATCAAAGCTAGAGAACAACATCTGTCTTGCTATTTAACCCATAGCTGGAGAAAGAAGAGATGGATTGATACCTTTTCCTTAAGTATTTGCACATAAGTGAATGCAAAGAATTCGACTGGAATTTGAACTCGGCTCTCTGATTTTTAATTCCGAGATCTATTACACCACAAATAGACCAAAGACAAAATTGTCATTGCTACGGTAACCACCAATCTTCTCTCAATAGTCTAATCGGGAAGGTGCTGCCATCGGCTTGAAATTGAAGGGAAGATGCATCTGTCATGTTTAAATGAGAACAGATATCACACTTTCATCTCAGGTCGATAACCGGGTAATGGCAGAAGGCATTTTGACACATTGATCTTAAGTTGACCCCCTCCCATACACTTTAATCTGAGATAGAAAGACAGAGACGTATGTAAATAATCATATTTTTTACGGGTACTTCGCCTGTAATAATTTTATCCAATTTCCTGACTCAGAAAATGTTAAAAGAAAAAAAAAAGTTTGCCCTACCCACAGAATATACCGTCCCCATTTCAAATCATTGTGCCTTTTAAAATATGGCTGATGAACTTTCATTTGAAAATTTATGCGACATAGTTTCCCTTCTCATCCCTTTATTTCACTGATCCCTTGTCTTTGTAAAGTTCTTGATCTTCCTTTGTAGCAATCAATCAAATTTGATTCTTTAATTTCTCTGTCTCCAACACACACTCGCGCCCACCCCAACATCATCTCTCTCACTATCAGAATCTGAATTTCTGATCCGCTCTCTCTCTCTCTCTCTCCCTTTTT
This sequence comes from Ascarosepion bandense, assembly GCA_037127315.1. Taxonomy (NCBI): domain Eukaryota; kingdom Metazoa; phylum Mollusca; class Cephalopoda; order Sepiida; family Sepiidae; genus Ascarosepion; species Ascarosepion bandense. The sequence goes on along the minus strand of JBBBDQ010000200.1, from coordinate 5,465,956 downwards.
AAATTCCTTACAGTATTTCCATGAGACATTTCTTCCAGTCCCCACTTCACTGCTTTCTTTTCAAAGATGGGCCACTAACGTTAATATAGAGGCCCTGTTTTGATTTCATTTTAGGTTATAATAAAGGTCGTTTTTCTTTCTTTCTTCTAGAGAACGTTTATACAGGATTTCAGATTCGCTCAGCCAATTTCTTTTTATTGTAAATGACGTTGAAAAGTCCTTTAAGCAGTAAAATCAGTCACTGGCGCTTTTTAAACGAAACATTATTTGATTTTCTTGCTTTCTCTCTTCTTCACTTTCTTTAGCTCACCGCCAAAATGCTTTCCACATCTTTATATGCATATACAGACACACACACACACATTATATATATATATATATATATATATATATATATATATATATATACTAGCAGTATAGCCCGGCGTTGCTCGGGTGTAATGAAAGCTTTAAAATTAATCCATGGTCCTGGAGCTCAGACTCAGCCTAAAGAATATTTGAACAAAATAAAGTAATTGCGACAATTTACCAATCGCACCTGGTGTATATATATATATATATATATATGAGTGTGTGTGTGTATATATATATATACACTAGCAGTATAGCCCGGCGTTGCTCGGGTGTAATGAAAGCTTTAAAACTAATCCATGGTCCTGGAGCTCAGACTCTTCGGACATTGCCACGAAAGACTAAAAAGCAATAGTTGTTTCCAGTTAAAGTGAAACCGTATACTGAAAGAAAAATGAATGGATGTAAGTCAAATTTTGATTTCCTGGTATCGATAGCAAATAAGTATTTTTCGTCGTAAACTGAATTTTGAAGACTAAATAAGTCCTCTGAGTAAATGGTATTATGGCTGAGACTAAGAACTACAATTATACCTACTTAGAGCCAAACCTGAAGCAAAAACTAAAATAAAAGGGCTGAAAAAAATACAGACATATAGGCAGATAAACAGACACACACAAACATCTTGCCTTTTATATATATATATATATATATATATATATATATATATATTATCAAGCTTCTGCACTATTGTAAGAACTGCAACCTTGAAACTTCTGAATATCGTTTCTTATGTCTTTGTCTATAAGTGTATCAAATTTGATTAAAATCGGACCATTCCTTCTATAACCCGATATTTTCGATTATCGATTTTCCATATTTATCAGGGGGGTACTTCGACACAAAACCTAGCTAAAAACACTCGCAGACGCTTATAGTACAACTGTGTAAATTTTCGAGAAAATCGGTTCAGCCGTTTCGGAGTCTATAGGTAATGGGCACATACAAAGTTCCATTTATAAATACGTTTAGATTAGATAAACACGCATACATATGTGCATATGCGCGCAACCCCCCACCACACACACACATATATATATATATATATCACTCATTCAGTAGTGAATTACAGTACTCTGGCCACTGGTGTATGATACATCATACGCTAAAAGTCTGCCTCCTTCTACTGAGCGCCCATATAGCAGAGGTAGAATCGCTGACTGACGCCAATTCAGTCGGGTTTCAATCCTGGGTTATAAGCAATCTGATGTCTAACCGTACTGATGGGCTTTGATACAACGAAACAGATCTGTATGCGAATGACTATATATATATATATATATATATGTGTGTGTGTGTGTACACAAACATATATATATATATATATATATTTACATATGCACACATATACAAATATTTACACATACACATGATACACGTATATCTGATAAAATATATGCTATATTTATAGGTTAAATTGCTCAATATCAAAAATAGGGTATATCTAAATCTAATAAACTTATTCATAAATGGAACTTTGTCCGTGTGTATCCGTTACCTATAAACTCCGAAACGGCCGAACCGATTTTCTTGAAAATTTACAGATTTGTACTATAAGCGTCTGCAAGTGTTCTTAGCGAGGTTTTGTGTCGAGGTACCCCCGATAAATATCGATAATCGAAAAAAATCGGGTTATAGGAGTGGTCCGATTTTAATCAAATTTGATACACTCATAGAGAAAGACATAAGAAACGATATTCAGAAGTTTCAAGGTTGCAGCTCTTACAATTGTGCAAAACATTGATATATATATATATATTATCGATGTTTTGCACAATTGTTTAGCGGCGGGACGGTGCTTTCGTGACTTCTGTTTTTCGCAAACCAACTTTCACTGGTTTGTATACTAATTGGAAATCGTTTGTCCCTAAGTCTCGTAAACTAGGTCTGACAGAAACCTTGATTCACCGTGCCTTGAATATTTGTTCTCCTGAATGTTTAGAAAGTGAATTAATTCGCTTGCAGGAGATTTTCGAAGGCAACGGGTACCCGGTTAATGTAGTGAAACGGGTAATTGATCGCAAGATCAAACGTTATAAAGAACCTAAGGTTGAAGGACCTAGCCGCTGTCCCTTGTATCTGAAAATACCCTGGCTTGGTAGAAGATGTCAAACTGTAGCCGACAGAGTTTCGGCATGTGTTTCGTCCTGTTATTTTGCGGTGCAGTTACGTGTTGTTTTTCAGACTAGACCTGTGTTTCCTTCCTTCAGTAAAGATAGGTTGTCCTATTTTCTAAAAAGTTCCATTGTTTATAAATTTCAATGCTGTTGTGATGCGGCATACATAGGACGTACCGATCTGAGGTTGGAGACACGGGTTTCACAACACGTCCCGCGGCTCTCTCAGACCTATATGAACAACACAATCTGTTCTGGATTCCGCTATTGGCCGACATCTTTTGGACAATCAAGTGTGCGCCTCGGCATATGAGGACATCTGGTTTACTGTCTTGCACAGCGCTCGGTCTACACATCATCTACGTATTCTGGAAGCAATTTGCTTGAAAATTCAACAGCCGAGCCTGTGCAGACAGAAAGAGCGGTTTTTACGCTCCTTACAATTGCTGGTGAGTTTGTGAGTGTAACATTTTTTCACTTTTAAACACTCTTGTGGAATTATATGTGTACACCCCCCTTACATTTTATGTGTTTTTTTTTGTTTTTTTTTTCAATAAATTTATTTTTAAACTAATTCCATCATCTCCCAGCATTCTAAGTAATTTATTTTGTCTTGTCCTTTTCCTTAATTCCCTTAAAATTAAAGCCAACGAGAACCCTTGATAAGAGTTGGCCGAAAGGTTCCTCGTGTTTAAATAATATGACGTCTGTTCTTTTTATATATATATATATATATATATATATATATATATATATATATATATATATATATAAAGGCAAGATATTTGTGCGTGTGTCTGTTTATCTGTCTGTATGTTCTTTATACAAATCCACAATTTTTTTCCGATTCTCACCAAACTTCACACAAATATTCTTTCAGCTGAGTCTGAGCACCAGGACCATGGATTAGTTTTAAAACTTTCATTACACCCGAGCAACACCGGGCTATACTGCTAGTGTGTGTATGTGTGTGTGTGTGTGTGTGTGTATATATATATATATATATATATATATATATATATATATAAAATCACAAAAATATTCTTAGTATCAGAACGGTACAGTTGAAATTTCTAGGAGATATAATGAAGAAAGTGGCTCAGAAAACTGAATGCCCAAAGGACAGAATGATTGTGTAAACCAAAGGAAATACTTTTTATTTGCTACTCCACCCTAGATATGAGGAACAAATTGGAGATTTCAGAAACTAATCAGGTAATGCATTGTGTAGTGTTAAAAGAGATGGCTAAAAGATAGACGCATAAACCAGAATGTACACAGAAATAGAAAGATATTCTTTCGAAAACTAAATAAAGTAAAAAAATAAGAGACAGGAAATTTTTATTAAAAACAAAGGAGAAGTTGCTAATCTGCGATAATTGACCGATTTGTTTTCTACGGTTTATCAACCCTTGCACGCTATTGAAAGCGAGAAAATATTTTTAGATTGTAAAAATTGTTATTGCATCACCGAAGTTAAACAACGTGGAGCCAGGTCAGTATCTAGATGAGTGACCTCTTGAGAATTACAGGTCCTCTAAGCTTGGATGTGCCGGTGGTGTTAGTTTTTAATGGTTTGCAATTGTCAATCGATGACCTGAGTTCTAATTCCCGTAGGATTCATTATATTTACTGACACGGCCTGAAGTGAAACAAAAGTATCTGATTTTTAGTTGCTTCTACTGCTAGGAAAGTCGTCTCTCTGTGTAGAGCCAAAAACTATTGTAAGAATCCAACTGGCGCATTTATAATCTGCCATTCTTCTTTGCATTGAGTCCTGCTGCCATATTTAGTCTAGTGCTCTTACTATTTATCTCGAGGTTCTCGACAAAATACAAAAAGCACCTGTAATGTAATCAATTATGACTTGGCATCTCAACTTCAATCACTTTCTCACCAAGGTGGTGTGGCTTCCCTCTGTCTTTTCTACAAATATTTTTATAGCAATTGCTCTGATGAACATTTTTCTCTGGTGACCCGTACACGTGAATGTAAGCGTGCTACTAGATTGGCATTTAGGTCTCACTCTTTTATCGTTGAAGTAGTAAAATGTAACCATCACTTATACTCGAACAGTTTTTTTTCTCGCACTTTCCGCTTGTGGAACTCCCTTCCGTTCACTTGCTACAACCTTCAATGTAAATGCAATGTCGACTGCCATATTCTATCTTCTCGAATCCCGTCTATTTTCCCTCTTTCTTTAATAGCCACTGTTGTTAGGTTTTTCTCTCACTGTAAACCCCTGTGCACTGGTGGCAGTCCCGCCTTGTTTGGGGTAAAATAATTTAAAAGAAAAAACGCTAATACCCTTGGAAAATGAATGAATCCACCTTTTCTCCCGCCACATAAGATTTTTAACACGACATGTTTTTTTATCATTTTACTCTAAGCAAGGCTGAAATGCCACAAGTGCGCGGGGTGGGGGTAGAGGGACTAAACGTGGAAGAACAGTGGAGATTGAGGAAAAGGCCAAAAATCAACGGGATTCAAGAAAACAGAAGATGGCGATTCTTCTTCTTCTATATGCCCTATCCTTTCAGGACAAAGGCGATCATGGCTTTCCACGTCACTCTATCCCTGGTGGCTCTTAATATATTTTTTCTGTTTCTCCACGCAACCCCCGTTCTGTCATCCACTAGCTCAAGCCCGTAAATCTAGAATATAAATGTATAGAAACTAGCGTGGCCACAAAGTGAGAGATCAGTTTATATAGTGATTATAATATAGAATTGACCCCCCATTTTACACCCACATAATTTCTTATAAACAGTTGGCATATATATTCTTCTATGTGCCCTATCCTTTCAGGATGTAGGCGATCATGGCTTTCCTCATCTCCCCCATCTCTGGTGGCTCTTAATGTTTTCTCCTGTTACTCCACGCAACCCCCGTTCTGCCATCCACCTGATCAGGCCCTTCAAATACGTTATCCGCTGCCTTCCTCTGTCTCTTTTTCCTTCTATCTGGCCTGTCAGTATCAGGTTCTCCGGCCCTCCTTCCTCATTGCATGTCCCAGGAACTTTAGCTGTCTTTTTCTGATGCTCACTGTTAGTTTTCTTTTCCAAAATCTCATCATTGCTCACATGTTGGGTCCATGATATCCGCAGTATCCTTTTGTAGATATTTCCGCTGCTTCAAATTTTCCACATTTCCGCTGCTTCAAGTTTTTTCTCATCTTCGATGATATTGTCCAGCATTCACTGCCGTATTGAAGAACTGACATCACATAGCAATCTAGCACTCTCTTTTTTTGTTTCTAGGGACATTTTCCTGTGTCTTAGTACTTTACACAGCTTCTGGAACGCGTCCTTCGCCATGCTAATTCACCTCCGGATCTCTGTGTAGCACTTCCCATCTCCTGTTATAACACTTCCTTAGTATTTAAATTTTTATACCTGCTTGATTCTAGTATCCCACCTCCCTGTATTTGGCATTTTGGGTTATTTCTGATGACCATGTATTCAGTTTTCTTGCTGTTTATTTCTAGTCTTTTTGTCACTCTCATTGGCGTTGTATTTAAATTTTTCAAGGTTGTAGCTATAGAAGAAGCAAGTAAACGGATGAGAGTTCCACAGGCGGGAAATGCGAAAAAATAAACCATTAGAGTAGAAGTAGCGGTTGCATTGAGCTATTTCAACAGCAAACGGATGGGACCTAAATGCCAATCTAGTAGCACGCTTAAATTTATGTAGTCGGGCACCAGCTAAACTTTCTACACATATTTTATAGCAACTTATAGCAACTGCACATCCAACCTGACATCACCTGGTATTTCCATTTAGGTGGTGACTAGGCCCGACTTTGCTTAAATTTAATGCTGTGATAGAATAACTATATTCCTATATGGCAGTGACAATTTTCTTAGAAAAGTCCTGAAATAACAGAAATATGGTTCTACAGAAGGATGCTGAGAAAACTATGAACATAAAAGAAGAAAGCAAGTGTTAAGGAAAATGAAAACAATTTCTAGGACACAACGAGGAAAGAGGGATTAGAGAATTTGTCACTCATAAGACATACTGAAAGCAAGAGAAACAAAATAAAGCAGTGAGTAACATTAAGCAAGTCAGCAAAGTAAATGGATGGCAAAACAGGGAAAGATGACGAAAAGACAAAAATTATTCAGAGCAATAAAAATACGTGAAGCTATGGAGAGCCATGTTCCCCTATCATCAGAAGGATCATGTGTCATAAAACAATTAAAAACTTTCTAGTTTCTTCCCGCTGAAAGCAGATAAATACTGAAACATGTTTAGATCAGTCAATTCAAAATGTACCAAATTGTCTCCGCAAGTATTCAGTCAGTTAAGTTCCATACGTGATAGACGCTTGGGCGATCATGTCTCGAAAGAGACATGACTGACTGGGCAGAAGATTATCCAGCAGTAGATTGCCATTACTTTCTGCGGTAGACTGGTTGCCGACCAAGGCTGTAGAACCCAATCTGTTCTGTTATTTAACCCATAACTGGAGAGAAGAGACGGATTAATACCTTTTTCAAGTGTATTTGCGCGTAAGTGAATGCAAAGAATTCAACTGGAATTCGAAATCGGCTCCCCAATTTATCGTTCCGAGCCGATATCCACTGTACCACAACGTACATCCACAAGTAATAGGCAATTCAAAACGGTTAGAGATCAATAGACTCACTGACATCTGAGACCACATGTCAAATTGTTTGCGAGATCTCGTTTCTTATAACAATAATAATTATTATTTTATAATCGTGTCGCCCCAAGCAAGGCATTTTACTGCCACTGTTGTGCAGGGGGGCTACATAGGAGGAATGTTATGAGAAAGAGTGACAGGTTGCAGGGGGTGTCAGGAAGAAAGTAGGAGAAGGAAGAGAATACTGACGAGTGGGGTGGACGAAGAAAAAAGCATGAAAGATAGGATGTAAGTTAGTGCGACAGGAGATGACTATTGACTTTACATTTAAATTCTTAGAGATTATAGCTGTCGAGAAAGCAAGTATGCGGAAGGGAATTCCACAGGCGGGAAGTGCGAGAAAAGAAGCTGCTGGAGTAAAATTTGCGTTTACAATTTATTGGTTTCACAGTAAAAGGGTGGGACCTAATTGAAAGAAAGAGAAGCACGTCAATATTGTGAAGCAAATATATGAAGTCAATGTACCCATCATGGCACTCTGCCTGATAAGGTATATCAAGCACATGCATCACAGCCAAATATAAGCGATATAATGACATTGTTTTACGTACTACTTTTATCAAACAAAGTGTAGCCCAGGTAGAAATATCTTAAAACGTTTCATTTATTTCTTCTTTTAATCTATTTTTGCCCATTTTTGTTTTCTTTTTCGCTTCCATGAATTTTCACAAATTTCCTATCTTCATTTCTTGCTGTCTTTTTTTCTTCCTTTAAATTCATATTTCTTCTTTCGTCAGTTTCCTGGTATGGTTCGTTGCTTTGTGTGTGTGTGTTTTTTTTTTCATTTTACTTCATGAAATTTCCGAATTTTTCTTTCTTTTATTCTTGCTGTTTTTCTTTCCGTTTCATTTCCATTTCCACTTTTGTCAATTTCCATAGACTCTTCTTTGCGTTGTGTTTTTTTTTTCGCATCACAAATTTTCCAACTTTTTCTTTCTGTTTTGCTTATATTTCTTCATTTTTTTTTTCATTTTTTTTTTTCATAATTATTTTACTTCCTTTTTTTTTCTCCATTTGTTTTCTTCTTATTTCTTTCTTAACTTCTTTTTTCACAATTCCATTCTTTTTTCTCCATTTTCTCATCCTTTTCTTTTTGTTCATTTCATTTTCTTCTCCGTTCTTTTTATCGTTTCTATCCAAATACTCTTTCTTTTTTTTTCTTTTGTCTTTCATTTTCTTCCTTATTTTAATTCTCTTCTTACCATATTACTTCATACATCATTCCTTTTCCCTCCGGCTGGACTTCTTTCTCCACTAATATGCAACGAATCTATTCCAGCACATTTAAACTTCGCATCCATTGTATGTCTTTTTTCATTCCTCTCACACACTTATTTTTTACACCCCCTATGTCAACAGAAAGACGTAAAAACTGATTGTTAACTTCAATTAATAAAAAAGGGAAAAAAGGCCAGACTACTGTTCATAGCTTCAATCCTTGATGCTATGTCGATCTCAATTCACTGTTCATCTTTTCTCCGTCATTATCTATGACATCACGATGAAAAAATTGTAAATATGAAATTGTAATTTTGCAGAAACACTACGAAGTAAGCTCTTCACAAAGTAAAATTGAACATTTTAATTTTACAACGATTAAAATATTTCAAGATAACTCAGTATTTACATTATTCGGACTATTGTCCTCATCTTTGTTGCTATTTGTACGACGTTTAGGCCGTTGTACGCTCCGGCCTTCGTCAGGCGCTAGGAATTTTGAACGGAATCACTGGGGTATATTATTCTCATTCCTTGCGTCTCAGAAATAGACAAATACTTCAAGGTAACTCTTCAATTGAGAAAATCAGCAGACAACTGCCAATGCAACAACCAAATGTAACATTTAACATTTCTTTTTAGCTTAACAGTTATTATCTTCTACCTTCTCTTTTTCTCTTTCTCCATCAAAGCTTCCTTTTTCTATCTCTTTTTTTTATCTAACTCTTTATAGAGACAGGCGCAAAGACAGACAGACAGACACACACACACTACCGACCATTATTATTATTAGGCCACCCCAGTTTTTTTTAAAACAAATGATGTATATCATACTATTTTTAGTATTTATTACCAAATAAAAATAAAATGGTTCTTTTGTTATTATTTCTTTGCAAAATCTTACAAGACAAGGAAGCAAAGATGAACTCGTCCGAATCACCCTAAATTTTCTTCATTCTTTCATTGATGAAACTGCAATATAGGTGACTAGCAGTATAGCCCGGCGTTGCTCGGGTGTAATGAAAACTTTAAAACTAATCTATGGTCCTGGAGCTCAGACTCTTTGGACGTTGGAACGAAAGATTAAAATGCAATAGTTGTTTCCAGTTAAAGCGAAACCGTAGACTGAAAAAAAAAATAAAATGAGTGGATGTCAGTCAAATTTTGATTTCCTGGTATCGATATCAAATAAGTGTTTTTCGTCGTAAACTGAATTTTGAAGGCTAAATAAGTCCTCTGAGTAAATGGTATCATGGCTGAGATGAAGAACTACAATTACACCTACTCAGATCCAAACCTGAAGCAAAAACTAAAATAAAAGAGCGGAATAAAATACATACAGGCAGGCAGATAAATAGAGACACACACACACAAACATCTTGCCTTTTTATATATATATATATATATATTATCAAGCTTCTGCACTGTTGTAAGATCTGCAACATTGAAACTTCTGAATACCGTTTCTTATGTTTTTGTCTATGAGTGTATCAAATTTGATTAAAATCGGACCACTCCTTCCATAACCTGATTTTTTCGATTATCGATATTTATCGGGGGTACCTCGACACAAAAGCTAGCTAAGAACACTCGTAGACGCTTATAGTACAACTGTATAAATTTTCAAGAAAATCGGTTCAGCCGTTTCGGAGTCTATAGGTAACTGACACACACACACACAGAGAGAAAATTCCATTTATAAATAAGTTTAGATTATTGAATACTTATAAATTCATTTGATGCACATATTATTGCGCAGTATTAACAAAAAAATTCTATTTTCATTTACAATTATTCACTTGGTAATAAATGCTAAAAATAGTATGAAATACATCATTATTTAAAGCACTGGGGTGGCCTAATAATTATGGCCGGTAGTGCATATATATGTGTGTGTGTGTGTGTATATATATATATATATATATATATATGTATGTGTGTGTGTGTGTGTGTGCGCGCGCGCGCGATAGTGTTGTGGAGTAGGTTTCGCAGTGAAAGTTATAATCGTGCTATGTCGCTAGCTAACGCACCCAAAATGTTAGGAACTTGGTGATCTTTCACTGCAAGCTAACTCCTTAGTATTCGACTAACTGCCGACTAATATCAACTGCCTTAGTCCAACTATGTCCAAACTGGAACTAACTAATAGTTCTACTGAACTCAAATAGAACTCTCTAAAAGTCCCAAGAACTTCTCGGGTTAACTTCCTGTTAGCTCTTATTAATATAGGAGGGAGAGTCTATTATCTGAGGAATAGGTGTGTTTTACCATAACATATAGAATAGAGAGAAAAGAACAAAGTGTTTCGCTTTTATTAAAGCTTCTTTAAAATAGAGAAAAATGAAGATGACCACACGTGTGCGTTCATGCAGGAAACAAACCTCATCGCTGAGTATTTTAAAGCAACTACAAATCAATGATCCAATAGGTACATGCATGTGCAGAAGTAAGCAGGGGTCATATTGAGGTACAGTGATGACCTTTTGGGCATATGTTTATGTAAATATTTTTACCCTGTTTTGGTGTCAGGAATCCGTCCCCAAAGTTTGTGAAATTATTTTTTGGATTGTATATTGGATTGTAAATTTCACAGCGTCTACCGTAAACTTTACACTTAATAACTCAAAACACGTAAGATTTGCAGACAGATATTTATCTGGACTGATTAACCCTACCACAAATTCTGTAGAAGGTCGGTTCACTGTGCAGGGCCAGGAGGTTTTTCCCGCTTGAGTCTATCCTGCACATATATAAATCTACCATTCGCCCGTGTATTGAATACCGCTACTACATCTGGTCGGGTGCCTCTGCTATTTACCTCGAGGTTCTTGACAAAATCCAACGTAGAATTTGCAATGTGATCGATACCGACTTAGCAGCTTGGCTGCAGTCAGTCACTCACTCACCGACGGGACGTGGCTTCCCTGTGCCTCTTCTATAAATACTTTCACGGCTTCTGCTCCGATGAACTTAGATTACTGGCGCCCCCTATGTAAGAATTTACACGAGCTACTACATTAGCTACTAGGTCCCACTCTTTTACAGTGAAACCGATAAAATGTAACCGCAATTTCTACACTAACAGCTTCTTTTCACGCACTTCCCACCTGTGGAATTCCCTTCCATATACTTGCTTCCCCGAAAGCTCTAATCTCCAGGAATTTAAATGTAAGGTCAATAGACATCTCCTATCACACTAACTCGCATCCATTCTCACAAGCTCTTTTTCCATCTACTTCACCCACATCCTCGGTATCCTCATCCGTCTGTTACCCTCCTCCTGACATTTCCTATACTAATTCCTTTTTGTCATCACTTTCCCCTATGTAACCCGCTGCGCAACAGTGGCAGTAGAATGCCTTGCTTGGGGTGAGATGATTAAAAAGCCAAAAAAAGTATTTTTAATACTCCTTGTATATGTGTTATACTCCGAGAGACGCACTGGACTCGCCTGCGCGTGTATACATGTGAGAGCGGAACGTGGGACGAAGGGGAAACAACACACGTCGCCTAGGACATTCTACCTTTGGACAGAGAGGAACCCAGACGAGGCTATGCCGAAGGGCAAAATCTCCTTCTCTGGAAAAGTAGACAAAAGCCTGACCCCGCGTATGCGGGGTTTACGAGAATTTTGCTAGAGCGTACACGCTCGGAAATATCCGACAAAAACTGCTACATACCGCCAATTTTACGAAACTGGGTTAAATACCGAGACAGCAAACGCCGTCTATTCATGTCGGACTCTCTGGTTTCGAGAGACGCGTTGGACTCGCCCGCACGTGTATAAATAAGCGAACGGAACGTGAGACAAGGGGCAGACAACAAACGACGCCTAGGACTCTTTACCTTTGGTCAGAAAGGGACCCAGACGAGGCTATGCCGAAGGGCAGAATCTTCTCTGAGGAAAAGTAGACAAGAGCCTGACTCCATGTATGTATAGTTAGTTATGCACGAACGTAAGCCCTTCGAAATGTCCTACATAAAAATCGGCTAAGTACCACATTCCATCTCTGGAAGAGGATCGGGTAAATTTCACAACAGCTAAAGCTGTATTTAGCGGTCGTCTATGTGCGTTGTGGTGCAGTGGATATCGACTCGGAACGACAAATCGGAGAGCAGAGTTCAAATTCCAGTTGAATTCCTTGCACTGACTTACGCACAAATATCCTTGGGAAAGGTACTAATCCGTCTCTTCCCTCCAGTTATGGGTTAAATAATAGAACAAACTGGGTTCTATAGCCTTGGCTGACAACTAGTCCACCGCAGAAAGCAATGACAACCTACTGCGGGATAATCTTCTACCCAGTCAGTCATGTCTCTTTCAAGACATGATCGCTCAAAGCGTGTATCATGTATGGCACTGAACTGACTGACTGAATATCATAGTTGGAATCATGATTAAGGCTTCTACTGGTCATAAAATGGGGGATCGGTTTTCTATTGTTATGAAGTAATAAACTGACCCCCCACTAATTACAACTTAATAATATAATACATCTCTTCCGCCTCTAGCTATGACTGAAATAACAGAACAGACTGGGTTCTATAGCCTTGGCTGGTAATTAATCTAGCGCAGAATGTAATGGCAACCTACTGCGGGATAATCTTCTACTCAGTCAGTCATGTCTCTTTTGAGACATGATCGCCCAAAGCGTGTATCACGTATGGCACTTAACTGACTGACTGACTGAAAATACTGTAGTAATCTGCAGCTGAACTTACTCCAAGAGTGACTGAACTTAACTAAGTAGTAGACAAACAAATAACGACGTATTTATGATAATCCTTTTTTCTGGAGACAAACAAGAAAAAAACGCCAATCATGGAAGCCAGATTTTATAATAATTCCTATTTAATTTATTCTTTTATTTCAGATTTATATAAAAACTCTGAAATTTAACAACTTTTTAGTAATTATTTAATTTTTCTGTTATTTCAGATTTAAGACCCTGAAATGTAAGCTTGAAAAATACACTACTAAAAAGTGAACGCATATTTTTAAATGTTTAATATAAAATTAATTTCTCGATTTTCAGAGATAAACTGACAATCATTTTCCATTTTTTTTTGTTTTTCTATGGGGCTATCTTAAAGAAAAAAAAGTTTATATCAAGAAACCTCCAAAACTTGAAGATCTTAACAATAGCATTAGAACAGAAATTAGATTGTGCAGTTTACACATTCACTTTCGCATGCACACATACATAATTCACTGTATAACACCACATAAAAAAACATTGCAACTTTCCCGGCTTTGATTGCTTTAATAATCGTGGTAGATTTATTATAAGACAATTTTCAAATCGCAGTCGAGAATATTCTCTAACATCTTTCCATAATGGGTTCAGTACACAATATCCGATTGGTCAATTTATGACAAATCACAGATCTTAGTACATAGGTAAGTGAGTTGAATTTTTCCCGCGAGCTCATCTGGAGCCTACTGAAATTGCTATTTCTTCAGTAGGATTAATTTTCCCAAGGACTCCACGTCGCTGGTTTTCTAAATCTTGCTCACACTATGAAACGCAAACACAGACACAGACACAGACACATACACTTATTTTAAACTACCAGTGATCACTATGCCAATCACTCAATTTACGTCTTGTTGATCTATTCCAAGGGTCGGCAACCTACGACACGCGGACTGGATCAGGCCCGCGAAGACATTTTGACCGGCCCGCGAGCCTGATTACCAACGACTTTATTTTTAACATGAGAGACGAGGATTTCGAATTCAACAAAAGGCTTGCTGTTATCTTTCTCTGATCTACCCAACCGAATTTGATTACTATGACAGCAAAAACACGATCAAAACCCAATCATCTCCATTTCTGCGTAAAAAATAAATAAATAAATAAATATAAAACAAAAAATGGGAGCTGATTTGACCGACCGACCGACCGACCGGCGACAGACATTAGGCGGGGACCCCTTTAAAGTGACAATGTAATCTCAGTCGGCTTTCTATTTCATTCTTCCAACAGCGACCCCCGTCGCTGACCCTTGCCACCTACCCTATGTAAGTTGCTGAAATTCTTCAATGGGCCAGATTCTCTTCTGAACTTAAGAACACACTGAACATTTAACGACTAATTCATGAACATTTCGATTCATTTCTTTCATGCAAAACAAACGTTATTACATTATCATTCAATTTGAACTTTCATTCAACAAGTGACTTTCTTTCTAAGAACATTTGTCCTCGGTCAATGGGAAGAAACTCCTCTCTCACTTATTGTCAACTGTATTTGCATGATTTTTTCAACTAATATTTGTACAATCGTTAATACATGTTTAATTATCTGGTCGGGTGCCCCTGCTACTCTCCTCCTCGGGCTTCTTGACAAAATACAACGGAGAATCTGTAATGTGATCGATCCTGACTTCGCGGACCGGCTGCAACCACTCTCTCACCGGCGTGACGTGGTTTCCCTGTGCCTCTTCTATAAGTACGTCCACGGCTTCTGCTCCGATGAACTTAGGTTATTGGTTATTAAATTGTAAAATTATTTTTTAAAAAAGATTTATATGATTTTAATTTTTATTTTTCATACAACATTTTCAAATGTATGACTATAAAGCTAAAGTAACTAATATCTCATAAAATATTAGATAATTGCTGAAAATATTATGTTAATTTTTTAATCTATATATATAAAAGGCAATCTGTGAGTCTGTGTGTGACTGTTCCCTATGCACGCCTACATTTTTTAAGCTACGCCATTCTAGGTACTTTCTAGGGACATATCTTGTAGAGGGGGTTAAGAAGTCCCTCAAACAAATAATAAAAAGAAAAATGCACTACAAATAAAGTAAAATAAACTTTTGTTTATTTTCATAAAAAAATAAAAGAATTATTTTTTTTGTACAAAAATGAAATTGTTCGTAAAGCTGTAAAAAAAAAAAGGGAGAAAGAAAGGAAATGGGAATGTGAGAGGGAAAGTTAAGACGATGTGTAGCAGGCGAGATGAGAGAAAGAGAGGGTGAAAGAATGTTCACTGATACGTAATACTGCCTGGTGTGTGAACTGCTAGCTGTCCGTGTGACCTTTTTGGTGTCAACTAGCTGCTGTTCCCTCTGGTCTGTTGAGAGTTTTTACCTTCCTTTTATCTGGATGGTGAGGAGAGATTAAGAAATGGGTTTCTTATGTCGAGCCCTGATTGGTCAATAAATCATATTTTTGACCACGTGGTGTGCTTTCCACTACGTTCGAACTTTTGGGTGCGCAGTCCTTGTTTTTGACCCCACAGGGTATGGTAAGTGGTGAATTCCCGCGCAATTGTATTTTTTTAGATACACGTGGTGTGAATTAATTTTTATTGTGTGTGTGTGGAAAATAAAATAAGAAACAGCACAATCTACAGGGAAGTCTGGTCGATACATGATTTTTGAGTTTAAGTTCAGCAATTTTCCCTTTCTCACTTTTTGGCCAATGGACACGATTGTTTACATTTGCTCCGTAAAACATCTAAGATCTAAGATGGTTGTTGAATTACGTCAAAGAAATAAAATCTAGCGTGTCAAAAATATTTTATTAAAAAAAAAAATGAGCCTTTATATTTAATTTTTATTCCGACGTTTTACGTCACAGAAATCAAATCACACGTGTCAAACGAGACTAAAATATTTTTTTATTTAAAAAAAAAAAAAAAAAAAAAAAAAAATTGAGCCTTTATATTCAATTTTTTCCGACGTTTTAAAAATTCATTTGGTCAACAAAAAATGTGAATATTTTCCCCCGTAATTTGAAACAAAAATATTGTTTTTTAAAAAGTGTTTTTTAAAACAAAAACAAAATATGTAAAATAAAAAGTGGCATCTTCTCCTACTACTAAAATGTTCTGAGTTGCACGGGCAACACCGGGCTATGATGCTAGTTTTACTATATAGTTAAAGACTAAAAAACAAACAATTAAGCTACATAAAATTTGTCAAATTCGTCTTCCATACTTAGCATTTTTGACGGCTTCCGTCTGTCACATCAGTTCACTGAAACATAAGTGACATAAGTATTCTTAATGCAACCCATAATTCTGGTCGGACATACTGTGACTTATTTGTGTTTTTATGTTGTGACGAAATCTTCGTCGCCAAGTTGTTGTGGCCTGTTTGGGTCAGGAAGAAAGACACGGAAACAAGGTAGGTAGATTCAACAATTGTATTTGAATCACAGGACATATATACAAAATAAAGTGTTAGTAGTCAGCAGATAGAAGTGTACGGCCGAACAGTATAGTCACGACTGCGTCCCTGGAAGTCACGCAGCTAATATTATATCGAGGGAAGAAAAGTCCATTCCTTTCGATAGCGCACCATAACAGTTTATGAATCTAAAGACTTCAACTGTATGCTTTACATTTTCAGGAATTCATTCTTTTGCAATATCCGGTTCAGAGATCCCAAACACGTGACATGGTGGAATACCGGGAGATATTAACATACATTGCCAAGTCAGTAAGTTAAATGCCATACGTGAAACACGCTTGGGCGATCATGTCTTGAAAGCGACTCGCAGAAGATTTTCCCGTAGTAGGTTGCCATTGCTTTCTGCGGTAGACTGGTTACCAGCCAAGACAATAGAACTCAATCTGTCCTATTATTTAACTCTTAACTGGAGGGAAGTGACGGATTAATACCTTTCCCAAAGGTATTTGCGCGTATGTGAATGCAATGAATTTAATTCACTTACGCGCAAATACCCTTGGGAAAGGTATTAATCCGTCTCTTCAAGTACCAGTTTATATTGTATCCGGAGCTTCTTCCAATCATTCTCATGTTTTAAAAAGTAGTTTTTCTTGTATTATAAATTTAGTACACGTCACTAACAACGAGATGTTGGAGAGGATGTAAACTCATTAACATAAGGACGAGACAGATCGGGTTTCTGGGATATGTAGTGAGTAAGGATGGTCTGCAGAATTTAATACTCACAGGACAGATAGAGGGAAAGAGCGACAGGGAAAAGCAGATAGGCTTGAGCAAATGGATGGCAGAGCGGGGTTTGGGAGAGATACTAAGAGGAATAATTTTGAAAGAGACAAGAGACAGAGTCACTGGAAGTTCATAATCGCCTACGTTCTGAAGGAACAAGGCACATGAAGAAGAAGACTGTCTCTCGTGAGTGGGGCTGACTCTGGGGCTGCTGACACTCCGAACAAGCTGAACTTCGGCAACCTTACAAGTTATTTTTTTAAAATTTCACATGGAGAAAAACGGAAAATGTAGCATAACGAGTTTATTACAATACTAGCAGTATAGTCCGGTGTTGCTCGAGTGTAATGAAAGCTTTCAAATGAATGCATGGTTCTGGAGCTCAGACTCTTTAGACGTTTGTACGAAAGACTAAAAAGCAATAGCTGTTTCCAGTTAAAGCGAAACCGTAGACCGAAAGATAAATGAATGGATGTAAGTTAAATTTTAATTTCCTGGTATCGATATCAAATAAGTTTTTTCGTCGTAAACTGAATTTTGAGGGCTAAATAAATCTTCTGAGTAAATGGTACGATGGCTGAGACTAAGAACTACAATTATATCTACTTAGAGCCAAACCCGAGGCAAAAACTAAAATAAAAGGGCTAAAAAAATACTAACATACAGGCAGATATACAGACACACAAACATCTTGCCTTATATATATATATATATATATATAAAATCGATTTTCTGCAATATTCTAAGAACTGCACAGAAAGCAATGGCAACTTACTGCGGGATAATCTTCTGCCCAGTCAGTCATGTCTCTTCCGAGACATGATCGCCCAAGCGTGTTTCACGTATGGTACTTTAACTGACTGACTGTAAGAACTGCAACCTTGAAACTTCTGAATATCGTTTCTTATGTCTTTGTCTATGAGTGTATCAAATTTGATTAAAATCGGACCATTCCTTCTATAACCCGATTTTGTCGATTATCGATATTGATCGGAGGTACCTCGACACAAAACCCAGCGAAGAACATTTGCAGACGCTTATAGTACAACTGTGTAAATTTTAAAGAAAATCGGTTCAGCCGTTTTGGAGTCTATAGGTAACGGAGACACACAGACAAAGTTCCATTTATAAATAAGTTTAGATACAGCTTAATACAAGCTGAAGAAAACATCCCTTATCCTAACGATAACATTTATTTTTCTAACCTTTAGATCCACATATCATTTTATGACACTTTCTACAGCCACCATCATTTTCTGCGGACAAAATAGCAAAGTAATTTAAGCTTTGAGTTATGGACGACTGCGAATATGTACTTATAAGCTTTAGTTTACTAAAGCTTCTCTCTCCGGTGGTTAGAGTAACGGGTATCAGTTAGTCAGTCAGTTAACTGCCATACGTGAAACACGCTTGGGCGATCATGTCTCAAAAGAGACATGACAAAAGATTATCCCGCAGTAGGTTGCCATTACTTTCTGCATTAGATTAATTGCTAGCCAAGGCTATAAAACCCGATCTGTCCTGTCATTTAACCCACAACTGGAAGGAAGAGACGGATTAATATCTTTCCTAAGGGTATTTGTGCGTAAGTGAATGCAAGGAATGCAACTGGAATTCGAACTCGGCTCTCCGATTTTTAATTCCGAGCCGATATCCACTGCACCACAACGCATACCCGGCAGATATTTTACGTTATTTAAAAATCCACATGTGTAACTGATTTTTTGTAACTTTTCAAATCTTTCTGATAAAGAATTTATATCTCTATCGACGATTACATTTAATATTGGCTTGTTCTTTTTTTATTTTATTTAATTGTATTTATTATTGTCACATTTTTTAACCATTTGTTTGGAGGATATGATGACAGCTTCTGTCTTGATGATGCCCCGGGTGACTGCGCAATTTGTCAGTACCTTCAGCCTTAGTGGAGGTTAAAACAGTGCCAAAACTTTCGGTCAATTCATTAGCTAATTTTAAAATGTTCGTTTGTAATGCATTTGTTCAAAGGTGTATTGTGCAGAAGTGGTTTTAATTATAACCTGTGCAAAAGAACTTTAGACTTTTAAAACAGAACCTGAGGTCACAGCCGAAGTTGAAATTGCTGAAAAATACTTGCCGAAATCGTGTGTTACTTTCCGAATTATTTCGAACCTCGTTTTCAAGGGAGTAACACGAGTTAACCAGCGAAGCGACCAGGTTGTTCGTCCGGAGTTGAAAATGAACTTCGCTGCAGTTGCTATGGTGGTAGAATAGATTGTAACAACACGTGGGCAAAATTAACTTGTAGTCCTTTGAACACGCGCTTGCTTAGATTGAAATAATATTTTTATTAATAGATGAGCTGGTTAATAAGCGAAAAAGATTCAAAATTCTCAAAGTTTCTCGGCAAAAGACAGCAAAGAGATATCAATAAAATTTGTTTTAATCTAAGGAAGTACGTGTTAAGATTTTATATATATTACGAAACTCAATTATAAATTTGCTCCTGGGCACGATGGTAAAGTGCATCAGGCAGCAAGGCATCTAATTTAGAGGTTGCGTGGAGCTTTGAAGCACCTCTTAATTACTGTTGTTCCCAAGTCCACACTGACCCGGGGTGGTAGCACCTGTTCGGGTCCCAGCTATCGGCAAATAGTTAACCCTCCAAACACTATGAAAGTATAAAAACAAACTTATGAAATATATACATAACAATTTTTTAATGAAAAATATTACCAAGAAAAATACGTTTTTGAAGAAAAAATGTTACCAACAAAAATACATTTTTGAAGGAACTAATGCTTCGAAGGGGTTGATATGCCGTAAAACAAACCAAACCAATTATAAATATAAAATATTTTAGTATAAAGCGTTTGTCTTTAAGGATGAAAGTGATAGTGATGTGTGTGGGTGGCTACGCATGTGTACAAAAGAGAAAGATAATTTATATTTTAAATTTACATAATTACAATTACATATATATATATATATATATATATATATATATATATATATACAGGTTTCATTGAATAATATAGACAAGTTCTGTCTATTTATTTTGTGTAAAATCCGTTCGTATGATCTGATTAGCTTGATAGTGTTGTCATGAAAAGACGACAAGAAATCGCAATAATTGTTGATTTTTTTATCAGGTCTGAGCTTTCGGCTTACATAAGCCATTATCAAAGGATGAACATTTAATGTTCAGTGAACATAGAACATTTGAATTATTATTAACAGAGTGGAGTTATACAGAGAAAATTAGACAGGACCATTTTTTGTGTCGCACATGGCTGTAGGCCGAGAAGGAATGGTGATAGTGGGTTTTTGGTCAATTGAGTGTATAGTGGCATGAGGGATTGGTCTGGGAACTGCTGCTACTATGGGTGTAGGGGGTAAGTATAATAACTATGACCTCTCCCGTCGATTATAGGCATTGAAGTATGTTAGTGGAGGTGTCGAAATTTATTTTATTTAGGCTAGGTTTAAACTGTTTGATGTAGACAGCATATACTTAGACACGAAAATAATAAACGAAAACTTAAAATTCTAGAAGCTATCTACATCAAACAGTTTAAATCAAACTGCCGAAAAATAACCAAACCTTTCGGTCATGGACCGAAAGTATAATTTACAGACCTAGCATTCATTGTGATGGCGATGTTAAATTCTATTTTGGTTCCACTGAGAATCAATTAAAATCCAGTTTCTACCATCATCAAAAGATGTTAGGAAATATTTTCGCAATACAAAAAAACAATAACAGTTATAATCACAAAATCTAAATTTTGTGGCAAAAAAGGAAATAGATGTAATTTATGCTTTCTGTAAAAATTAGTCATCTTCAAACACTTAATTAACCATAATTTACAAAACAAAAAATGAATTGATGATTACATGCAAACAGAGATAAGTATCTGTAAAGTGAGATTTTTTTTTGTTGAAGAATGTAGTAGTGTATCCAATGTAATTACTTACGAATTTGGATTGATCAAGAACACGGCTCTTTCACGCTACATCTCTCTGACCATAGCACTATTAGGTCTCATTTAAACACTTATGAAAACCTACCAAATTCTCCGTAACATACCCGTTGATAACAAAAATATAATAGCAGTAACCACATGTAAAAACGGGGTTAAAAATGAAAACATTAATAATAAAAAAAAGCCAATACTCAACAATCTCAATTATGAACACGGTCACAGTGTGCTCACCGTTTTTGAAATATAAAACCTTCCTATTGTTGGATACTGGTTAATAGCAAGTGATTTTACACGCAAGTAGATTGGTGTAGTCACTTCTAATGAAAGGAAAACATATTGAGTGATCTAATGGAGATATCTAAGTAAATAGAATCCACTCATGCAAATGTATTCGACAGGTCCATTATAGTATAGTGGACTAACCCACCTGCTGAATTAAATACTCTACTATGAATGAAATAGATTACTTCAAGGGGACAAAAAGAAGGCAGCCATATTAGAAGGCAAGTTGTTTTTTTATTTCTACACCTATGACTCTGCATGCATACACAAAATAATGTATATATTTAGTTTTAAGTATTTTTGAGAAATTTGGTCAGGAGAATGTGCATCTTCCGACCGGATTCGAACCTGCGATCCCTTACAACATAGAGGAAGCCATCAATTGATCTGATAGGTCTTTGGCTGCTCGACCACAAATAATTTTAAAGACGCATCAGATTAATTGATGGCTTCTACTATGTTGTTAGAGGTTGCAGATTCGAATCTTTTCGGATAACACATTTTCCAAACAAAATTTTTCATAAATAATAAGGCCAGTATATATATATTATATATATAATTAAAAACAATATCTACTCAAATACGGGTATCGATTAAAAGTAATGTTCAAACAAATTAAATATGCCGGTTGTTAATCCATTTCGTTAATCTTCGGAACTTTCCATTATATGGGTGTGTGTGTGTGTGTGTGTGTGTGTGTGTGTGTATACAAAACTCCAAGATTGCCTGTGTGCCTGCTTGAAATACTGAAAAAAATTTTAAGCTATATAAATATGGTTGTCTAACTATGCTCGATTGTGCCAAGGCACAGTGCAAATCACAGGAAATCAGAATTCTCATGGTAGATCTGAATGCCAAAGTTTGCAAAGGAAGAGAAGGCGAAACGGTCGGCAATTTGGACTGGGACACTGCAATAGCCGTGATGAGAAATAGATCCAATAGGTGCACAGCGAATGACCAAATAATAACTAACACCTGGTTCCAAGAGCACCCAAGAAGAGTATCGCCATGGAGAAATCCAGGAGGAGAAACTAAGGACCAAACTGACTACATTGCTATCAACAAGACATTTAGAAACGCGGTCCTTCACTGCAAAGCCTATCCAAGTGCCGACTGCGGAAGCGACCAACTGCAAACTCAGGGTAAAACTAAGGAGATTAAAGAAACCTAACGCAACCCTAAGACTGCAGTACAATAGACTCATGAATGACCCGAACCTGCAGGAAATGTATACGGAGAACGTGAAAACTATACACGACGGACAAATTGGGGATTAAAGCTCGAAATGGGACGCATTAAGAGCGGCTCTATTGACATCGGCGAACGACGTCATTACAAAGAACAAGCACGTCGGAAGAAAAACGAGTGGATCATCGAAAAGATCATCTTGACCCGATTGGAAAGAGACAGAAAACGAAGGTCAAGATATGCAAGGGAATACAAGAGACTACATAAGAAAATACGGAACAAATGTAGACAGGCCAAAGAAAGATGGAAGAAAAACTTGTGGATCATCGAAGAGATCATCTTGACCCGATTGAAAAAGAGACAGAAAACGAAGGCCAAGATATGCAAGGGAATACAAGAGACTACATAAGAAAATACGGAACAAATGTAGACAGGCCAAAGAAAGATGGCTCAACGACAAATGCACCGATAAAGAGAGAGACTGAGCACAACAAATAATGGAAACATGCATAAAAATTAAAGGAACTAACAGGGCAAAGGACATGCTCAACAACATGATGCATAAAAGCAAAGGATGGCACACTAATATTGAGAACAGAAAAAATACCTCAGAGATGGGACGAGTACATCGGAGATCTCTTCCATGTGGTTCCCGGTTTTCTCTTTTCAATTGGAGTAGATAGACTAAACTATCGCCCGGTTCACACCCCACCCACGTCTATTGAACAGGTGAAGAGTCTCATCCCTTGTTTCCTGTTTAGGATGCGGTTTCCGGTTTTCTTTTTTCTAATCTTCTCACTTGGTTTTTTTTTTTCAATTGGAGTAGATAGACTAAACTATCGCCCGGTTCACACTCCACCCACGTCTATTGAACAGGTGTATAGGCTCATCCCTTGTTCCCTGTTTAGGATGTGGTTTCCGGTTTTCTCTTCCAATCTTCACTTTTTTTTTCAATTGGAGTAGATAGACTAAACTATCGCCCGGTTCACACTCCACCCACGTCTATTGAACAGGTGTATAGGCTCATCCCTTGTTCCCTGTTTAGGATGTGGTTTCTGGTTTTCTCTCTTCTAATCTGTTCACTCTTACGTAGACCCCGGTACATCAGTGGCGTTACCGCCTTGCTCGGGGTGGTATGATTTTTTAAAAAATGACAAAGAGCAACCAGCAATGCACGAAATTACGGATGGACCAGAAAAATTAAAAACCAAAGTAGAATCGGCCAAATTGATAAAAACAAAGCAGCGGGACCAAATGGGATTGTAATAGAGATGTTGATGCCTCTAGAAGGCTTTGGAGTAGACAGACTAACAGAAATATTAAACTAAGTCTACAACAGCGGCAATATAGAGGAGGACCTAAGCAGGTCAATCTTCATAACACTACCTAAGACGCCAGGTGCAAAGGAATGTGAACCTGTAATGATACTGAGCAAAGCGAGGGACAGGATATTTGCACTCTCACGACCAAAAAGCAAATGACCAAAACTCGTCGGTGCGCAACCGGCTCGACGCAGTGTTTCCAGTTGAAAACTAAAAATTCATATCAAATTCCAGTTCGCGAGCCTACGCGAATTTTATTTATCGACCAATGGGAAGCCCAGAATCAAATACGTATGTGAATTTCCAAATGATCCGCTGCAATCCAAAAGACGAAATAATAATACAGAAAACATCGCCAGACAGACACACACAGACACACTCGAGAGAGACGAGTGTAATGAGTATCTCCTTTGACTAAAGTCAAGCGAATTACTATGCTCGCCTCCCTTCCCTCTCCTTTCCTTCTTCGCTGTCTCAAAACTACTCACTGACCAAAGAAGCGGATACATCAAAGACATTCCTTATTTACAACGCTCCCATATACATACGCATAAATTCTCTTTTCAGCATTTTATTACCATAAACATTTTAACGTCCGTTGGACCCATACTTAAAGGATACTTCAATTGTAAAAACTTTAATTGATATGTGTACATATAAAATGTTTCTAAACTCAATTTGCTTTTCGTGCTTTATAATCCCTTTTATGACTTATGGCTATCTACAACGAGGCCAAATTCCGTTAATCTGCAACAACATACAACCACTCTCCACTAGAATGGATAACCCACTATAAACCCCACCGAACAATCAGTTTAATAAACCACATAACAAAACTCATCATCCGGATTCTGCGCGTGCAGCAGAATCGGCCCAGAGATAGAACAAGAACAATGTGAGTTCGTTCAGAAGGCAGCAAAAGAAAGTGACTGAGCCAAGTGGAAGACCATGATAGTCTATGTCTTGAAGTGACACGGTACATGAAGAAGAATATATCCGCACGCTGGCACGTATCGATGATTGGTGTGGGATTTTTTCACAATTCCCTCTGCACAAATCCCTACTTTAAATTTTGTTATATCCCGGGAGGGGATAAACAGAGAAAGAATAGTCCAAGAAATAATTCTTAACACAGGATATATGAATAGAGATTTATTATACCTCAGTACAATAAACCAAATACACGTACACCAACGAACAGTTAATAAGAATAACAATCAAGAAGGCAATGTCTCTGTATAGGACGTATGCGTCCGTCTTGAGAAGAAGGCTTCCGTCTAGTGACGTCTAACTCTCGTCTAAGGCCGATTACTCTCGTATAATGACGAAGACTCCCGTATAATCACGAACACTCTAGATCACTCTGTAGTTCTGGGTAGGACAGGATATTTCACTACAACACCTCCCCCCGAGCTAAATTCTTCATGGAGTTTCGGTCAATACTTCTTTCTTTTGGGATCAGGGCATAGGTGGTTAGTCTTTTTCTTTTGCTTCTTCTCCTAGAGTTCTCTATTTTCAGCAAATCCTTGGTTACCTCCATCGTTACATTTATGTTCACGGAAGGTTTAATCTCGAATGTATCGTAGAGAACCTTCATAGGAATCTCAAAATCATTATTTGTGGTTTCTACAAATCTGGGTCTTAGTTGGTTCAAATGTCTCTTACAGACAATTTTTTGTCCTTTCACCAAATAGACCAATGAGGTTCCTGGGACACCTGAGAAAGGAGGGCCTAGGAAAATTAATACTCACAGGTCGGATAAATGGAAGGAGAGACATGGGAAAGAGTGAGACGTATATGATAGATCTGAGCAAATGGATGGCAGAACGGGGCTTGGAAGAGATACCAATAGAACAACTATTGATAGTGACAAGAGACAGAACCAAGTGGAAGTCCATGATCACCAACACGGCACATGAAGAAGAATATATCCGCACGCTGGCATGTATATGATTGGTGTGGGATTTTTTTCACAATTCCCTCTGCATTATTCCACGGGAAATCCCTACTTTAAATTCAATGATCAGATTGCACACCAGACTTAAGAACAATGATAAGGCGCATGATAAACAACTAGCATTTGTCCGTGCACACCTACAGTAAGAGGATAGAGGATTATAAAGCTTAGCATGAAGTCCAAAACTGTTCAGCTTCACCGCCACGTCTTTCTTGAGATGCCAAAGTCAGTCTCTGCTTTGAAGGAGGCAACGTCTTCATTTTCATGTGCCGTGTCATTTTAGGACGGAGGCGATCATAGACTTCCACTTGGTTCTGTCTCTTGTCGCTCTCAATTATTTTTCTCTTGGTATCTCTTCTAAGCCCGCTCCAACATCCACTTGCTCAGACCTAACAAGTACGTCTTGCGCTGCTTTCCCATGCCGTCAGAAACAGAAATAAAAGTGCTATTTTAATACCATATTTGAAAAAATTGAATTAACCCTCTAGGGCCATTCGTATCATATTTGATACAGTATTTCCCTATAAGGAAACATTTGGTATACATTGACTGAGCAGTCAGTACTGTTTTCATTTGAAATTTATAGAATATTTCTCTTAAAAAATTTTTCAGGAAAATATTTCTTTCAAGGCTTGTTTTCATACTGTATCAAATATGATACGAATGGCCCTAGAGGGTTAATATGATTTCATATATAATATTCCTTCTATAAAAGAAAAATAATGACCAAAATGCTTAAGCCACTAATTTTGTTTTTATTACGATAGTTTTACTAATACCTTTTTACGGCTTTCATAAATCTTTCAAAGAAACGACTGGGTAGTGCAAAAAATCAAAGAACTTGGCCCATGCAATATATATATATATATATATATATATATATATATATATATATATATATATTACACTCGCTGTATAGCCCGGCGTTGCTCGGGTGGAATGAAAGGTTTAAAACTAATCCATGGTCCTGGAACTCAGACTCTTTGGACGTTGGCACGAAAGACTAAAAAGCAATAGTTGTTTCCAGTTAAAGTGAAACCGTAGACTGAATGGAAAATGAATGGATGTAAGTCAAATTTTGATTTCCTGGTATCGATATCAAATACGTTTCTTTCGTCGTAAACTGAATTTTGAAGGCTAAATAAGTCCTCTGAGTAAATGGTATCATAGCTGAAACTAAGAACTACAATGATACATACATAGAGCCAAACCCGAAGCAAAAACTAAAATAAAAAGGCTGAAAAAATGCAGACATACAATCAGATAAACAGAGACATACACACACACAAACATCTTGCCTTTTAATCATTTCAACCCGAGCAAGGCAGGAATGCCACTGATGAGCAGCAGGCTACATAACTGTAAAAAGATTAATTAGAAAAGAGTGAGGAATATAAACTAGTTAGAAAGGAGCAATAGAAAGCTGAGAATGCAGGTGCGATGACAGATATATAGGTGGAGAGAAAGGGAAGGTTATACGGGGGTGGGGAGAGAGCTAGTGTCCAGTGGTTAATAGATGAGTATTGACTTTGCATTTAAATTTCTGGAGGTTGTAGCCGTCAGGAAAGCAAGAATACGGGAGCGAGTTCCACAGGCGGGAAGTGCGAAAGAAGAAGCTGCAGGAGTAGAATTGTTGTCTGCATTTGGCTAACCTGACTGTGAATGGGTGGGGCCTAGTTGCCAGTCTGGTTGCACAAGTAAACACCTGTTGAGGAGGCACCAGTGACTTAAGTTCGTCCGAGCAGAAGCCATGAAAGTATTTATAGAACAGATAAAGAGAGGCCACATTTTGACGATGGGGAAGTGGCTGCAGTCGAGCCGCCAGATCAGTACCTATCACATTACAGACTCTCCTTTGGATCCTGTCAAGAACACCGAGGAGAACGGCAGTGGCGCCTGACCATAAATGGCAGCAGTACTCCATGCACGGACGGATGGTTGACTTGTATATATGCAGGATGGATTCAGGCGGAAAAAATATCCTGGATCGACATAGTGACCCAACCTTCTTCGCAGTAGATTTTGCTATGGATTCAATATAGTGGTTCCATTTGACGCCTGAGGAGAGGATAAGGCCGAGGAGGCGTAGTGTGTTGCTCTCATTGGTCCATGCTTATGGGAGTCAGGAGAGGTTGCCTGTAATGGTTGACAGACAACAGTTTGGTCTTAGATGAATTGAAGTTGACAAGCCAATTCTTGCCCCAGTTCACCACAGAGTGTAGATCCCGTTCAAGGTCAGCAGCGAGATTATGTCGGTCCGCCACGACAGGTTTCTTACTGGTGCGGGAGTATATTGTAGTGTCATCTGCGTAGATGCCTACTTGGGACTTGATCTCATCTGGGAGGTCGTTGATGAAAATAAGGAAGAGCATCGGGCCCAGGATAGAGCCCTGTGGGACACCAGCATTCGTGCTGTAGGATGAAGAGGCACGCCCATTTAAAACGACCTTCATTTTTGCGGTTATTTTGAAAAGATTGGATTAGGTCAAGCAGGCGACCGGTAATACCGTAACCCCGTAGCTTGCATAGGAGGCCAGAGTGCCAAACGCTGTCAAAAGCCTTGGAGATGTCCAGAGCAACCGCGCGAGCCTCGTCAGACTCATCAAGGGCCTGTAGCATGTACTCCGTTACCGTTGTTAGCAGGTCGCCCGTGGACCTGGCAAAGCAGAAGCCACATTGCCTGTCAGAGAAGAGTTTGTGGGCAGTGAGATGTTGAACTATTTCAGCATTGATTATGGCCTCGAATACTTTCCCGAATATCGGTAGAAGACTGATAGGGCGATAGTTGGATGGGTCCAAGTGTTCACCAAAATTCTTAAATACAGGAACGACTGAAGAGAACTTCCAGCATGCAGGAAGCAGAAATGCAGTAGTTAAATAGTTTAGAGAGGACAGGGGAAAGTTCAGGAGCACACCTCTTAAGGACTATCTCCGGGATTCCATCGTCTACACTCGCCTTATGGGGGTCGAGTTTTGAAATTACTCGGGATACTACTGTCGGTTGTAATATATACGTCGTGCAGTTTGGCCTCAGTTCTAATAGGGAAGTCGGGTGGGTGTACTCCGGACGAGTCAAATGTGTAGTTTGATGAGAATCTGCGTGCAAAGCACTCAGCTTTGTCCGCAGATGACGTGAGAACCTCAAATTCATGGATTAAAGGAGGTATTGAGGATTTCCTATTGTTCAGCACTCGTTTGCAAATTCTCCAATAGTCCTTGGAGCCGAACTTGCGGTCAGCTATGCGCTGTCGCATTATCTCAGCAAACAACCGTTTGGCGTCATTTAGGGTTCTCTGGAACTCATTGCGTGCAGATGTGAACATGCGCCTATTGTGATCAGCTGACTGTCTCCGAAATAGACGGAAGTAATGGTTCCTGTGGGCCATGAGCAGGCCGGAGAGAACCACGGAGCAATACTTCCTGGTGTGTATGAAGGCATCAATGCCAGCTTTCACCCATGACGAAACCTCAGAGGCACAGTCATCAACTGATAGGTCGAACACTTTTCCCCAAGGGACGTCGCAGAGGAAATCGCGAAAGGTATCCCAGTCAGCTTTTTGGTAGAGGTAGGAGGTCCTATAGGTAGGGGGCTCCTGGGGAGAGTGAGATTGGAAAGAAATACTGAGAGAGACTACAGCGTGGTCGGAGTTACCGAGAGGGCAAAGCTGCGAGACTTGACAGGCGTCAGGCGCAGAAGTGAAACAAATATCTATTAGTGAGGAATGACCCGAGGGAGTGCTTGGGAAGCGAGTGGGGAAGTCCACCACTTGTGTAAAGGATTGGGACATAACGAAGTTCATGGCGTGAATGCGCGCTGGATCAGTAACGGCGTTTTCAAGCCACTCAGAGTGATGGACATTGAGGTCTCCAAATACAAATATGTGGGCGAATGGGTGATAGGAAATAGCCTTATCTATGTCGTCAGTAATGCTATCTAGTAGGGAGCAGTCAGGAGAGGACAGAGAACGGTAAAGAAAGAATACGTAACTAACCGAACTGAGGAGAGACAGGCGGAGACATATGTCTTGGTGGTCAGTAGATTCGAGTGAAGTCACCCTAGCTATGGGGAGGTGTTCGCTGACGTAGACACCCAGCCCTTGCATGTGGACAGTGGAATCCTTCCTTAAAAGGGGAAGATAACCAGGGATGGAAAAGTCAGAGGAGGGAATAGCTGAGTTGAGGTGAGTTTCACAGAGCGCAAGGATGTCAGGGAACTTTTCATGCAGGAACACTTCTACACTAGGAAAGTTAGTACGAATGCCCCGGATATTAGTGAAAGAAAGGTTAATGGGTTTAGGTGGTTTGAATTTAACTGGTTTAGGGTCGTTTCTGATTTGTTTATAGAAAGGGACCTAGGGTAGAGGATACAGGCTGTCATTATCCACGATCTGTGCTGGGAGGGAAACTGGCTACGGCTGCAACAAGGTGTGGCCTCAGGGTTGCCCACCGAAAGCGCTTGCAGGGGCACCTATCCATGCGCGACATGGCACTACAAGAACCCCGATACTATACAACTGTTGATCAGAGCATCCGCTCTTGACGCTACGCAAGAGTCGGAAGCAGCAACCAGGAAACTACCAACCCGGTACCCTCACAGTGATGAGCCGTTGCCACCAACCGGCCAGATCGCAGGAAACTCACGGAAACACCAATACCAGGGTCTGAAGAGAGAGAAGAGAAAGCCGGAAACCACATCTTAAACAGGAAACAAGGGCCAAGCCTCTACTCCAGTTCAATAGACGTGGGAGGAGTATGGACCGGGCGATAGTGTGATCTATCCATTATCGATTTTCTGCACTATTGTAAGAACTGCAACCTTGAAACTTCTGAATATCGTTTCTTATGTCTTTGTCTATGAGTGTATCAAATTTGATTAAAATCGGATCACTCCATCTATAACCCAATTTTTTCGATTATCGGTTTTCGATATTTATCGGTGGTACCTCGACACAAAACCTAGCTAAGAACACTCGCAGATGCTTATAGTACAACTGTGTAAATTTTCAAGAAAATCGGTTCAGCCGTTTCGGAGTCTATAGGTAACGGACACACACACAGACAAAGTTCCAATTATAAATAAGTTTTTATATATATATATATATATATATAAAGTGTTGTCTTTTTCGTTTTTATTATTTTTTGTTTCCATTATTTTTAGTCTTTGTTGCATGTGGATGAGGCTAATATTCTTGCATTTTCTACTAGCATGTTGCAGATGGGGTTTGGTAGGTTTCTGTGTTTATTTAAATGGATCCCAAATGAGCTATGGTCAGGATGAGAGTGAGAGAGAGAAAGAAAGAAAGGGTGTTATTGCTTAAAATGTTATTATCGTTGATACTTGCAATTGAAATAGACGCCATACTTTATTTTTAACAACCAAGTTGTCTAGCGCTAAACCTGGCAAACAATTCAAGATAATCGCTCAATTTTCCTGTCAATGAACTGAAAAAGGCAAAAACAGTTGCTTTCCTGGAAGGTAGCATCAACCATGCTACAAACAATAAAGGACAATCAAAGAAAAATATCGAGACAGAAGATGCTCATTGAGACTGTATTTAAACGTTTGAAGATTGGAGTTGATAGAAGAGCAGGAAGTCAGAGGAAATTTCCTCAAGTGAGATCTTATTTTATTTTTTTTTAATCGTTTCACCCCAATTGCACATGGGGTTACATAGGCGAAGGTAAATAGAAAGAGTGGTTAAATATAAAAAAATGTCAGAAGGGGGGTGATAGGTAGTTGGGAGGATGGGAAGTGTTTGAAAGAATGGAAGCGAGTTATTGTGTTAGGAGGTGTCTATTGACCTTACATTTAAACTCCTGGAGATTGTAGCCGTCGGGGAAGCAGTCATGTGGAAGGGAATTCCACAGTCGGAAAGTACGAGAAAAGAAACTGTTGGAGTAGAAGTTGCGGTTGCATTTTGTCGATTCCACTATAAAAGGGTGGGATCTGTGCGAAAAAAGCAATGTTCAGCATAGAACTTACGGTTGTATGTAACATTTTCAATAGTGAAATTTTGAAACTTAACTGCCAATCTAGTACTGCGTTGAAAATTCGTGAAGTCAAGGTATGAATGGGAAATACTCACCAGAACAATTACCACGAAAATATTTGTATGAAAAACACTGAAGCTACATTACGGTGATAGGAAATTAACTGAAGATGCCAGATCAGTATATATAAGTGAGAGAAGGTGTGAAATTTTCATCCAGATCAAAAGACTCTTTACTCACAAATTTTCATGTTCAGTAATTTGGTCAGATTTTGAAAAATCGGTTAAGCAAAGAACTTTTCATAACACCCCCTCTCCCTCTCTGTATATACATATATATTTATTGTATTGAGGCAACAGATAATTTTCTAAACATATACTGTTAAATGTAAGAGACAATGAATGTCTTATGTTTAATCATGACCCGTTCTAAACATCGTATTTTGGCTTTAATTTCAGGTGAAAATAAAAACAAAAACAGTCCAACATTTGAATAATTTTTTCTTAAGTTGGTTCTCAGCTTTCGGCTCACATGAGCCATCTTCAGAGAGGTTACAGGGACGTTAACATAAAGATATCCATCATCAAAGATCATTTTAACTTGTGTTGACCTAAAACTAGGTACCTCCACTAAATCGCGAAAAATAAAAAAAACAAACTGCATAATGACTTGACATAGAACATTGCTATGCAACAATACCAATCAGTGAATAGCAGACGCAGTTCGTAAATTTGTAATGCGATTCTATGACGTCACACCGCGTGAGAGACCGAAATGTTAACAGAACCATAAGTCTAAATGCAATGTAATGCGTTGCGACTGAATTGAAAAGTGATTTTATTATGTGTGGATTGTTTTGATTTAATGTAGATTGCCTCCATTATCTGAAGATTCGTTTTATTGTGTGTATGTGTGAGTATTATTGTGTTATCGACTAAATTCTGTCTAATATTACCTACATGGCTATATTTTTCTAAGAAATGTTGTTTAATTGAACTATGATCAGAAAGGTTGCAGGTAAGTCTACGGGAGAGCATGCTTGTAGTAAAACCAGTATATGTAGTGGGTTTATTATTAGTACCAGAGATGCAATATCTGAACGGGCATGTAAATTGATACACCACATTGGTATTTTGTAGAGGATTTAGTAAATGTGATCGTTGTGAACACGCTGTGTTATAATTATTTTAAAATTGAAAATTTCTCCGTTGTAGCTATGGTGTTTTTCTAAATAAACGTCTACAATGTAAGGGAGCTACCCGAAAATGGAAAATGTTGGTAAGATGCATTTTAAAACATTACTACTATACTCGCAATAAATTTTGTTTAGGATTGGTTGATTGCTTTCGAGGGCTTCGAGTAATTGAAGTTCTTGTTTATTATTTTCATAGAGTAGTATTTTGGTGTTATACATGCATATATACACAACAGTGAAAAAGGTAGTGATTAGACCAGTAGGCTGTTATTTAAAAAAAAATGTGTTCAATGAACATTCAAAAGAACTGAATATGCAGAGCCAACAATATGTTAAAGAACTAAATGTTCACCACTTACTTATGACCCAGGTTTCAACCATATCGATTTCATAAGGCAGTAAGAGCCCTACTGCCTGATGAGACAGACATGATTAAAATCTTGGTAGCAAGATAGTGGTGAACATTTTGTTCTTCATATATATATATATATATATATATATATATATATATAAGGAAACTCAATACATTTCTACGAGCTAAATTAGTTCATTGCATCAGACCACACTATGTTTGTTCCATTCGGTATAAATATTTTCCCGGAATTGTTTAAAAATTGTTTAAAATTTTTACTTGTTTTCCATTTCATTTTAAAGAAATCTTTATTCCTTGAAAATATTTATAATGGAACGAATATAGTGTGAGCTGATGAGTTAATTTAGCTCATAGAAATTAATTATAATTTATAACCAATCTAAATGATTTGCTGAGTTTTTTTTTTTAATATCATATTGCTCTGGATAACATCCCTTGAGCTCTCTATACAGATATAACACTTAATATTTTATATTAAGTAGATCATGTTGGATTGTCCTCGCCATTCACGGACATGATATCTATATATATAAAAGGATAGAGAGTGTTTTCTTATCCAGACCAAGTAGCCATTTACTCCAAAATGTTGATGTATGGTAATTTTGGAAAATTGATCAGGCCAAGAACATTTTAGTGCCTTATTTTTTTGTGTGTGTCTATGTGTGAAAACATTCAACTAAAATCTTTAAAAAATATACACATTCCTGACATGATGATTGTCATGCGTATTAGCAGGAAAGCGTACCACTTAAAACAACCTTACAAATACATGATGGTGAGACGCATGCGTGAGATGGATTGAAGCCGTCAAATTTACGACCAATTAAAAGACAGGCATTTTTTATTTTGTTACTTCGATCAGAGATCTAGATATAACGACGACTAAGCACTACTGTAAAAGCGTGTGACAAATCCGATAGTCATCACAATCCCTAAAAAGTAACACATGTCCAAAAAGAATCTTGTCAACCACAAGGTGGGGAGGATAAATGTAAAATGGAGGTCACCCTACCCGTCATTGTCACGTGTCTTTTCAACTTCTTCCAAAGACTTCCATCTGCCTCTTGATGCTATAGACATTATGAACGCTGCTCAACAGGGGTTGTCAACAATTCTTACTTGCAACATAAATCTATTCGGCACAAGTCACCCTCAATATATATCCCATTTAGCCATTGTCTCGAACATCCATTTAGCAAAATTGACATGTTTGGAAAAAGAAAGAAGTGTTGAGGGAATAGAACAAAGATGGTGGGGTTGGAAATAAAAAAAATTATAAACAAGAAGAAAAAAAGAAAATTTTAAAAACATTATAAAAATTATATAAGAAAAAAAAATGGAGGGAGATGTTTTTAAATTAATAGAATCCAGGGAAGGAAAACTTAGCTGTAAGGTAAGGAACCAGGAAAAGAATAAAGTGTGTACACGATAAGGAAAGAAATAGGGGAAATAGGAAGAAGAGAGAAAAAGAAATAGGAAAAAGAGAGAAAAAGAAATAGAGAACAATGAGACAGAAATAGAAGAGAGAAAGAGAGACAGAAATAGAAAGAGAGAAAGAGAGAAGAAACAGAAATAGAAGAGAGAAAGAGAGACAGAAATAGAAAGAGAGAAAGAGAGACAGAAATAGAAGAGAGAAAGAGAAACAGAAATAGAAGAGAGAAAGAGAAAAAGAGAAAAAGAAAGAGAAAAAAGAGAGAGAAATAGAAAAAAGAGAGAGAAATAGGAAAAAGAGAAAGAAATAGGAAAAAGAGAAAGAAATAGGAAAAAGAGAGAGAAAGAAAGAGGAAACAGAAAGAGGAAGAGGGAAAGAGAGAGAGAGAGAGAAATTGGGAAAGAGAGAGAGAGAGAGGGAAAGAGAGAGAGAGAGAGAAATTGGGAAAGAGAGAATGGAAAAAATAGGGAAAAGAAAGAGAAGGAAGACTAAGATTAAAAATAGACAAGTTCAAATAAGAAGAGAGTGAAAGAAAAAATAGAGTTGAGTTGATATGAGTAAAATAGAAATTTTTTGAAAAGAAGAAAATCTTGAAACATTGGGTGAAAGAAAAGAAGGAAAAGAAAAAAATTAAGGAGCTGAGAGAAAGAAGGAAATGGGGAGAGGGAAATTAAAATAGAAAGAAGAGAAAAGAATCGATGAAAAGAAAAACGGCATGAAACAAAGAAAAAGTAGAGGAAAAGAAAAGAAAATAGAACAAAAAGTAGTGGAAAGAAAAGGAATGAAAATACAAATAGATGAGAGGAAAAGCAATAGATTTTGTGTGAAATAAAGATTAGAGGATGAAAAACGAGACTTTGGCCGTTTTTCTTCCTCTACTTTTAGCGAAAATGGATGAAAGAAAAAAAAAGTGTCATGATGAGGAAAAAAAGAAAAAATAGATCAATTTCGGAAAAAGAAAAAAAATCATTAAAAAAAAATGCGATAAATAAAGAAATAAAAAACATGATTAAAAATTCTATAGTTGCCGTAACGGTCATTGTAGGCTAAACGGTTCTTGAAATTTAATTGATGCCACACGTAACACTAATAATATTTTGCCCAATTTTCTTAAAATCTTCAAATTAAAAAAAAAATGTCAAAAGCTTAACTGTCGTAAAAATTCATTTCAAAGGGACATAACTCTTCATTACAATTATGTGTAATTACCTATTATTGTTATAATTTAATCTTTCTTAGTTAAGCATCCAACAGACTGTCATTGCCGTCTGCATAGTGTTGTTGTTTCGCTAAAGTAATGAGAGAAGAGTAAAGAGCAAGAGAAATAAGCAAAAAAAAAAAAAATGATATAAAAATGTAATTTGGTAAGGAGAGAAAATAGATGAAATAAATAAATAGAGATTTGTGGATGAAGAAAGAGACGAGAACAGAAAAAGGGGCTTTAAAAAGTGGGTAGGTCAGTATAGAGAGAGTGGGAGGAGTAAACAAGAGAGAAAATAACGTGGAAAAAGAGCAATCTGCTAAAAATGGCGAAGTAGAAAATAAAGATGCGTAAAGAAAAAAATTAAAAAAGCACTTAAAAGGAATAGAAATATGAAGTAGAAAGAAGGAAAGAAAACCTAACGAGAGGAGTTGAAAGGTAACAATCCAAAAGGAGCTTAGAAGATAAAAAAAAAAGTTTTAAGATAACAAAGAAAAAAAAGTAAAGTAAAAGTAAAAAGAAATATATGTAGGTGTAGTGGATGAAGGCCGTCCACTTACTAATTTAGATTTAACGCGGCGACTCGGCGCAAACTTTAGTCATGAAATAGAACAGGTTTTATGAATGAACAAGAAGGCGAAAGTAAACGGAAAAACAATATATTGAAAAAGGTTACATAGGGTTGAGAAAGCATGCATAAGAAGTTGTAGAGTCCGGTTTCAATGAAAGTTAATGTCAGAGAAGAAAATTAAGAGAATAAAAAAATATTTGCGCCACTAACTGCTACCCGCAATTAGTGCGCGTGTGTTTGTATGAGTTAGGGAGGCATGTCTGTTCTTGTCTGCCCTCGCCCCGGGACGAAATCCTAACTGCTGTCTCACGTGCTGTTTTCGGTTTTTAAAGGCTTCGTTTTTGGCGGGAACTACGACTGTCACGTAGACGCCGCGTGACCATGCGTATGTATGTGTGTGTGTGTGTGGGTGTCAATGTATGAGACCCACATAGGAGATTAAAGAGAGTGTACGTAAAAAATGGAATCTAAGAAAGGTGAAGAAGATAGAAGGCAAAGAAAGAAAGAAGGAAATGAAGGAAAAAAGAAAGGAAATGAAAGATAGAATGAAAGAAAGCCTAAAGAGAAGACGCTAA
Organism: Ascarosepion bandense; assembly: GCA_037127315.1. Classification (NCBI taxonomy): domain Eukaryota; kingdom Metazoa; phylum Mollusca; class Cephalopoda; order Sepiida; family Sepiidae; genus Ascarosepion; species Ascarosepion bandense. The sequence continues at coordinate 5,428,610 of JBBBDQ010000200.1, read as the reverse complement.
AGGAAATAAATCATAAAGGAAAAGTAAGATAAAGTGAAAAGAACAAAAAATTAAAAGGGAGGCACGTAAAGGAAAGAACCTAAGAAAAATTAAGACGATACAAGCCAAAGAAAGAAAGCAAGCCCAAGGAAGGAAGGAAGGAAAGAAAGAAAGCAAGCCCAAGGAAGGAAGGAAGGAAGTAAGGAAAGAAAGAAAGAAAGCAACCCCAAGGAAGGAAGGAAGGAAGGAAAGAAAGAAAGCAAGCCCAAGGAAGGAAGGAAGGAAGGAAAGAAAGAAAGCAAGCCCAAGGAAGGAAGGAAGGAAGGAAAGAAAGAAAGCAAGCCCAAGGAAGGAAAGAAAGAAAGCAAGCCCAAGGAAGGAAGGAAAGAAAGAAAGACTAAGGAAGGAAGGAAGGAAGGAAAGAAGGAAAGTCTAAGGAAGGAAGGAAAGAATGAAAGACTAAGGAAGGAAGGAAAGAATGAAAGACTAAGGAAGGAAGGAAAGAATGAAAGTCTAAGGAAGGAAGGAAAGAATGAAAGACTAAGGAAGGAAGGAAGGAAAGAAAGAAAGACTAAGGAAAGAAGGAAAGTCTAAGGAAGGAAGGAAGGAAAGAAAGAAAGTCTAAGGAAGGAAGGAAGGAAGGAAGGAAAGAAAGAAAGTCTAAGGAAGGAAGGAAGGAAAGAAGGAAAGACTAAGGAAGGAAGGAAAGAAAGAAAGCCCAAGGAAAGAAAGAAAGCCCAAGGAAAGAAAGAAAGCCCAAGGAAAGAAAGACCCAGCCCAAGGAAAGAAAGACAGCCCAAGGAAAGAAAGACAGCCCAAGGAAAGAAAGAAAGCCCAAGGAAAGAAAGACAGTCCAAGGAAAGAAAGACAGTCCAAGGAAAGAAAGACAGTCTAAGGAAAGAAAGAAAGAAAGAAAGAAAGGGAGACTAAAAGGAATAAATTAAAAAGGAAAAAATGATAAAGTCAAAAACAAAGGCAATAAAAATTAGAGAAGGTCAGTCAGTTAGTTAAGTGCCTTGGGCGATCATGTCTCGAAAGAGACATGACTGACTGGGCAGAATATTATCCCGCAGTAGATTGCCATTGCTTTCTGCGGTAGACTGGTTGCCGACCAAGGCTATAGAACCCAATCTGTCCAGTTATTTAACCCCTAACTGAAAGGAATAGACGGATTAATACCTTTCCCAAGAGTATTTGCGCGTAAGTGAATGCAATGATGAATTCAGCTGGAATTCAAACTGGGCTAACCTAAAAAAGGTAAAGAAGATACAAATGAAAGAAAGAAAGAAAGAAAGAAAGAATAAAAAGAATGAAAATGGTAAAAACAATCTCTCTCTCTCTCTCTATATATATATATATATATATAAACCCACTGGGAAATGAAGAAGAAACATGCCTGAAAAGTAAAAGTAATGAATTCAAATTCCATCTTTTATCGACCTTCGCCCTTGCAGGAAAGCAGACAAATTTCTTTCATCTTTTTTTTTTTTTTTTTTTTTTTTTTTACCGAAAACGGCTTTTTATAATGTTTATTTTCTATTTAGTTATTTGTCAGATTTTCAAATAAGAGAAATAAACGATTAGAGAGAAATAGAAATTTGTCGTCCTCATTATTATCTCAACAACAAACATTAACATTGCTTTAAAGTGGCCATTTTTTTTAAATCTCTGCTTATGCAAAGGTTCAAGTTAAGTTTACTCCTTATAATCCATCATTGTTATCTCAGCGATCTTCGCTGTCTTAGGCCCTTTCCCGCAGATCATTTTAAATATTTTCAATTTTCATACTTCTGCTTAAGAGTTAGAGCTTCGCAAAGTAATTCATATCAAATCCACTTTATTTGGTTAGATTCTGATTGCGAAGTTAAATCTCGGCATACACTACTAATGTTCATCCTACACAAAAACTAAGCGCCACTCAAGGTAGAGTGCTCCTGAACGCGATTGTTGTGTGAACGGTAAGAGCAAGAGGGCGCAGTTTATACTGATATCAGTTAAAGATAACGGATATATATATATATATATATATATATGAGTCGCCGACTGGTGCCATTTCGGTCGGGTTTCAATCCTGGGAAAAAAAAAAAAAGCAATCGGTATCTAACCGTACTGATGAGCTGTGATACGGCGAAACAGATCTGTCTGCGGATGACTAATATGTATGTATATATATATATATATATATATATATATATATAGTGTATCGAGGCAGCAGATATTTTTCTAAACAAATACTGTTAAGAATAAGAGACAATGAATATCTTATGTTTAATCATGAGTCGTTCTAAACATCGTATTTTGGCTTTAATTTCAAGTGAAAATAAAGACAAAAATTCATAAAAACATCCACCATCAAAGACGATTTTATTTTGTGTTGACATAAAACTTTGCTAAGCAACGATAACAGTTACCAAAAATAGCAAACGCAGTTCATAAATTTGTAATGCGGTTCTATGACGTCACACCACGTGAGAGCTCGAAATGTTAACAGAACCATATATTTAAATGCAATGTAATGTGTTATGACCATATTTAAATGTAATTTTATTAAATGTGTGTTGTTTGGATTTAATGTAGAGGATCTGAAGGTTCTTTTTACTGTGTGCATCAGTGAGGCTTATTGTATTGTTAACTAAAATCTGTCTGATATTACCTACATGACTATGTTTTTTTAAGAAATGTTTAATTGTACTCTGATCAGAAAGGTGACAAAAAACCACGTTTAAATCCGGTCATAACACATAACAGAAACATATATTTAAATGCAATGTAAACATTTCGTGCTCTCACGTGGTGTGACGTCAGAGAACCGCATTACAAATTTATGAACTTCGATTGCTATTTGGTAACTGTTATCGTTGCTTAGCAAAGTTTTATGCCAACACAAGATAACATCGTCGCTGATGGTGGATGTTTTTATGTTAACATCCTTGTAACCTCTCTGAAATGGCTCATGTGAACCGAAAGCTTAGAATCAATTTAATAAAAAAAATATCCAAATGTTGGAGAATTTTTGTTTTTATTTTCACCTGAAATTAAAGCCAAAACACGATGTTTAGAACGGCTAATGATTGAACATAATAGACATTCATTGTCTCTTCTATTTAAAAGTATATTTTTAGAATATATATATATATATATATATATATATATATATATATGAGAAAGAGTAAGATGATCGGGATATATATATTACATGTCTGATGTAATGACGGAATGCAGACATGTATAAAACGAACACATGTGTTTATATATATATATATATATATAAACATGCGGTGTAGATATTGAAGAATCCAAAGGAGTGTCCTATACATAAAGTGGTAGGATAACTCTCTAGGAGAGCTCTAAATATATATGTATATAAATACATATAGAGCAAATATATATATATAAAAATTAAGACAGACACGTTATTTCATGGTTAAGTGGAAATATAAGCCTATTTCAGGCGAACCATTATCAACTTCTACACGTGTAATCTGTGCTTAAGAATTAGTTTTATTCTAAATTCCATGCTATAAATAAGTAATACTTGTGTAAATCAGATAATTTTAACATTAAATTTGCTAATTTTACAAAAATAATGTGTCACAGATGTATATTTTATTTTTGCAAGATCTTTAAAACCGAGCATTAACTTTTGTTTACAAATGTGTCGATCGCTCAAACATGGACGAAAAATTGCAAAATTTTTAAAAATCTCAAAATTTTACATTAAAGTCACAATAATTTCTGTTTGAAATAAACCAGAGTATTTTCCTTACTGGAAATACTAAATTTGATCATTTAACTTTCAATTAAAACTAAAATAAAAATTTCAAGAAAACTTTTTTTACTTTTAAATATTCAATATTACAGTTAGTTATTGAAAATGAGTGGAGGTACTGATATATCCCGGAAAGGGATATATATATATATATATATATATATATATATATATATATCGAGGTAGTTAAGTGGTTAAGGCAAATATAACTGGGTAGAACAATCTAGTAAGTAGACATAATGTACGGTACTCGTAAGATTCAGTATCTTGGGACGTAGGCGTAGTCAATAATCTCTCGTGGTAGATCTCTGGATCTCTAGACGTCCTCGCTTTAGTCTATATTTATGGTTGACACCAGCCAATCACATTCCAGTGAGGGTGAACCAAGGTATATACACATTTATTACCTATTCATTACACCAGGTACCTCTTCTAGTCTACAATCAACTGTTTGTATTCTTGTTATACATGGTAGGGCAGAGCAACTTGCTTATTTGGAATAACAAATAAAATAAAAGTAATGCAGATATACATGTAATTCTTTAAACAGCATCAATTACGACATTTAAATTTTGTTTTACAAGCTTTAAAGATGACATCAGTCAGATGGCGTCCATTCTGCTCAATACACTGGGTTAATCGTACTCTGAAGTTTTCGTCAAATAAGCAAGTTGCTCTGCCCCACTCTGTATTCAATCAGCGCCTATTTGTTAAAACTACGTTGTCTTTTTCTGCTGGATTTTATTCTTTTGATAAATATTGTTGAATTATTCTAAACGCCGAATTACGAAATAAATGAATAATTTAATTCTGGATCTAATTTTCTTACTAAAACGAAATCCGGCCCCAAAGACCAGAAACGCACAGCCGTCACTAAAGTCAAAGTCCAAGTCACTCCAGTTTATAGTCTTCATAACGTCATTCATGCCAACATAGACTAGAAGTAATGTCTTTTTCTTTCGGTTAATAAAGTTCTGAAATAGGGTATGAATTCTATGTGTGTACGTATTTGATGAACCAACGATTGGAATGTTGTTATATGTGTGTTTGTGTGATAAAGTCAATGTGTGTGTGCGTTGTTCACAAAAAAGAAGATGTGTTGTATCGTAGAGGAATGACAATACACAGATATAAGTAATTAATACATTTATTCTCGGTAGATACAGTAGTACACGTCCGTGTTGGATGGGAACAACTAGTGAGCTAAGTAGCATCGACCGTGCTAGCCGTTGGCTACCGACTCCATTCTCGCTACTCGATATTAGTCCTTTATATATTGTGAACCGTATGCCACGTGTTCGAGCTACGTCACAACATCTTCCCACAACCTGAAAGTTCTAATGTCCTCCATTGTATAACTATTTTTCCCGAGACGCCACTCTACAGGTAGTCATGTTTGAATCTACGACTCTCGCGTTATCAAACCGTAGAGAGTTTTCACTATTATTTGGTCGACAATTTGTTGGTAATTCGATGCGAGTTTGGCTCTTGAATACTTTATCGTCCAATCTGTTGTCAATTCGTAGTAGTGTGGTGATACCGACCAAACAAAAGCGATGAACCGGATGTTGGCTCTCTCACAACAAAAAGGGAAATGAACAAAACTCGTGGTCGCGCATCCGAGTTTGCGCAGATTTTCCGGTTGAAAAATCAAAATTAACCAAATATCAAATTTCCATTTCGCGAGTCTACGCGAATTTTATTTACCAGCCAATGGGAAGCCCGGAATCAAATACAAGCGTGAAATTCAAAACGAGCGTCTGATCCAAAAAGCAGATATAAAAAGCCGAGACAAAAAGCAGACAGAGAGACGGGAAAACGACAGAAGAGTGTAAATATCCCCTTGACTTAAGTCGAGCGGCTACTATGCTGACCTCTTTCCTTCTCCCTGTCTCAAAAGCACTTATTGACATCAGGAGTGACCTCTTCAAAGACTGCTTCCTCACAAACCAACTCACTGACTTACTGACCTCAGAAGTGGCAACTTCAAAAGGAACGTTACCACACTCCTAAGCCTTCTATCGTTTCAGCGTTATATTTTCCATGAACATTCTAACCTCCGTTGGACTTATGTTCAAGTATTATTTTAATTGTAAAAAACATTAATTGAAATGTGTATGCATAAATGTTATTTTATACTCAAATTGCCTTTCTTCATTTTATGAATTATAGTGGGCTATCTTCCCACAAGGCCAAATTCCCGTAACCTGTAACGGTATACTATGACCCTTCACTATAACAGAATCCTACTACAACTAGAAAAAAATAAATAAGATAAGATACCCGCTGTAGTAGTTAAAGACGACTGTTTCGTCGATAGATCTGTTGGTACATCATAGTGAGTTTAGATCGAATCTCTCGTCACCAGATCTGTTGTATCGTGGAGGCATTACAACATCTTTTTTAATCATTTCACCCCGAGCAAGGCAGAAATGCCACTGATGTGCAGGGGACTACATAACTGTAAAAAGATTAATTAGAAAATAGTGAGGACTACAAACTAGTTAGAAAGGAGCAATAGAAAGCTGAGAAAGCAGGTGCGACGACAGATACATAGGTGGATAGAAAGGGAAGGTTATACGAGGGTGGGGAGAGAGCTAGAGTCCAGTGGTTAGTAGCTGAGTATTGACTTTGCATTTAAATTTCTGGAGGTTGTAGCCGTCAGGAAAGCAAGAATACGGGAGCGAGTTCCACAGGCGGAAAGTGCGAGAGAAGTAGAATTGTCGTCTGCATTTGGCTAACCTGACTGTGGATGGGTGGGACCCAGTTGCCAGTCTGGTTGCATGAGTAAACACCTGTTGAGGAGGCACCAGTGACTTAAGTTCGTCCGAGCAGAAGCCATGAAAGTATTTATAGAACAGACAAAGAGAGGCCACCTTTCAACGGTGGGGAAGTGGCTGCAGTCGAGCCGCCAGATCAGTACCTATCACATTACAGACTCTCCTTTGGAGCCTGTCAAGAACACTGAGGAGAATGGCAGGGGCGCCTGACCATAAATGGCAGCAGTACTCCATGCTCGGACGGATGGTTGACTTGTATATATGCATACGGATATACGTGTAAATAATAAGCAAAATAATGCGTCTCCTCGGCTTAACTCTCACAATAGACCTCAAGTAGGATGACTATATAAAATCCATCGCTAAATCTGCGGTTAAGAAAGTCGGTTCTCTGTGTAGGGCCAGGAAGTTTTTTTCCGCCTGAAACAATCCTGCACATCATGCACAATCCGCCCGTGCATTGAATATCTGCCATTGTGAACCGTATGTCACGTGTTTGAGCTACGTCACAAGAAGATACAAGAGAATTAGAATTTTTTTCTTACCATGGACTCTTGTTGCCGTAGTCTGAGCCGGTCTTTTTGAAATTCCTCAGTAGCTGTTGCCACCCAACACGGACGTGTACGACTGTATCTACCAAGTATAAACGTATTAATTACTTATATCTTTATTGCGAACAAAGCACACACCTATTGACTTTATCACACGAGCACACACATAACAACGTTCCACGATTCATCACATACGTACACAAATAACTTTATTAACCGAAAGAAAAAGACATTAGTTGTAGTCTATAATCAACTGCTTGTATTTTTGCCATTATATTTAAATCAATGTTTATTTGTTGATACTACACATTGTCTTTTTCTGTTGGATTCTATTTTTTAATAAATACCGTGTGATTATTCTAAACGGCCGAATTACGATCAGTACCTGAATAATATCCTGTGTTATCGTAGCGATTAGTGACACTCCGGAAAAAGAAACCGAGTGTACGTATCCCAATACGTTCATTGTGACCAGCGGGTAGCTTATGGTCTAATCGGCGGTGAAGGAATGTAACCAGTTTGATTTTCGAGGCATTGAATGTAACCAGCCGAAAAATTAGTGTTAGATTGGAAGAGAAGTCAGCTGCCAATCTCTGGTCATAAAGAGTTTTAGAAATATGCCTGTTTATTGTTGTAGATGTTTACAAATGATTGGAGTATATTCTACGGCAGATCATTTATGTCAATCAGTAAAAGGGTTGGTCCGAGAAGTGACCCCCTGGAGAATGCCTGCGTTGACTGCCTGCGTTAATGGTGTGGTGATACCGCCCGAACAAAAGCGAGGGACCGGATGCTTGCTCTATAACGACCAGAAAGCAAATGACCAAAACCCGTCGGTGCGCATCCGAGTTCGCGCAGATGTTAGAGTTGAAAAATAAAAATAAATCAAATATTAAATTTCCATTTCACGAGCCTACGCGAATTTTATTTACCAGCCAATGGTAAGCCCAGAATCAAATTCAAGTGTGAAATTCCAAACGAGCTGCTGTGATCCAAAAAGCAGATATAAAAAGCAGATACAGACAGACCCCAGCAAGCAGACACCAGGGAGAAGAGTGTAATCAATATCCCCTTGATCTAAGTCAAGTGGCTACTACGCTTGCCCCTTTCCTTCTCCCCTGTCTCAAAACTACTTACTGACCTAAGGAGAAATTTTTCCATAGCCGGCCCAACATAGGCAAATTTGATACCGTCTCAGCGACTTGACTGATACTCATGATACTAAATCTTAACATCCGGCCTGACTGTGATCTGAGTTCATGCCTGACACCTCTGACCATTACTACTGCTATCACAACTGTACTTTTAAGTCAACATTGTTCTTTTTTAGAGCAACTAACAGTATAGTTTTAAAGCTAATCCATGGTCCTGGAGCTCAGACTCAGCCTAAAGAATATTTGTGTGAAGTTTGGTGAGAATCGGATAAAAATTGTGGATTTGTATAATGGATATACAGACACACACACAAACATCTTGCCTTATATATATATATATATATATATATATATAAAAGGCAAGATGTTTGTGTGTGTGTCTGTTTATCTGTCTGTATATCATCTTGCCTTATATATATATATATATAAAAAGGCAAGATGTTTGTGTGTGTGTCTGTTTATCTTTCTGTATATCCTTTATACAAATCCACAATTTTTATGAGTATATATATATATAATCGATTTTCTGTACTATTGTAAGAACTGCAACCTTGAAACTTCTGAATATCGTTTTTAATGTCTTTGTCTATGAGTGTATCAAATTTGATTAAAATCGAACCACTCCTTCTATAACCTGATTTTTTTCGATTATCGATATTTATCAAGGGTACCTCGACACAAAACCTAGATAAGAACACTCGCAGACGCTGATAGTACAACTGTGTAAATTTTCAAGAAAATCGGTTCAGCCGTTTCGGAGTCTATAGGTAACGGACACACACACACAAACAAAGTTCTATTTATAAGGAAGTTTAGATAGATAAACAAGTCTTTTCTAGGTCTACTACAACTGCCCTTTTTAAGGCAAGAACGACCACCTTACTGCTTAATTCACCAGCGACTTCCAACGTAGAGCCCAGTTCGAACCAGCACCACCAACGCAGAGACCCAGTGACCTTCAGTGTAGCAACCACTTTGTCTCCGGAATGATCAACCGTCGACTATTAAAGTGGTCTACACGTTCATCACCGGATCGACCCATACTCCGGCAGTAGAGCGCAGTATATACCACCTGACTGTGGCAGCACCCGACGAACCAATCTAATCAGCCCAAGGGAGCAACGAGTAGCAAATAAGGCCCCTTTTCCTGGCCTGCCAACTGCTAGCAACGCACACCGACGACTTCAAGCTTAAGGCCCGTGGACACCATTTAACTAACTACAGTTCCACGATGACCCAAAAGATCGTTTAAACTGTAATAGCAGCACAATAGTAGTTGTCAGGTTTTGTAAACTTTATCATTCAACATCTCTATTTTTTTCGGTCATCCATGCCTTTCTTGTGTCACTTCACCTTTTCTTAAAAGTCTGTAGAGTCGGTTACTATGACCGGCCCTGGAAAACCAAGTCACGTGATAATTTTCCAGCTCTAAAATGAATTGTACAAATATATGTTGTGTTTTATATATTTAAATTTCTTTAGTAATGTGAAAATGACAATTTAATATTATGAGTGTTTATTATTTTTCTTCTCTTCTCCAAGTCCTTTCACGGCGTCTGCTCCAATGAATTTAGCTCTCCGGTTCCCCCATATGCACGAATTTGCTCGAGCCACGAGATTAGCAACAAGGTCCCACCCTTTTACAGTGAAACCACTTAAATGTAAACACAAATTCTACTCCACCAGCAGCTTTTCTCGCACTTTCCACCTGTGGAATTCCTTTCCGCTTACTTGCTTCCCCGACAGCTACAATCTCCAAGAATTTAAATCTAAAGTCAATAGTCATCACCTACCTCACTGACTTGTATACTCTCTCTCATGCTCCTTTCCGTACACTCCCCTCTCATCAGCATTCTCATCCTTCTCTTACCCACTTCCTGACACACCCTATAAACTGTAACTCTTTCTCATAACTTTCCTCCTATGTAATCCCCTGCGCACCAGTGGCAGTAGATTGCGTTTCTTGGGGCGATATGATTATTAAAGAAAATACAGTAGTAGAAATATAATATGCAAGTGTTTGTTTATATACCCGGATTGATATGAGAAAGTGTATCGAAAATAAAAACAGAATTTCTTATTACCAATACAGCGTTCCCCCACTTTTCGCTGTTAATGTGATCTGAGACCCCCTTACGAAGCGCCAAAAGCCGAAGTACGGGCGCAATATTTATTTTATTGTTTAGTTATATCTTAAGTCTTGTGCTGTTTCTTATTTTATTTTCCACACGCACACAATAAAAATTAATTCACACCACGTGTATCTAAAAAAAATACAATTGCGCGGGAATTCACCCCTTACCATACCCTGTGGGGTCAAAAACAAGGACGGCGCATCCAAAAGCTCGGACGTAGTGGAAAGCACACGACGTGGTCAAAAATATGATTTTTTGACCAATCAGGGCTCGACATAAGAAACACATTTTTTGATCTCCCCAGAGTTTCACCATCCAGATAAAAGAAAGGTAGAAACTCTCAACAGACCAGAGGGAACAGCGACTAGCTGACACCAAAAGGTCACACGGACAGCTCACAGCGTACACACACAGAGAATTCAGCAGTTCACACACCAGACACTATCACGTATCAGTGAATATTCTTTCATCCTACCTTTACCTCTCACACTCCCAGTTCCTTTCTTTCTCCCTTTTCTTTACAGCTTTACGGACAATTTCATTTTTTGTACAACAAAGTAATTCTTTCATTTTTTTTACGAAAATAAACAAAAGTTTATTTTACTTTATTTGTAGTGCATTTTTCTTTTTATTATTTGTTTGAGGGACTTCTTAGCCCCTCTACAGCCTATATAAACCCACCCCATATTAATATTAACCCAATCTCTGTGGGTGTTACCCTTCCCCACACTCTTATATAGTATTTAATGTATAAAAACCTTCGTATTTATGAAAATATATAGTAAAATATCCGTTTATAATAGTGTCGTAACTGTTGCACATGACCGTGAACACTCGTGAAGTACTGTACGCAAGTATTGCATAAGTGTTAAAAAAACTTAAGTTACATAACTTTATGTATTTGAGAAGTGGGAAAAAGACATATAAGTTACAAAAATTTATTTTGAGATGTAAAAATGTAGTTAGATTCGTAAACAGTTAAACATTGCAACGAGTCGTGTATGGTCTGTCGTAGGTGGAGACCACTCGAGAAGATGAGTAAGACCCATTGTGTTTGTCAGCCGCAGAACTACTTTCAGTGCGTATGTTTTTCTTTTGTTTCTTTTTCTTTTTTGCAAAATGGTGAAGTATGCTTTATAATTTATAATTTTTTATCTTTATTTTTTCTTTTTACTGTTTTTAACTTTTCTAACGAGACAATACCTATTTTACTATTAAAAGAACCAATTTTATGATTTCTGACTTTCGGCGAATTTTCCGCTATTTTTCGTAATTTCTGCGACATTATATATATATATATATATATATATATATATATATATATATATATATATATAAATATTGATAGTTTAATTACTTAGTTATTGCAAATCGCTTGAAGACACCACATGGTAGAAATCTAGGTCACGTAATAACTCGTTTACAAATGAAGAATATATATACTTTAAAAGTTGACGATACAGCGAGATCGAGAAAGGTGAATCACAAAATGGCGAGGTAACACCACCGTAAAAACGGAAAAACGACCATAGCTCAAAAACCTCTTGACTAATTTTAATGAAATCTAACACTGTAGAGTGCTGGATTGCTATGTGATATCAGTTCTTCAATACGGCAGTGAATGCTGGACAATGTCATCGAAAAGAGGACAAAACTGGAAGCAGCGGAAATGTGGTTCTACAGAAGGATGCTGCGGATATCGTGGACTGAGCATGCAAGCAACGATTTTGTGTTGGAAATAATGGCAACAAAAAGGAAATTAATACTGAACATCAGGAAGAGACAACTGAAGTTCCTGGGACCCGCAATGAGGAAGGAGAGCCTGGAGAACCTGATACTGACCAGATAGAAGGAAAGAGAGACAGAGGAAGGCAGCGGATAACATATCTGCAGAGTCTGATCAGGTGGATGATGGAACGGGGGTTGCCATGAGTAACAGGAGCAAATATACTAAGAGCCACAAGGGATAGGGAGATGTGGAGAACCATGATCGCCTACGTCCTGCAGAGACAGGGCACATAGAAGAAGTAATCGAGACCAGTATAATAACTGAAAAGGTTAATTTGCTTTGATGTAGTATCTAGAGCTAAGATTATAGATATATATCCCCATCAAGGTAATAAAACCACTAAGACGCCAGAGATTACTGAGTGTGAGAGGATATGATAAAAATTAGGGAGATATCAATAAAAGAACAGGAAATAAGAAAACAGGAGATAACTATTGACATTGCATTTAGATCAAATTTGTGTGGGAAGTAAGAAGCCGGAAAAGAGTTCCATAAGCTTGAAGTCCGAGAGAAGTAAATGTTAGCATATAACTTACGGTTATATCTAACCATTTCAACTGTAAAATAATATATATATATATATATATATATATATATATATATATAGAGAGAGAGAGAGAGAGAGAGAGAGAGTGAGAGAGATGTATGAAGAGAGAGAAAAAGATCGAGAAGAATGAGAGATTAATTTGTCCATAAAGATACGAATTAATGATGAATAAGGATTTGATGAGATCAAGATAAATTCTAGCACATGTGTATTATGATTTATCACTTGTTATTTTAAATCTGGCTATTCAAAGATTTTATTTCTCTTGATTGTTTTTTAGTACTCCAGAATATATTTCGTTTGCCGAGGAAACACAACCCCTCAACAATTCAACAGTGACTTCAGAGATTTAAAAAAAATATACGCACTGAATGTCAATAATTTCGTTAACATTTTTATGGCGCAGGATATCAATGCACAGCATTTACTAACTGATAACCCCCGGAATATTATATCATCGAGGAACTCAGTCCTCTCGTGCCCGTCTGGATAGAGTTGAAAGAGTCTATGCGGCGTTGTGCATGATGAATTATTTTTCTCTCTACAGCCCATTTTCCACTGGCAAGACATTTTTATTATATCGCTGGTCTATTACTATTCCCACATGTTGTTCTAGAGCAGCTAACACCCCTTTAGTACTCTCAAGATTGGAATGGTCTGTGGACCGAGGTAGTTATAAAAGTAAAGACTAATAGCAGTCTGGATTTCCGAGTATGATTGACGATTAATATCGGATTGTGCTCTCTGCGATTCTAACGACTTCACCTCCCCTCACTTCTACTATTTGTTGTTCTGTCTTCTGGTGTTTGTCTTATTTGTATTAATATCCCTTTGAACGGATTTTGTGCTGTAGATATTCCTGCCACATCTGTGTATCGTCCTGGCAAAAGAATACGACGAATTACATTTCTTGGTCCCACCAAATTTGGCCTTTGTAACTTGGATGTACTATGCTATTGTATACCTACCTATATACAGGAATGGGATGTTCCTATAAAAAGCAATAGTTGTTTTCAATTAAAGCGAAACCGTAGACTGAAAGAAAAATGAATGGATGTAAGTCAAATTTTGATTTCCTGGTATCAATATGAAATAAGTTTTTTTTCGTCGTAAACTGAATTTTGAAGGCTAAATAAATCCTCTGAGTAAATGGTATCATGGCTGAGACTAAGAACTACAATTATACCTACTTAGAGCCAAACCCGAAGCAAAAATTAAAATAAAAGGGTTGAAAAAATACAGACAGACAGGCAGATAAACAGACACACACACACAAAAATCTTGCCTTTTATATATATATATATATATATATATATATAACCAAATTTCGAAACAACAACATCACTTGAAAAGACACAAAAAGTGTCGAAACAAAATAGCTACTTTTGTAGTGATATTATAACATATCAATGTTATAATTTATTAATAAATATTATATATATATATATATATATATATATATATATATTATCGATTTTCTGCACTATTGTAAGAACTGCAACCTTGAAACTTCTGAATATCGTTTCTTATGTTTTTGTCTATGAGTGTATCAAATTTGATTAAAATCGGACCATTCATACTATAAGCCGATTTTTTCGATTATTGATATTTATTGGAGGTACCTCGACAGAAAACCTAGCTAAGAACACTCGCAGACGCTTATAGTACAACTGTGTAAATTTTCAAGAAAATCGGTTCAGCCGTTTCGGAGTCTATGGGTAACGGACACAGACACACAGTTCCATTTATAAATAAGTTTAGATAGTGACAAGCATGTTGACTGTAAATAATGGACAATCTTCTCACAGATGAAGAGGAAACTTTAAGGCTATCACATCAGATCTATGTCTTTAGACGTTCTTGTTAAAATCCAAAGAAGAATCTGCAATATTACTGGTCATCACCTAGCATGTCAGCTTCAGTCACTTTCCCACCGTCGTAAAGTAGTTTCTCTGCGACTTTTCTCGAAATAGTTTGATGGTAATTGTTTTAAGAAACTTTCCTCTATGGTACTAAACTTTATGAATTTAAGCACCGGACTTGATTTCATTATAAAACGAAGAGCAAAAAAAAGTTACCTGACTCTTGATGCGACTCAAGGTCTTCTGGATGAAAAATACCGTGGAGAAAGACCAAAAGGAATTCATAGGAAGTACAATGACCAAAATCGAAGATACTAAATCGAATAATATTTTCTCTCAGAATGGTAGCCAGCATTTATTGTGGCATCTTCATTTGGCACAAAGAATCGAAATCATAGAATTCCTAATTAATTCAATATTTGCCGTTACGTTTCCATTTAATTACTGAAAAAAAAAAGATGAATAATTTAATGAAGAGAAAGCCAAAAGACTTTTAACGGAAATTGATTCGACGCTTTCGCTGAATTATATTGATGACAACTAGCAACAGATCGAATGAAAATTATTGATCACTTCATTGGAAAATGCGGAAGTTGATAACGACCCACTACCCAACATAATCCGAAATGAGCAAACATTTTTATAGCTTTCTTGTTCGGACTGAGGAGTTTTCGGTAACCTCTCGTCAAAAAAAAATAAATAAATAAATAAATAAAAATAAAAAAAGACAAGTTGTTTATCACAATTTTATATCTTGTTTCTCTTGGCGATCGTTATATACAGACGGGTGCTGAATTTATGACAGTGTTCCGTTCTTATGATGCGTCGTAATGCGAATCTTCCTCTAATTTGAAACGTATCCTCGATTTTCCGTGAATAAGCCTATACGTCATTCACCTCTGCCAACGAAATAGTAAAGGACATAACAACATATCTTTATGACTTATGTTAATATAATAATCGTCGAGGCAGTCAAACGACTTCAGCCAAGTAACCGGCGAATGTTTGTTGCTATTTCTTCCTTTTAAGTGCATTTAACAAGGTCAAATTTAACTTCGCTACCAGAAAAGGTTACACTACGCTTGGGAGACACAGTGAAAGGCAATAAGTTTCTACCAACACAACTCAAACGAAAAAGTATTAATGCACAACAATTCAATATGGCATACGACCAGGAAATTAAATTAATGGAGATTGCGTTGTCACCACGAATTGTCATAAGTCGGTACTGTCCTAACCCAGTAACTCACTATCTAAAATTAATAAATATCAATAACTACATCTAAACATATTTAAAATGGAACTTTGTGTGTGTGTGTGTGTGTGTGTGTGTGTGTGCCTGTCCGTTACCCATAGACTCCGAAAAGGCTGAACCGATTTTCTTGAAAATTTACACAGTTGTACTATAAGTATCTGCGAGTGGCTTAGCTAGGTTTTTTGTCGAGGTACCCTCGATAAATATCGGAAATCGATAATCGAAGAAATCGGGTTATAGAATGAGTGGTCCAATTTTAATCAAATTTGATACACTCATAGACAAAGACATAAGGAACGATATTCAGAAGTTTCAAGGTTGCAGTTCTTACAATAATGCAGAAAATCGATTATATATATATATGATGTTTGTGTCAAGATGTTTGTGTGTGCGTCTGTTTATCTGCCTGTATGTCTGTATTTTTTTCAACCCTTTTATTTTAGTTTTTGCTTCGGGTTTGGCTCTAAGTAGGTATAATTGTAGTTCTTAGTCTCAGAGGACTTATTTAGCCTTCAAAATTCAGTTTACGACGAAAAAACTTATTTCATATCGATACCAGGAAATCAAAATTTGACTTACATCCATTCATTTTTCTTTCAGTCTACGGTTTCGCTTTAAGTGGAAACAACTATTGCTGTTTAGTCTTTCGTGCCAATGTCCAAAGAGTCTGAGCTCCAGGACCATGGATTAGTTTGAAAGCTTTCATTACACCCGAGCAACACCGTGCTATACTGCTAGTTATATATTTTAATTCACAAATAGATAAAGATACCTCGAAATGTGTGCTGAGATCTCACGTCACAAAATAAGTTATAAATAATTTGCATAAAATTCATTAAGATATTTGTTAGCCATGTAAATATAATGAAGTTAATACCAATTTTATTGTAAATATTCACATTCATAAAATCTGACCTTAATGCCCGGGTTCGAATATCATCATAGGCGATTAAGCAAAATTAATTTTTTATCGACCTGGGTTGAGGAACCCACCGACATTCTGACATAAAACTATACAACCGATTTACCAAAGATTTGTAGATGAAATTGGATGGACGAAACTATTCACAACTGTTCGGATGGTTAGCACGAAGTGATAACACATCGTGACCGAGGCCTTCTTCAAACTGTTGATGACGTCAGATCATGCTTTCTCTCCCTGAAACTGTAACTAATGCCAACCCAGCACAGTTATTATATAAATCACAGATGAGTGATTAACATATACAAATGTGCCTGTGTTTGCGCCTACAACAGGGATTAGAAAGCCACTTTAGTAGAATACTCGAAGCTATACAATTTACAATAATCTCAGTGAGGCAGTACAGTCTCCCAGTCCAAAGGTTTTTGTTTTTTTTTTACTTTTTACCAATAGAAAATATTTTTAAATTAACACACAATTTATGTATGGCATATGATCTAGATTTTTTTTCGGTTGACTAAGCAATCAAGACCCCCTACAGAAGGTAGCAGAAGAAAGAAACAAGAAAAGACTAGAAATAAACTGCACGAAAACCAAATGCATGATCATCAGTAAAAAGGGCAGCCCAAAATGCCAAATACATGTCGGGGATACCAGAATCAAGCAGGTACAAATATTTAAATACCTGGGACGCGATATAACAGAAGACGGAAAGTGCGACACGGAGATACGAAGGCGAATTGGCAT
Source organism: Ascarosepion bandense (assembly GCA_037127315.1). Lineage (NCBI taxonomy): Eukaryota > Metazoa > Mollusca > Cephalopoda > Sepiida > Sepiidae > Ascarosepion > Ascarosepion bandense. The sequence goes on along the minus strand of JBBBDQ010000200.1, from coordinate 5,411,120 downwards.
GGCGAAGGAAGCATTCCAGAAGTTGTGTAAGGTATTAAGAAACAGGACAATTTCGCGAGAAACTAGAAAGAGAGTACTGGATTGCTACGTGCTGTCCGTCCTTCAATATGGCAGTGAATGCTGGACAATACCATCAAAGATGAAGGAAAAACTTGAAGCAGCTGAAATGTGGTTCTACAGAAGGATGCTGCGAATATCATGGATCGAGCATGTGAGCAATGATGAGGTTTTGGAAATGATGGAAACAAAAAGGAAATTAATACTGAGCATCAGGAAGAGACATGCAATGAGAAAGGAGGGCTTGGAAAAGGTATTAATCCGTCTCTAAATAACAGGACAGATTTGGTTCTATAGTCTTGGCTGGCAATAGTCTTGCCTTGTCCTTTCAGGACGTAATCGATCATGGCCTTCCACCTCTGCCTGTCCCTAGAGGCTCTTAGCACGCTTTCTCCTGCAACACTACGCAACCCCGTTCTGTCATCCACCTGCTCAAGCCGTTCAACTATGATATCCGCTTCTTTCCTCCGTCTCTTTCCCCTCTATCTGGCCTGTTAGTATCAAGTTCTCCAAGCCCTCCTTCCTCACTGTATGCCCCAGTAACTTCAGCTGTCTCTTTCTGGTGCTCAATATTAATTTCCTTTTAGTTTCCATCAATTCCAAAACCTCGTCATTGCTCACATATTCGGTCTATGATATCCGCAGCATCCTTCCTTTTCTTTATCTTTGATGGTATTGCCCAGCATTCACTGTTGTTTCTAGCGAAAGTTTCCTATCTCTTAATACTTTACTCTGCTTCTGGAACGCGTCATTCGCCATGCCAATTCTCCTTCGGATCTCTGTGACGCATTTTTCGTCTTCTGTTAGAGCACTTTCCACGTATTTAAATTTTTGTTCCTGTTTAATCTTAGTATCCCCCGCCTGTATTCGGCATTTTGGGCTGCTCTTTTTACTGATGACCATGCATTTGGATTTTTTTAAGCTTATTTTTAGTCCTTTTTTATTACTTTCTTCAGCTACCTTCTGTAGGAGGTCTTGTAGTTTCTTTTCCGTGTCTGCAATCAGCACTGTATTATCTGCCTACCTTCTTCTTCTATGTGCCCTGTCCCTTCAGGACGTAGTTGATCATGGCTCTCCACGTCTCCCTATCCCTTGTGGCTCTTAGTATGTTTGCTCCTGTTGCTCCTGGCAACCTCCGTTCCGTCATCTACCTAATCAGGCCCTGAAAATATGTTATCCGCTGCCTTCCTCTGTCTCTCCTTCCTTCTATCTGACCAGTCAGTATCAGGTTCTCCAGGCTCTCCTTCCTCATTGCATGTCCCAGGAACTTCAGTTGTCTCTTCCTGATGCTCAGCATCAACTTCCTTTTTGTTGCCATTCTTTCCAACACCTCGTCGTTGCTTGTATGCTCAGTCCACGATATCCGTAGCATCCTTCTGTAGAACCACATTTCGGCCGCTTCCAGTTTTGTCCTCATTTTCGATGATATTGTCCAGCATTCACTGCCGTATTGAACAACTGGCATCACGTAGCAGTCTAGCACTCTTTTCTTCGTTTCTATTGAGATTTTCCTGTGTATTAGTATTTTGCTCATCTTCTGGAACGTATCCTTTGCCATGCCAATTCGCCTTCGGATCTCCGTGTCGCACTTTCCATCTTCTGTTAGAACACTTTCTAGGTACTTAAATTCTTTTACTTGTTTGATTCTGTTATCCCCCACCTGTATTTGGCATTTTGGGTTCTATCTTTTGCTGATGACCATGCACTCAGTTTTCTTAAAGTTTATTTGTAGTCCCTTCTTGTCACTCTCCACTGCTACTTTCTGTATGAGGTCTTGTAGTTTCCTTTCCGTGTCCGCAATCAGCACTGTATCGTCCGCATACCTTATGTTGTTCAGGTTGTGGCCTCCAATAACAAATCCTGGCGTGTCATCTAGGGTCCTCAAAATATTCTCGCTGTATAGGTTGAACAAATCCGGTGAAAAGACACATCCTAGTCTTACGCCTTTTTCTATCTTTGTGTATCTACTGAGGTCGTTACCTGTCCGTATGCAGGTCGTTTGCTGCCAGTAGAGATTCTTGATTATTCTTATGTCTTTCCAGAAAATGTTTGTACCTATGCTTCATTGACTACGCGAAAGCATTCGACAAAATACGACACAAAGAATTGATGGAGATGCTAGGCAGCCTCGACATTTTCGGGATTTTTTTATATCAAGACTAAAAGATCAGCCGAAAATCCTCGAATTCAAAGATCATTTGAACCGTTCTTACAGGCTCTATGTCCATAAGAAAAATCTCTTTCACACATTTAAAAAAAAATCATTTCACCCTAAGGAAGGCAACAGACCCACTAACATGCAGTGGGAGTACTGTGTTTAAAAGAACATAAAAAACATTATTAAGGAGCGAGAACAATAGAAGAACAGGAATTAAGAGAACAGATGACAACGATTGACATTAAATTTAAATATTTGAAGATCAAACTATGGGCAAATAGTAACCCCCACACCACCACGGGTATGACAAACTGCAGTAAGGCCTCTGATGAGAAAACTGGAGATTTTGAGGAGTATGGAAGCACCTCTTAATTCCTGTTGTCCCCAGTTCCAGTGTACCCTGACACAAAGTGTTAGCTTCTGTTAAAGTTCCAGCCATGGGCAAATAGAGAACCCCACAAACACAATTATAGTAAAATACCAGCAATATTTATGTTAAAAAAGTAACCAATAATATATTTATTTATGTTTTAAATCATCTCAAGCCAAGAAAGGCATTTTACTGCCACTGTTGCGCAGGGGTTACATAGAGGAAAGTGATGAGAAAGAGGGGTTAGTTATAAGAAATGCTAGGAGAAAGGTAATAGACGGATGAGAATATCGAGGATGGGGGAGGGGAGCAGATGAAAAAAGAGCTTCTGAGAATGGATGCGAGTTAGTGTGATAAGAGATGTCTATTGACCTTACATTTAAACTCCTGGAGATTGTAGCTGTCGGGGAAGTAAGTATATGGAAAGGAATTCCACGGGCGGAAGGTGCGATAAAAGAAGATGTTAGAGTAGAAATTGCGGTTACTTTTTATCGGACCTAGTTGCTAATCTATTAGCTCGTGTAAAATCTTACCTAAGAGGCACCAGTGATTTAAGTTCATTGAAGCAGAAGCCGTGAAAGTATTTATAGAAGAGGCACAGGCAATCCACGTCACGCCGGTGAGATAGTGACTGCAGCCGATCTGCCAACTCGGTATCGATCCCATAACAGATTCTCTGTTGGATTCTGTTAAGAATCCCAAGATGAATAGCAGGGGCACCCGACCAGATGTGGCAGCAGTATTCAATACACGGGCGGATGGTATATTTATGTATGTGCAGGATGGACTCAGACGGGAAAAACTTCCTGGCCCTGCACAGTTAACCGACCTTCTTAGCAGCGGATTTGATTTAGCAATGGATTCGATGTAGTCATTCCACTTGAGGTCCGCTGAGAGTGTGAGACCAAGGAGGCGTAGTATTTTACTCTCAGTGAGGCTAAACTGTTAGGAGCAATTGTCTACGATTGTTAATAGAGAGCAGCTTTGTTTTGAAAGCATTAAATTTTACTAGTCATTTCTTACCCCAGATCACCACGGAGGGAGGTCCCTTTCGAGATCGGCGGCGAGGTTCGCTTTGTCAACCTCAGCAGATTTTTGATCGAAGCGAGAGCAAACGGTGGTGTCGTCAGCGTACATGCTACTTGGGACCTTATTTCGTCGGGGAGATCATTAATGTAGATCAGAAAGAGCGTAGAACCTAGAATAGAGCCTTGAGGGACACCCGTGTTCGTATAGTAGTTTTGAGAGGCATGCCTGTTTAATACTACTTTCATTGGGTGATTAGAGAGAAATGACTGGATTAGATCAAACGATTGTCCAGTTATGCAATAGCTCCACAGCTTGCGTAGAAGGCCAGAATGCCAGACTCTGCTAAACGCTTTGGAAATATCCAGGGAAGCATTTCATGCGTCGCCATTCTTGTCGAGAGCCTGGTATATATACTCAGTGATGGTCGTTAGCATATCAGCAGTAGACCTGGTGAAGCGGAAATCATCTTGTTTGTCCGAGAAGAGTCTGTGGGCTGTGAGATGCTGAACGACCTCGGCGTTGATAATTGCTTCGAACACTTTGCCAAAGATCGGTAGGAGGCTGATAGGGCGCTAATTAGCGGGGTTCAGGGGGTTTTCCATAATTTTTAAATATAGGAACTATAGAGGAAGACTTCCAACAGGCAGGAAAGCAGGAAGCAGATAGGCAGTAGTTGTAGAGCTTCGAGAGGACAGAGGAGAGTTCAGGGGGCACATTTCTTCAAAATTATGATTGAGGTTCCGTCCCCTCCGGTCGCTTTATGAGGGTCAATCTTTGAGATTATGTTAGGGACCAGCGAGGGAGTAATGAGGAGGTCATTCAGTTGGGCCTCAGTTTTGGTGGGAAGTCGGATATAGATACTCCAGACGAATTTAGTCTCGAATTGGTGGAGAAACTGCGAGCAAAGCATTCAGCCTTGTCCGCTGAAGAGGTAAGGACCTCAAATTCATTCATTAGAGGGGGTATTGAGGTTTTCCTGTTGTTAAGCACACTTTGTAAAAGTCTCCAATAGTTTTTGGTGCCGACACTTTTCTTTGCTCAATTGAACATTTTCCTTGGTTTATCTTTTTTAAGTTGTCAGATATTTTTGTTGCAGGTAGTTTGGACTTCAATTCCATTTTTTTCCTTCATCAACCAGATGAAAATCCCCTACTACTCTCTGCTAGTGGGTCACTTTTTCTTTTTTTTTTTAATCATTTCACCCCGAGCAAGGCAGAAACGCCACTGATGTGCAGGGGGTTACATAAATGTAAAAAGATTAATTAGAAAAGAGTGAGGAGTACAAACTAGTTAGAAAGGAACAATAGAAAGCTGAGAAAGCAGGTGCGATGACAGATACATAGGTGGAGAGAAAGGGAAGGTTATACAGGGGTGGGGAGAGAGCTAGAGTCCAGTGGTTAGTAGCTGAGTATTGACTTTGCATTTAAATTTCTGGAGGTTGTAGCCGTCAGGAAAGCAAGCATACGGGAGCGAGTTCCACAGGCGGGAAGTGCGAGAGAAGAAGCTGCAGGAGTAGAATTCTCGTCTGCATTTGGCTAACCTGACTGTGAATGGGTGGGACCCAGTTGCCAGTCTGGTTGCACCTGTAAACACCTGTTGAGGAGGCATCAGTGACTTAAGTTCGTCTGAGCAGAAGCCATGAAAGTATTTATAGAACAAACAAAGGGAGGCCACATTTCGACGATGGGGAAGTGGCTGCAATCGAGCCGCCAGATCAGTACCTATCACATTAGATATCTGATTCCTCATTCCTGTCCGATTATTGGCATCTGCTAAAAAGTTAAAAATTGTCTAATATCGCAAAGAATTTTTACCTACCTTAGCCGTCCCAATTGTGTGGGCTGTGAGTTGAATATTATTTTACTACTCCTCCCCATTTCATAGCACAATGAGCAATGATACATTTTTAGTAGAATGATTAACAATATATTTTAGTTGTAGTTAAAGCCATAAAATCATTCAAAATATTTATATTTTGCCATTAAATAATCCATAGAGGTTTTGATATACCAGTAAACATGATCAAACAACTAACCGACCATTGTTTCCAGTAAAGAAGACATTTGGCTATAAACAAGAAATACATAATAAAAAAGACTAAAGTCTTGTTGTTTGAGCTTTTTTCCATATTTTAATCTCAGGCAAGGCAAGTTACTGAGTGTGAAGGAATATAAAAAAAATAAAACATTAAGGATGGAAAACAGTAGATGACAATTGTTTAAGATCAAACTTGACTGGAAAGCAAGAAGCCAAAAGAGACTTCTGCAAGCGAGAAATGCAAGAAAAGAATCTGTTAGCATAGAACTTACGGTTACATCTAGCCTAGCCATATCAACTGGAAAATGGTGAGACCTTGCCGCCAATCTAGTACAGCATTTAAGAATCATGAAGTCTAATTACCATAGCGAAGAGATCATTCTAACAATTACCTTGAAAGTACTTCTAGAAAATGTAAAGGGAAGCTTCATTACAGCGATGGGAAAGTGACGGAAAGTGATCAATAACATTGCAGGTTCTCCTTTATATTTTATCAAGGATCTCTAAGTATATATCAGGAGCACCAAGCAATATGAGGCAACAATATTCGAAGCAGGAAGAATGGTAGACTTATAAATATATAAGATAGATTCAAGCGAGAAAAATCGTCTCGCATGACACAGAGAACTAATGTTTCTAGCAGCAGACCTAACAACTGATTCAATATAATTTTTTCACTTTATGTCATCGGAAAGTGAATGTAAGTCAAATATGATAAAAAGCTTTATCGCAATACCTTGTTAGTCATCTTTGTAGTTAAGAAAAGTTCTAGATTTAAAAATTTAAATGCTAAGAACTGACTCATTGATTTTGTTAGAAATAAACGACTTTAATCGAATTTACAAAACCTTCCTTAGCACTCATGCAAAAGCGAATCCAAAACAAAATTCGTTGAATTTCACACCTCGATGCGAAGTGTTTTTCGGCCAATAGAAAATTAAGAAACTTCTAAAAAAAATAAAAATAAATAAATGAATAAATAAATTCAAATAATCTTTAATTATCAACAAAAACAAATTCTTTTGGCGGACTCTTTTCGCGAGCCGACGCGAAGTTTGTTCGTCGCCAATGGAAAGGCCAGAATCACATTCGAGAGTGAAATCCCAAATGACCTTTTCGCCCCATAAACGAAATAGAAGACGGAGCAAGCTTGACCGTCACCAAAGAGAAAAAAAAACGGGCGTAATTAACACGTCCCTCTACAAACGTAAAGTGATCTTTATTATTATCATCTCTATCTTTCTCTCTCACCTCCTCGTCTTCACCCGTCTGTCTTTTTTTATACTTGATAAACGGAAGAAACTTTTTAAGACTGAGCGAATACTTCAAAGACGCTACTATCAAAAATAACGCTTGCAAGAACTACTATGAATATTTTAATGACCCTTTATCAACCAAAATACATTACTTTAATTTGTAAAAACCTTAATTGATTTATATGTATATAAACAGTTGTTTCTATTTACAATTTGATTTTCTTGTTTTATGCCCCTTTTATAGTGGGCTATCTAACGAACAAGGCCAAATCAAACTAATCTGTTTCAATACACATACACTATATCGGATAAGCCACTATATCTTCAATGAAACCTGTATAAAAGAGGGGTTGCTGCATATTATATATGAAGTGATATAATTATCGGAGTATGTGTACATTAAACATTGCGGAAATCAAAAGAAAGCCATAAAGAGAAAAATGAGAAATTAAAAAAAATGAAAGCATTAAAAGTGATATGTCGAAAAAAGAAGTGCAAAGGATGCTGGGATAGAAATGACCGCTTGTCTGATTGTGTGAGGTATTGGTTAAATAAATCCTAAGATGCACTAACTGTTACTCCCCCACACTTTCTACATTTAATTTCCAGTCCCCACCATCCACTTTTCCACTGCATCCTTTACTACACTCTCTCTAGTTACAAGGTTACTTGTATCGTTTGAAATACTTCTCAGCACAAATTCAATAAATTGACTTTTCACATCAGACGAAAGTTGACTTTGAGCCCATTTTACAAGGGGCATAGGTCACTAATGCAATTCTGTGGGCCCCCGTTTGTGAGTAGAATTCTTGCACTGATCAAATCTGTTGGCTTATTAGAGGGTGGTAAAATGATGGGGGTGGTTGTAGGGGTGTAAAAGAGGCTGGTGATTACATCTTATTGACCGGCATGCTTTGACATTATCACAAAACAACATCGAATGACAGTTTAACAAAATGGCTTCATATTCATCTGCTGCTTAACACTAACAAATTGGATCTCAGATCTTTTGACCATCGGTAAATTTGCTAGAAAACAGAGCAACTCCGCATGTCAATTTAGTTGGATGAACTGAGGTGACAATCAGTAATCGTCATCATAGCTGTCGAAAATTTTACTGGAATGAAAAGAAAGACTGATAGCAAATATAGAACGACAGTTTCAAAATTTATTTTATTATCGTCTCCATCGCCTCCCAATACTTACGAGTCCCGTTACCCATTGGGATCGTAAGGGTATCGCATGTACTATAGTTGTAGTAGTAGTTGTTTGAGCTTGAGTTTTGTTTAACCCTCTAGGGCCATTCGTATCATATTTGATACAGTATTTCCCTATAAGGAAACATTTGGTATTCATTGACTGAGCAGTCAGTACTGCTTTCATTTGAAATTTATAAAATATTTCTCTTAAAAAATTTTTCGGAAAATATTTCTTTCATATGATACGAATGGCCCTAGAGGGTTAATGGCATATCAACCTTTGTGGGTTATTTAATGCCAAAAAGGTGGGGTTTTAACTTATTTTTTTTAATGTTTGGTTGTAGTGAGAAGGTTGATTTAATAAAATTTTAATGAATTTTTTTTTGTTTTTATTCTTTTTTATTTTAGAAAACTGAAAATGTTTTCTAGTTTTGAATTCAAAAATGTTTTACTGAGAATTATTGTTTTCTTCAAAAAAGTATATAAAATTCGATTTGAACACTTTTATAGTGTTTTGACCCCAGTTTTAAGGTTAACTATTTGCTAATAGCTGGGACCCTAATAGGTGCTACCACTCCGGGTCAGGGTGGACCTGGGAACAACAGCAATTAAGAAGCCTTGTTGCCGGATGCAGTTTACAGTCCTGACTAGGACCCAGTAGTAGTAGTGAGGTTTGGGCAAGATAGCTTGATATATCACATGCCTGTTCACAGTGGTTCGAACTCACGGTTTTCCTTTTCCGAGTCAAGGCTATAGGTTTCAGTTTGTCTTGATAATTACCCATAGCGGGGAGAAGGTGGAGAATTGATGGATGCCTAATTTTAGCAAGTGTATTTGCGCATAAATGAATGTAAAAATCACGACTGGAATTCAAACTCTAGTCTCTGATTTCTCATTCTGAGCCTTTATCCAGTTTGCTAAGATATAGTAATGGCAAGGTTAAAAATATCAGTAGTAGCTAAATAAATTAAAAAAATATGCGTGCTTAGTAAAGCCAGTGTTATAAACGAAAAGACATTTTCCTCCACACATCTGAATGGCTTACGGGTATATCACGTTGAAACACCGGTTCTTGTACGATCAACGAAGTTAAGCAGTCTCGAGTCTGGTCATTAACTAGATGAATAATACCCGCTGTAGTCTTGGATGTGCAGGTGGCGTATGCCTTAATATTAAAGCTCGCAAAGTCGAGTTCCAATACCACTCAGGTTCGTTATATTCACTTCCGAGAAAATACCGTTTGGGAAAGATATGAATCCGTCTATTCCCTCAAGTTATGGGTTAAATAATAGAACAGATTAGTTTCTATAGCCTTGGCTGGCAACCAGTCTACCGCAGAAAGCAAGGACTACCTACTGCGGGATTATCTTCTAAATAATAGCACAGATTGGGTTCTATAGCTGGCAATGGCAACCTACTGCGGGATAATCTTCTGCCTAGCCAGTCATGTCTCTTGAGATATGATCACACAAATGAGTATCATGTATGACACTTAACTGACTGACTGAATATAATAGTTGGAATCATGATTAAGGCTTCTACTGATCATAAAGTGGGGGATTGGTTCTCTATTGTTATGAAGTAATAAACTGATCCCCCAATAATTATTACTTAATAATATAATACATCTCTTCCGCTTCTAGCTATGAGTCAAATAACAGGACAGATTGGGTTCTATAGCCTTGGTTGGTAACCAGTTTACCTGCAGAAAGAAATGACAACCTACTGCGGGATAATCTTCTGCCCAGTCGGTCATGTCTCTTGAGACATTATCACACAAATGAGTATCACGTATGGCACTTAACTGACTGACATATTATATCCTCACCAAATTATGGGTTAATAGGATGTGCATCAGTAAATTATTACTATTAGCCATGTCACTATTGGCCTCACCACTCACATTTCTTCCGTATTCCATCGGTGAGAAACAACTTCTTCCCGAAGATGGAAGAGATTGTCAAAAGAATGTTTCTCTGAGCACTACAATCCTAACCTGTTCAGGTCTAGAGTTCACCGTTATCTTCCCCTATTAACTACCCCTTAACTTAAAACTAACTCGAGTAGACCTCGGGCATAGTACATATTTAATCTTAATTAAGAAAATAATCCTCCACTAATTCCTGCAATCTAAAACTATTGGATTTAAATAACACGAAAACTGAAGAAGGAAAGTACTGGAAAGTAATTGAAACTCACTTGAAGCGAGCTGAATGTGTAATGCTCATCATGCCAATGACATTTCCACCGAGCCTTTCTACGGCATATGATTTCATTGAATTTTATGTCTTCCTCTCGAATTTATATTTAAATTCATTTGGGATCATCAGGAGAGAATGTGCACCGTTTCGAGGCCTTCCCCTCAACGGTTTCACTTGCACACCGCCCCACTCACTAATGTGAGGCTCCATTAAAACGATATACTAGTGTGTTGTAGATACACTCGTTTAAATGTCTAACTGCAAAATTAGATTTACGACAAAAAAAAAATCAACGGCTTTCTGAGAATGCAACGTGAACCTCATTACGCATTCGCGATCAGTCATGTCATGCCGTTATGTTCACTGAAACGCTCCACAGAATATTTCTTTTTTTCCATATCCACATAGAACTATTTTCAGTTACTTCTATTAGCCGTTTTATAATTTTGGCCCTATTACGCTCTTTGATTCCAAAGGGCGTAAAAGGGCCAAATCGGGTTTATAAGCCGTAAAAAAAAAAAAAAAAAAAAAAATTAAATCCACGTACCCCAAAGTGATACACGGGGAACAGAGTTCGAATTCCAGTTGAATTCCTCGCATTCACTTACGCGCAAATATCCTTGGGAAAGGTATTAATCCGTCTATTCCTTCCAGATATGGGTTAAATAACAGGACAGATTGGGTTCTATAGCCTTGGTCGGCAACCAGTCTACCGCAGAAAGCAATGGCAACCTACTGCGGGATAATGTTCTGCCCAGTCAGTCATGTCTCTTTGGAGACATGATCGCCCAAAGCGTGTATCGCGCATGGTACTTAACTGACTGACTGACCCCAAAGTGAGACGAATTATTATTTTATCTTGTCATCTTCCTGGTGTTTATTGCTTTTTGTTTCTTACTTTTTAATTAGTATATTTTTAATTGTATATTCAGTCAGTTAAGTGCCATACGTGATACACGCTTGGGCGATCATGTCTCGAAGGAGACATGACTGACTGGGCAGAAGATTATCCTGCAGCACGTTGCCATTGCTTTCTGCGGTAGACTGGTTGCCGACCAAGGCTATAGAACCCAATCTGTCCTGTTATTTAACCCATAACTGGAAGGAATAGACGGATAATACCCTTTCCCAAGGGTATTTGCGCGTAAGTGAATGCAATGAATTCAGCTGGAATTCGAACTCGGCTCCCCGATTTCTCGTTCCGAGCCGATATCCAGTACACTACAACGCCATGATAGGTATATTGGCTATCTATGTATGTACCTCAGCGTTACTTTTTTAGCATGCTTCTCTCACACACAATATTCTCAGCATAAATCATTTGATAAAATTTAAAAATGCAAAGACCTGGATTAAGAAATTGCAAAGATTTGGCATTTAGACGCAACAACTGTTCTTTCCAATAATAAGAGAAGCTATAGTGGATATCTTATCTATTCTTTTCTGTTAGTTGTAGTAGGATTCCGTTCTAGTGAAGGGTAGTTGTATACCGTTGCAGGTTAACGGAATTTGGCCTTGTGGTAGATAGCCCACTATAAGCCATAAAATGATTATAAAATCAAGAAAAGCAAATTGAGTTGAAAATAACATTTATATATACACATGTCAATTAATGTTTTACAATTAAAGCAATACTTGAATATAGGTCCAACGGAGGTTAAGTGTTCATGGCAAATATAATGCTGAAAAGAGAATTAATACTTAGGAATGTGGGGAGCGGAGGTAAGTGAGGAATGTCTTTGAAGTAGTCGCTCCTTAGATCAGTAAGTACTTTTGAGAAGGTAAAGAGATAAGGGAGGCGAACATAGTAGCCTCTTGACTTAGGTCAAGGGGATTGGTTACACTCTTCTCCTTGGTCTCTGCCTGTCTGCTGGGGTCTTGTCTGTATCCGCTTTTTATATCTGCTTTTTGGATAAAAACAGCTCGTTTTGGGATTTCATTCTTGTATTTGATTCTGGGCTTCCCATTGGCTGAATAAAATTCGCTTAGGCTCGCGAAATGGAAATTTGATTAATTTTTATTTTTCAACCGGAACATCTGCGCGAACTCGGATGCGCGACGTCGAGTTTTGGTCATTTGCCTGCTGGCCGTTATAGAGCAAATCTCCGGTCCCTCGCTTTTGCTCGGTCGGTATCACCACAAAGCACAAGGAATTATTAAAAAGAATACTGACGAGAAAATATGAAACACATCACTGAGAGAAAAAGATTGTGCTCGTGAGTATTAATCAACTCCTCGGAATTCAGTGTCCAAGTAAAAACCTTCCTTTACCTCAGGTCTCCGGTCAAAAGCTTGGTAAAAGGCTATAACAATAACAAACCAGGAAAATTCGAAATAACTAGTTGAAGTTACTCAAAAGAGTTGTATCAATGTAAATACTATAAAAATCGTACATATATAGAGGAAAAGGTAACAACATAATTTAAACAAACGATGCATATACTTAATATATTCTTCTTCTTTTATGTACCTTGTCCCATCAGGACGGAGGCGATCATGGCCTTCCACGTCTCCGTATCCCTGGTGGCTCTTAGCATGCTTTCTCCTGTAACGTCTCTCAGCCCCCGTTCTGTCATCCACCTGCTCAGGCCTTTTAAATATGTTATCCGCTGCTTTTCTCTGTCTCTTTTTCCCGCAATCTCTCATGTTAGTATCAGATTCTCTAAGCCCTCCTTTCTCATTGCATGTCACAGGAACTTCATTCGTCTCTTCCTGATGCTCAGTATTAATTTCCTTTTCGTTTCTATCATTTCCAAAACCTCTTCATTGCTTGCATGCTCAGTCCACGATATCCGCAGCATCCAAGAAAGTCTCTGAAATTTTCAGACCAGACTATAAAGGAGTGATGCTAAAGGAGTGAAATCTTGCATACATTAATTTCATTTTCTTTATTAATATCTGCATTGTTTATTTCCATGAACGATGGTCGGTGGAAAGGTTCATAGGCTGATTATCAAGTTGCGACGCTTGAGCTGTGAAAGCTTGCGTACATTAATTTCAGTTCTTTTTAATATCTGCGTTGTTCCGACGGTCGGTCAAAAGGTTCATTAGAGAGTAGTAGGGTGGGAGAAGAATAAGTGTCTGACGCACTATTGTTCGAAGAAGTAATTATACTTGTATGACCCTAATAAGGTTACAAAAGAAACTGACGACGTGGTTTTGTTAACCGTCGCAAGGTTACAAAAAGTTAGTATCTAGCATATTGTTTATGGTTGCAATCAGCTGGTAGAAGATGGCACCATGAAAAATTAGCCCTCAGAATACACTGAAATATTCTGTAGGAAGTATAGCTTCAAGTGTGCAGGGAAGTGTTACGGGCATTAACCACCGTTAACAAACTAGATTGGCCCAAGTGAATCTTTTATGAGATGAGTGCAATTGGCATGGCGAAGGAAGCATTCCAGAAGTTGAGTAAAGTATTAAGAAACAGGACAATTTCGCTAGAAACAAAGAAGAGAGTACTGGATTGCTACGTGATGTTCGTCCTTCAATATGGCAGTGAATGCTGGACAATATCTTTAAAGATGAAGGAAAGACTTGAAGCAACTGAAATGTGATTCTACAAAAGAATACTGGATATAAAGTGGGGGATCAATTCCATATTACAATCAATATATAAACTGACCCCTCACTTTGTGGTCACAGCAGTTTCTATACATTTATATTCCTGAGATCCAAAAGCACAAGGAGGCATTCCAAAAGTTAAAGTATTAAGAAACAGTACAATTTCGCTAGAAACAAGGAAGAGAGTACTGGATTGCTATGTGATGTCAGTTCTTCAATATGGCAATGAGAACTGGACAATATCATCGAATATGAAGGAAAAACTTGCAGCAATTGAAATGCGGTTCTACAGAAGGATGCTGCGAATATCATGGATCGAGCATGTGAGCAATGATGAAGTCTTGGAAAGGATGGAAACGAAACGGAAATTAATATTGAGCATCAGGAAAAGACAGTTGAAGTTCCTGGAACATGCAATGAGGAAAGAGGGCTTGGAGAACCTGATACTAACATGCCAGATAGAGGGGAAAAAAGACGGGAAAACAGCGGACAACATATTTGAAGGACCTGATCAGGTAGATGACAGAACGGGGGTTGTATGGTGTAACAGGAGAAAATGTGCTAAGAGCCAATCGGAATAGGGAGACGTGGAAAGCCATGATCGCCTACGTCCAGAAAGAACGAGGCACACAGAAGAAAGAGAAAGTCACTAAATTCAGAAATTTAACTTTCTTTTGAGCTTCGAAGTAATAAAAATTATATTCTACTGTCACAATTTAATACCTGGTAAAAGATATTCAGATTTTTGGCATATACACGTTTCTATGGACATAATTACTAGAGAGAGTGATGTGTGTGTTCCTGGGACATGCAATGAGGAGGCGGGGCTTGGAGGGCCTGATACTAACAGGCCAGATAGATGGAAAAAGAGACGGGAAAGCAGCGGATAACATATTTGAATGACCTCATCAGTTGGATGACGGAACGAGGGAGTGTGCTAAGAGCCATCAGGGATAGAGAGATGTGGAAAGCCATGATCGCCTACGTCCTGAAAGGATAAGGCACATCGAAGAAGAATATATATGCCAACTGTTTATAAGAAATTATAATGTGGGTATAAAATGGGGGCTCAGTTCTCTATTATAATCAATATATGAACTGATCCCTCATTTTGTGGCCATGTTTCTATACATTTATATTCTAGATTCATGGGCTTGAGCTACTGGATGACAGAACGGGTTTGCGTAAGAGTAACAGGACAAAACATGTTAAGAGCCATCAGGGATAGAGAGATGTGGAAAGCCATGATCGCCTACGTCCTGAAAGGACAGGGCACATGGAAGAAGAAGCATCTTTACTGACGCTCGCTTGGAGAACACGTGAGCAGCCCTGAATCGATCCTGATACTTGTTATTGTACCATAGGCTAAGAACACCAGGAAGGTGAATGAGGTAAAAATAATCAGAGATGCTACCACTCCGGGTTAGAGTGGACCTGGGAACAACATCAATTAAGAGGTGGTTCCATGCTCCTCACAACCTTCCAGTAAGAGGTCTTACTGGCGAATGCAGTTTACCGTCATGCCCAGAACTCTGAAGCTGAAGTTGTCTCTTTTCTTGTTAGTGCAGACGGGAATGTTTCCAAGTATCTTTCTAATTTGCAGGGCGACTTATTGGATGAATGGCGCAGGTGGAAGCGCTGCTCATATACCCAGGAAAATGTTGGGTAGAAGCTCTGACCATTATCATCCGATCAACAGGGAACATCGCAGAATTCTGTCAAGCATCGGCTCAAGTTGTTTCTTTTGATTAGCGCATTCGGGTCTATCTCCAAAACTTACTTTGTCTTACAAGATGCCGACTGGATACTTGACATCAGTGGGAGTGCGCAGGTAACAGCATTGCTTGGAAACGCATGTGCTAAATAAGAGAATATCTCAATATAATAATGTAAGTGAATAACACAGCAAATTCTGTGTAGGGCGTCCGTATGATTGAAAACCCTCTAATTCAGTTAGTCTTGCTCTCCATAGACATATCATACCTTTTTGGAGTCATGATATTTCCAGAATAGAAAATTGGCCCTTCATCTGGTTCTTGAAAATCCAATATAAAATTTGTGTCTGGTTGAGTTGGGAACAGGTAAAAATTCTAATTTTAAGATAACTGAAAAAATGATTTTAAATTTTAATTTATATTGAGTTTAAAGTAACCCAAAAAAGTTATAAATTTAATTGTTTTTTATCAAAATTCAATTTAACATAACTCCATAACTTTGTGAAAAGAGGAAATTAATTTTATTGCTTCAAAATGCTGAGAAATCTGAGTTAAAGTGAGAGATTTTTTTTTTTTTTTTGACGTGAGGTTTTGAAGTTCCACGGAGTTTGTGATTTGAAGAAATCAATTTTCGGCCTGAATTGGAATTTCGACTCAAATCTCCAAATTGATAGACCGTAGAAAGAAAGTCCATCAATCAACCAACTAATTTACTCACAAAGTGAACCAACTTAAGTTTGCCTTTGTTATTTTCCTAAAGTGGTCAGTTGTATTGTATCTTACTTTTTGATTATTTTTAGTCGAATATTAGTATTAATTTATATATATATATATATATATATATATATATATATATATATATATATTGATTGTTTAATACTTAGTTTTTGGTCCTAATAGGGTTAAGCCAGTACACATTTGTATTAAAAGAGTTCTATACAATTATATTGTAGAACTTAAATATAATTATACTGTAGAACACCACTCATGTTAGAAACAAAGGTAGTGAAATAACTCGTTTAAAAATTGAAGTAAATAAATATATTTATATATATATTGTTGAATACACCGGTTCACGTTCGATCACCGAAGTTAAGCAACATCCAGCCTGATCAGTACTTAGATGGATGACCATTTGGGAATACCAGGTGCTGTAAACGTAAGGACCAAGAATGGTCTACTGGTCCTCCAGGTTTGGGGTTGGGCGCAGGGCTAACAACCCTGCCCCATATAAAAACAGTTTGTTACGGAAAACAGTAACAAAAAGTTACTGCCCTACACACCATTGGGTGTAAAAGGGTGAGTTGATGATGATGTATATATATTAACGTGTGTTTCTGTGTGTAACATTATATATATATATATATATATATATATATATATATATATATATATATATATATAAATGTGTGTGGGAACTGTTGAACTTGACCTGAACATACTTGTGACCGGGGCCTAACATCAAGTTGAATTTTATCAAAGTTAGCCACTACCACATTGCACGCTTTCGGGTGTGGTGCCTGGATCTAAGTCTTGTGATGGGTATATTAGGCTTTAATTCACGTGCAGATAACGTCATGACAGATAATCTCTCATGAGACACTGAGAAGTATTCAGGAAGTATAGCCGCAAGTTAGCAAAGAAAAGTTTAAGTGTTTTTGTAAGAGTTAATGATCACCGAGAATTAGCAAGTGAAAGTAAATTGAGATTTTTATTAAATCATTTCATTCCAAGCAAGAGATAAAGCCAGTCAAACGCAAGGGGGTTACTGAAAATGAAAAAAAAAAGGTGAGCAAACGTTTGTGAGAGGAAAAGACAAGTTTTGTGTCTAGTAATACTTTTTCTTTTCGAGTATCAAGATTCATTGGGATTTGTTTTTAAGGGCAAGGTCCCCAAGTCCTACCTTTGTTATTTAACCCATAACTGGAGGGCAGGGACAGATTAATACCTTTCCCAAGGATATCAGTGCTTAAATGAATGCAGAATATTCAACTGGAATTCGAACTCTGCTCACCGATTTCTCTTTCCGAAAGGATATCCACTGCACCACGACGCACATCCGTCACTAAACGCTTTCAGCACCTGGTATTCCCAAGCGGTCACCCATCTAAGTACTGACCAGGCTCAACGTTGCTGAACTTCGCTGATTGAGAGAGAACCGGTGTATTCAACGTAATAGGCCCAAAGCCAAGACACTACAATTTGAAGCCGAGAGATGTCGAGCGGCGTCTTGTCACGTGTGAACCGCTGCTTCAACGGCAGAAAAAGAAAAGTTGTTTGCATTCTATCGTAGGGTCAGCTCAGCCATGCATGAACATTGGCGGCAAAGCCGAATATCCACGGTTCGAAACTTCTTCTGTGCATTTGTTGGGATCAGCTGGGTGTAGTTCATTATGAGCTACTCAAACCGACCGAAACCATCACCAGAGATCACTATTAGCTACAATGGATGCGTTTGAGCCTAGCATTGAAGAAAAAAGGCCGCTATACGAGCTGTGATTTTGCAACATGACACTGCTAAGCTACATGTTGCAAAACAGGTGAAAACCTACATGGAAACGCTTAAATTGAAGTCCTACCCTACCCGCCATATTCACCATACATTACCTCGTTCGAACATCACTTGTTCCGACCTATGGCACACGGCCTGGATGAGCAGCACTTTCATTCGTATGAAGAAAGCAAAAAATGGGCCGACTCGTGATTAGCTCAAAAGACGTATCGTTTTTCCGACGTGAAATTCAAATGCTGGCAGAGAGATGGGAATAAGTAGTGGCTAACGATGGAAAATACTTTCAGTGATATGTTTCTTCCTAATTTCTCTAAATAAATTATTACTTTTCATCAGTGAGTAGTTATTCAAGAACTTAATATCACTGACAAAATGTAAATTCTGTTTCATTTAAAAGGGCTTTTATTTTGACTCTTAAAAAAGTGACATTCGAAATATGAGGTCGGACAAAAACAATCATGTGTGCATTAAACTTGAAACCATCTTAAATGACAGAGAAAAAACAAAAAAAAAGGAATTAAAAATAGATACGCCAACCTAATGTAACCTGATCCGTATTATCTATTTTCCCTTTTCTTTGCACGATTTGAGTTAGCACAGACAATGTCCATTCACTTATGACAGCATCTGTACTTGATCCACGAATTCTGAACCGAGAAAGGCAAGATTATAATCAGTTAATTTGATTCGGTCAAATAGCCCAACCTGAAACAAGGATCAGTTGAGTCCGTTCAGCTTCGTACTTAATTGAACTTGGCATAACCATCTGAGCGTAGCAAACACAATGATTATCCGCTTAGCTTCTGTTGTTGGCTTAGTTCTACAAAGTTGTTTGCGTAAATGGGGAGCTTTACGTGGGAACATAAGAGACACACGTCTTTCTGGAAAAGCATAAATGCTGGAATTTCTGGTATGAATATATTTTATGTGTTTCAGTCTTTGATGGTCTGAGAAATATTGTCCTGATATTTTGAATAATCGACGTTAGACCCACAATCTCTCACATACAAACACGCATTATGTATATATATATATATATATATATATATATACACACACACACACGAGAGAAAGGGTGCGATGGATAAAATGTCGTCTAAATTACACGAAAATGAAAACAACACTGACATTTTATTTTAACAGATATATTTAGGAAAATTACGTAAAAATATCTTGCAAGACTAAAGAGTAAATTTATTCAATAAAATTGCCATTGACTTCAAGACTACCTCCAGACGATTTTGGAATCTCATGCAACTCTTTTGTACAGTCTCCTTGTTCTAAGTTGGTGAATGCTGTCATAATCCTTGCTTTTAGTTAATCTTTGACGTTACAAGGAGTTTTTTGTCTCTCACTCAACTGCACCCCACACACAATAATCAAGGTTGTTGCAGTCTGGGGATTTAAGTGATGTGGTCGCAGAAATTGTCGAGCAGCCATGACTGAGTTTTCCTGCTCAGATTGTGCAGAGTCTATTTGCCAGATATAGGGTTTTCCACAATCCACTCTCTTGATCCAGGGGCACACTACCTCCTCAAGGCACTTGGTGTGGGCCTCCGTGTTAGTCTGAGGCCCTGTGGGAAGATGAATGGAGGCATAACGTTAATATCTCCACTCCAAACATTATGATATTAACAGGATATATCATTCAACTCTTTCCCAAATCTTATGCACTTTCCTCAGGCTGACATCCAAACACTCGAAGATGTTCATATTGGAGCTTTCGTTGCGAAGCAGTGCAGCATGTCGTTTCCAAATTTCTGGCGGAGTTAACTGCGTCATGGTTCTCCATTTCCCACAGCGGTGCCCAATTGGCTTATTGTGTTGGAGTTTTTGGGTTGCGTTGTATATTAGTGAGCCAGCCATGAGCTGACTCATTTTATATTTCACCAATAGAAGGGTTAACCAATCAGAAGGCTCAAAATATTCAATGCGATGTGTATAAAGGCAACCATATTTTCCCGAGTATTGGCGATATAATCAGATTCAAAAGTGTCCGACTCGTGAGTATTAATCTTTAACGTTTCTTCATTGAACAGATTACGTACTCTGCTGTATTCTATATTCATAAACTATGGTGGACATAGTCAACAACGGTTATGGGCCCAGCTATGGGTAAAATAACAATTTTTTCCACTTTTTTTGTTGTGATTACAACCCAAATTTATAATCTTGTTATTAACTTTTATTAACTTGAAATACTTAACAGTGAACAAAATGGTATAACTAATTTTTTGTGAATATTAATTTTTTTAAAAAAATCACAAAACAAAAAGATATATTTTATGAATACTAAAGTATCTGTTCCATAGGAATATTGGCTTTACTAATATTTTGCAAGAAGTTTCTATAATGTACCTAAAATGGGGCGGTTGTTGGAGATTTTGGGTAGCGTTGTATACTAGTGTGCCAGCTATGAGCTGTCTCATTTTTAGTTCACCAATGGAAGGGTTAACCAATCAGAAGGCTCAAAATATTCAATGCGACGCGTATAAAAGCGACCACATTTTCCTCGAGTATTGGCGATATAGTCAGATTCAGTCGAGTGTCTGACTCGTGAGTGTTAATATTTGACGTTGTTTCATTGAACAGCTTACGTACTGGACTGTATTCTATATTCATAAACTATGGTGGACATAGTCAACATATTGCACTGTGCAGTTAAGAAAAACAAAAACAAACTATGTGTATGCTCAAAATAAAGACTATAAAATTTTAAGCATTTACTCATCGTATCCTGTATGAGAAATTCATAATTAGGAAAATATGCCGGAATAATCTTGATAATGAAAAATGGGCTGAAGGTCACATTATCTTTATTAATATTCACGCCAGTAGACAAAGATGCACACTGTTTTAAAAAAAATGTTAAAAAACATCTTAATTTATTTTAGCTGTTTAAAAAACAAACTGGATGGCTTCTCAAACACATGTCTTCACTGAATACAACCGTCCAATTAAATTTGTTGCATTCATTTACGCGCCAATACTCTTAGAAAAGGTATTAACCGGTCTCTTCCCCATCTAGCTATGGCTTAAATACCAGAACAGATAGGGTTCTTTAGTCTTGGTTGGCAATCAATCTACCACAGAAAGTAATGGCGATCTAATGCTAGAAAGTATTCTGCCCAGTCAGTTATGTCTCGAAAGAGACATGATCGCCCAAGCACGTATCACGTATGACACGTAACTGACTGACTGAATATAATAATTGGAATCATGATTAAGGTTTCTAATGGTCGTAAAGTGGGGGATCAGTTTTCTATTGTTATGAAGTAATAAACTTATCTCCCAATAATTACTACTTAATAATATAATACATCTCTTCCGCCTCTAGCTATGAGTCAAATAACCGGACAGATTGGGTTCTATAGCATTGGCTGGCAACCAGTCTACCGCAGAAATTAATGGCAACCTACTGCGGGATAATATTCTGCTCAGTCAGTCATGTCGCTTTCGAGACATGATCGCCCAAGCGCGTATCACGTATGATACTTAACTGACTGAATGTATTTAGAGCTAATATTAGATTATAAATAGTGTCTTTTAATTTTTTAGAAATCACTCCGTTTAAGTTTCGGATATAAAAATAAAAGTTAGCAGAGATGAACTTCAAGGAATCCGAACAAGAAGTGTGCATTTCTTAAAACCTTGCTTGACTGTGAAATAGATGAACCAATCTAAAAATACAATGAGCGGCTGTTTCGAACCCTGCAGAAAGGCTCATTTTATTTACCGGCCTGTTCATTCGAGAATCTTAATAAAGATCTTTATAAAGATTCTCGAATACACAAGCCGGTAGACATAAATTTACACTATTTAAAAAAAGGCGCGTCGATTTAAACACTTGTGTATTCACTGAATGTAACGGTTTAAAGTAACAAGAAATATATTATTATTGTTATTATTATGATTGAGAGTACGTGTTTGAGTAGAGATCACTGTTTTTCCTCTATTGACCAGGATATAGAAAGTCTTATTACAGGGTGACCCCTCCCCCACCCCAAGAAAACAGAACATACGAATTTTTCAATAAAATTGTTAATCACTGGGACAACGCAGAGGGATAGATCAAAATAATCAATGGTTCCCGACGGGGCCACCACATAACATTAAATGACTTCCTAGCCTGGTCGAGAGTGCGATTTCAGGAGAGACTGATCAGAAGGACGCGTGACGTTGGGTAAGGACCGCACTCACCGGTCTTGAAACTCCCCAGATTTTATTTGTGTAGGTATCTCAAGAATAATGTGTACCAGAACACCCCTCAAACGATTGGTGAACTGAAGACAGCAATCGCAGCAAAATTCAAGAAAATCCCCAAAGAAGAAGGTGACCAAGTAATTGGCAATTTTGCGCGACGTTTGCAATTTTGCCTCCAACATTGCAGCGTCCATTTGAAGCATATTTAGGAAAGATCATGCAAAATGACAAATTTTACTAAAACATTGAGGAATGATAGTAGGAAGATATAGGGAGATGGTTAATGTTTCTTGATTCGGCCTTGTGTCATACATAACTGAACTCCCTCCAACTTACTATTATTTGCTATCACCAGAGGTTTTCAGCAGATTGGAATGTGTGGATTTGTGGAAGAATAAAAGTATATATTTTGCATGTTAAAATAAAAATTTATTGATAGAAAAGGATAATAGGAATTGTAGAAGTTAATGGTAGAGTTTATAGTAGTCCTTGCAAGAGTGAGTTTATGTGTACGTAGGCAGGAACGTATATGTGCATAAAGAGACATGAGTGACTGGGCAGAAGATTATCCCACAGTAGATTGACATTACTTTCTGCGGTAGACTGGCAGCCAGCCAAAGCTATAGAACCCAATCAGTCCTGCTATTTAACCCATAACTGGAGGGAAGAGACGGATTAACACCTTTCCCAAGGGTATTTGTACGCAAGGAAATGCAAGAGATTCAACTGGAATTCGAACTCAGTACCCCGATTTGTTGTTCCGAGTCGATGTTCACTGCACCACAACGCACATTCGCTCAGTTTTAAAGGGTTCTGTGCGGTTATCAAGTCGAAAGTAGACGGGTGAACGACGAAGAGGTGAGAGAGAAAGGTAAAGACAACAATAATAACGATCGCTTGACGTTTGTCGATGGACTTATCAATTACGCTCGTATTTTTCTCTCTGACAACGATCGCGTTTACTCGTCTTTTTTCACTCCCGGATGTGATTCTGGCCTTCCCATTGGACGACAAACATTCCACATGGAGGTGTGAAATTTCACAAGTTTTGTACGTGTTAAGCAAATTTTGTAAATTCGAGAAAATTCGTTGATTTCTAACAATGAGTCGGATTTGAATTTTAAATTTAGAACTTGTTTCGTTCACTACAAGTACACAAGTTGAAGGGTAAATCCACTGCGTTTCTTTAAAATACTTCGACCATTATAGGACTTATTACAATATTTATGGGTTCAATATTTTTTGGCAGTGGGAAGGTCACCCTGTAAAATAGAAAATGTAAATAAGACTTTCAATTTCATTTCAGGCAGACAATTTCACTGTTAAAAAAAACAGTTATGGTTACTAAAAAAAAACATTCTATTATGTTTCCAGAAATAATGTTATATTGGAAACAATATCTTCATTACTGTGTTTGAAGTCATATAAGAAGCATTTTTTCTTACTAAAATCATCTTTAAATATTCCCGTGCGTCTTATACGACATATATAAGTTTAAAATTCGCGAGAGTCGTCCGAAATTAGTTACCTGGTGCTTCGAGGATGTATTTATATAAAAAATATTAATAATGTCTAAAAAGTTATAGTAAGGATTCTGTTCAGTTCTACTTGTTAGTACAAAGAGGTTTTAATTCCTGAAGTAGTTAAGTAGAGAAATTAGAAATAGAACGTTTGGAAAATTCTAGAATATTCGAGAAAAACCTAGAAGTATCGAAATGATTCGAGAAATATGCAAATTAGGTGTTAGCCCCTATAAAAATAGGTTTTGGGAAGAGGGTAGTTAGTTGTTAAAAGGATTTGCTAAAATTGTCAAATCCGGCTCGATTCAAGATTTGTATATCCAGCTGAAAGAATCTCTACTAAAAATTGCCAACCAACTAAAACCTGAAAGAGAATCTCATGGAAGTAAATGGGTAAATAGAAATTTTTTACTCTTTCATTGACCAAACAAAAAATTATTCTTTATATACACATTTGAGGATTTCCTAAAAGTATAGCGCTTAAACTACTTCGCTAGCTTAACTGGGCAAAGATAATTGACGCCTTACCTTCCCCTTCTCTCCTCGTAACGCTCGCCAGTAGTAAATATTATGTTTCTGTTTTGAATGCAACAAAAATTGTATATTTGTAAATATTTTATTTGGTGTTTTTTGTAAACGAAATATTTGTCTGTGAATTAGCTCTGCGTTTTGGGTCAACCATTTTTTTTTTTTTTTTTGTTATAAATTGTAACACTTAACACCTGGTAACTCTTATTAGCTTAGATTTTATAGTAACTTTCATATACTTATTGTCATTATTTAAAAGCCTTTTATGCAGATTAAAAGTGTTATCTTCGATAATATTGATAATCTTAATTTCATGAAGTTTCATATTAGTACTTTGTTTTACTATAATTATATACAATGAATTCAAATTATATATTCGTAAAATATGTTTCATTAATATTTTTCTTGCCATCACTTCCGGTTACACTGGTATAAACACAATCAGAAATTTTATATTGTAGTTATTCCACTAAGTTGTTTACAAAACGTAGGTTGTATAGATCACATAGAATAAAATTTTTAACTGAATTTCAACCGTTCAGATATAACAACGGGGGGTGGGGAGAAGGTGGTCTACAGTTATGGCTACGAATTTTATGGGAAAGACGTCCTGGTGGACTACTACGAAAAACCTCACTTCCGATATTACTATTTTTTTCTTGATTCGCCTTGCTGAAATTGGGGTGCGTCTTATATGCCGTCAAATACCATATTATATATATATATATATATATATATATATATATATAGTAGCGGCCATAATATAAGGAATGGAAACAACAAAGACATAAATATGTGTATTACTTAAAAAGTAATGTATGATTAGCAATGAATTTTTTTACCGAATAAAGATTAGATTGTAATGCATAAATATTATACAAAGTTACAAAAATTTACATAATAGTTTTTTTTTTAAATAAAGATTAAATGAAACATAGGAAAGAAGCTACTGGACAAAAGTTAAGGAACGATTTTGTTAATACTTGATTATCAACAAAATATAATATTTGGTAAATATCCCCTTATTTTTAATGACTTCATTCATCGTCGACCACATGATCTGATTAATTTCTTGCAAAAATCAGCAGTAATTTCCTCCCATTCATCTTTCAATAACTCCCATAGGTGATCCTGGTTTTTCGGGTTTCTTTTCTAAGCCCTTTCTCCAATTATCTTCCAAACATTTTCTATTGGATTCACGTCAGGGCTGTGGGCTGGCCATTTCATTAGAACGATTCCTTCTTCTTCAATTAAAGCCATAACCTTCTGAACCTTGTGGCACTGCGCATTATTCTGCATGGCAATAGTAGATTCATAAAGATTATGGTGTAATCTTGGTACCACATGCTGCTGAAGAAGACTTTTTAAAATCTCAGCATAGATATTACCATGTACGCGGATCATAGGGCCAATTCCTGCAGATTAAATCATTCCCCACACCCTCACACTGCCGCCACCAAACTTAACGGTTTTCTTGATACATTTAAAAGACCGTCTTTCACCTGTTCTACGGCGTACGTAAGTTTTGCCCTCAGAACCAAATATAGTAAATTGGAATCGTCACTAAAATGAACTGTATCCCATTGTGCGTCAGTCCAAACAACATGTTCTCTCGCATACTACAGGCGTGGCCTTTGGTTTGGCTTTGAAATGAGAGGCTTCGAAGCTGGAATACGGGCATGTAATCCTGCATGTTTTAACCTGTGAGCAACCGTTTTCCTTGAGATCATATTCAGTGTCTTCATTAAATTTACTGGCAATTGAAGTAGAAGTTTCAAAACGGTTTTTGTAGATATTCTAACAATTCTTTGATCTTCTCTTTGCGATGTTTTTGGTTTTGCATCTAACGTTGTATACCTGCTAATTACACGATGAACGACACTTTTAGACCTATGAACAATATCAGAAATATCTGAAATTGACTTTTTTCTTGATAAATAGCGATAATGATTTTTTTCTTCTTCAAAAGAGAGCATTTTGAGTGTAGAATTTGCCGTATTGCTTAAAAATAAAGTCCTAATGATAAATGAACTTTTACTTATTGTTGAAAAGCTCTATCGAGTTGTTAAGAATGTAAATTAAAAGTTTATGCAAATTATTAACATCGTTCCTTAACTTTTGTTCAGTAACTTATTTTCTTTGTTCAATTTAATCTTTATTTTAAAAAAAAATTGTTTTGTAAAATTTTGTAACTTTGTATAATATTTATGTATTACACCCTAAACTTTACTTGGTAAAAATTTCATTGCTAATCATGCATTACTTTTTAAGTAATACACATATTTATGTCTTCGTGTTTCTGTTCTTTATATTAAGGCCGCTACTGTACACACACACACACACACACATATATATATATATATATATATCAAAATCTAAATGTAAACTTATCACTATAGTCGTTTGGAAAAACCCTCCGTATATATGCGGAAGGAAAAAAATGGTTGTAAAAAAAAAAGAAATCACTCAAATTATTTAGCCCAAAGAAAAAACCCGAAACGAGTAATATATAACAAAAAAGCGCTCAATACGTAAGCAGAGCAGAGAAAGTAAATAACTTAAAGAGCCAACAAACCTACCTAGGTTTCACCTAACCGGATCTTCAGGGAAGCCAACCTTCTTTAAAGATCCGGTTAGATGAAACCTTGGTAGGTTTGTTCGCTCTTTAGGTTATTTACATTATATATATATAACTTTGTGCAAATCAGTTGAAACTAAGTGAATAATGTCTTCCTGGGATCTTTCACACTTTCCCTGATCACGTATACGTCGTCTTTTGGCGTTGTTTTTTCTCTTCCGACTGTCAGTTGAAAGGCTGAAACTAACTATATCCACGATTTCTTCGTAAAGCTTGCCAGTTTGTTCGTGCAGCGTTACAGTTTTTTCTTTCGAGTCGTGTCCATTGCAGACAATGGCCATAAAACAACTAATCGACAGTCAAGACAGTGTCTAGGCATGATAAAAATCTGAAAATCACAAATTTCATGACACCCCACTAAAAAATAGATTCATATTACTGCACACAACTGCAAATGACCTAATCTCAAGGAAAAATAGTAATCAATTACACCCTGTCACTCCAATGGGTTTAAAACAGACCTTATGGTGAAAGAAAGGAAACTAAAGCAGTCGTTTCAATTGGTAGAAGGGTATGTGTTGTATATATGAGTGAGAGTTTGAATCAAAAATGGAAATATATATATATATATATATATATATATATATATATATGCATATAACGTACAAGCCTGTTTCGCTGTATTACAGCTCATCAGTGTGGGTAGACATCCACTTGCCTACGGCCGAGATCGAAACTCGACCGATTTGTTGTCAGTCGGAGTCGCTAAGCCATAGGCACATGGAATCAGAGAAGTGAAATTTTAGCGTGTTATATACATAAGCGGCGTATAAACATGCTAGCCACTGAAAAAACTCAATTCATTGCTGAAGAGTTATGCATATATCGCCCAAGTGATAACTGTTTTGTTTTCAAATTTTCCTCTCTAGAATACTCAATTACAATTATCTATAAATGAAGAATACCTAGAGAGCCAGACAACTTATCTAGGTTTCGCCTAAATGGATCGTCATGGAAAGCTGGCCAGTTTTCCCTGACGATCCGTTCAGGTGAAACCTTTGGAGGTTGTCTGGCTCTCTAGGTATTGAGCGCTTTTTTGTTAGTTGATTGCTCGTGTCGGGTTTTTTCTTTGGGCTCCGTGCTGACTCAGTCTAAGCTCTTTTGACTGATGTTCATGTACTTAGCTCTTTCTTTTTTAAAACCATTTTTTCTCTTTTTGTAGATAGGTGGAAGGTTTTTCGACACGAGTATAGTTGTTATTATATATATATATATATATATATATATATATATATATAGTCCTACGTCGATGACACGACTCGGAGTTTTATGCGGTATGCAATCACCAGGTGTACATTTCAAACTGACGGATTTTAAATCTATTAAAATGTCAGTTTGATACATGCACCTAATGCTTGCATATTGCAAATATACATATTGTTCTACGTCGATGGTACGACTCGAAGTTTCATGTGCTATGCACCTGATGATTGCATAACGCATGAAACTCCGAGTCGTGTCATCGACGTAGGACTATATATATATATATATATATATATATATATAAAATAGTGATTGAGGTATTTTTTTATTTATAGATAATTGTAATTGAGCATTCTAGAGAGGTAATTTGAAAACAAAACAGTTACCACTTCGGCGATATATGCATAACTCTTCAGCAATGAATTGAGTTTTTTCAGTGACTGGCATGTTTATACGCCGCTTATATTTTCTAAAATTTCCCTTCTTTGTGTGCCTATGGCTTAGCGATCTCAACAGACACCAAATCGGTCGAGTTTTGATCTCGGGCGTAGGCAATTTGATGTATTGCCACACTGATGAGCTGTGATACAGCGAAACAGGTTTTACGTTAATATATATATATATATATATATATATATATATATCATTTCATCCTAAGCAGGGCGTTACAGTAAGAGAATAGACTGGTTACAGCCGGTATTGAAGAAAGCATAAAAGATGTACGTGATCCACAGAAGATAGAAGATGGCAAGTGATGTTGCATTTAAATTTTTCGAGATTACTAGTTTCCGTGATAGCTACAAACAGGAGGGAGTTCCACCAAAATTACTACAAGCAAGGCAGTAAAGCCACTAAGACACAAGAGGTTACTGAATGCGCAAGAATTAGAAAATAACAGAAGAGTAATCAGAGTGACAGTAGATAACGATTGACATGACATTTAAATTTTTGAAGTTCAAACTTGACTGGAAAGCGAGAAGTGTAAGAAAAACTGTTAGTGAGACCTTTCCGCCAATCTAGTACTGCGCTTAAATTCATATAGTCTAGATACCATAGAAAACAGCTCATCCGAGCAATTATGAAAATATGAATAGAAAAAGTTGTGTTGTAGTGCAGTAGATATCGGCGCGAGAAATCAGAGAGCCGAGTTCGAATTCCAGCTGTGGAAAAGATATTGATCCATCTCTTCCCTCCAGCTATGGGTTAAATAAAACAGATTGGGTTCTATAGCCTTGGTTGTTAACCAGTCTACCGCAGAAGGTAAAGCTAATCTTTCAAGCGCAGCTTAGATGTGGCACAAGGCCGAATGTATGGGACACCCAGTGAGGAATGAACTCACTAATCAATCGTAATGATTCTAACGAGACAAGTTTGTTAACCATTACACCACCTCGAGGTGCCTAAGTCTCTTTCGAGACATGATCGCCCAAGCGTGTATCACGTATGACACTTAAAGGAAAAACAGTGCTCAATATCAGGAATAACGTTACTTTAGATTTGGAGCATAAGAATATTGACAGGCCTCTATACGATTATTAGGCCAACTTCTAGTCACTATACAGTGTTGATTCTTATGTCCATAGAGTTCAATGAATCAATACATGATAGTAACAACACCTCATATGAGAACGTTACGAATGAACTATATCTGCTTATTCTTCTTCTATGTGCCGTGTTCCTCCGAATATGGGTGATCATGGTTCTCCATAACTTCCCGTCCTGTGTAGCTCTTAGCAATACTTTTCTTTTTGCCATCTCTCCTAATCCCTGTTCTTCCAACCATTTACACAAGCTTGTTAGGTAAATTATTCCCTGCTTCTCTCTCTCTCTCTCTCAGACTGGCCGTCAGTCTACCCTGTTTGCAGTACATTCTATAAGCATTCTTCATTTTCTGCCCTAAAATATCAGTTGTCATTTTGCTGATTTTAAGTATTAATGCCCTTATTATCATTGGTAACACGTTCACTACATGTAATTCTCAGCATCCTCCTGTAGATCCACATTTCTGTTGCCAAAAGTTTCTTCTTCTATTGTGTAAAGGCTACCAAGTATTCACTATCATATAACAGTCCAGTATCCCTTTCTAACGAAATTTTCCTATTTCTTAATATTTTACTTAACTTTTGAAAGACATGTTTTTCTATTTCAATACACCTTCGGATTTTCGCGTCACATTTTTAGATACTGTTAACAAATTTCTTTTTTATTTTAGTATCTCCACTTTGTAGTTTGCGTCTTCAGCTGCTCAATTTCCGGACAACTTTACATTCTGTCTTCTTTTCAATTGATAGTCCGTTCTTCTCACTTTACTATTAACCTTGTGCGATATTGTTAAAAATGTGGTTTCCAAGTATAAGTTTTAGTAGGACTTCTAATTCTCTCAAAATTGCTCCACTCTAAAGGTTAAATAAGTTTGGTAAATATATAAGACAATTAAGATTAAAAAAAACTAGTTCGAATTAATCAATCTAGTAAGCGCACTCCATATAAAAAACGTCAAGAATAAAGATGGTCGGAAGATACAGCAGGTGAAACTAAGGCTTTTGGGAGATGGTTAATGTTTCTTTAATTCTGCCTTGTGTCATACATAACCGAACTCCCTACAGCTTACAAGTTTTATCCAGAATTATCAGAATGTTGGTTGTATATTGGAATGCGTGGAAGAGTGGAAGAATAAAATATACATTTTGCATTTTAAATAGAAATTTTTAAAAAGAAATGAATAACAAGAATTTGTAAAAATTAATGTTCAATTAGAAAGTTAAGGGTATGAAGAAAATGTTCATAGTAGTAATTGTTGAAAGAGTAAATGCGTACGTACGTATGCATGTATTTAGTAGGAATGTCTTTTGATAGAGAAGAAGTAAAAGGAATCAGCACATAAGGAGGAAAGAGAAAGAGGACGAATATCCGAGTTGACCTGTATCTTCTGTCGTTACATTTTAGCAGTGTATCTCGCTGCTCCCATCTGAGTCTCTCTGACCGACTGGCGCTGATCAGAGCCTTTTATTGTAATCTATATTTTTTGTAGTGACTCGCAAAGTCCTTTTTGGTCTTGCAAGTCGCTTCCATTGGTCAGAAAATCAATTTAAAACCTACTTGCGAAATCCGGTTTGAACTTTTTCTTTAAGCACATGGTCAATCCTTTTTTTTATTTGGAAAAAAAAAGCAGGATTTCACACGTCGTTGTGAATTCTTGTAAAAGTGAAGAAGAAGGTTGATTTTAGTTCTTAATTTCCTGTTCACTACAATATATATTAAAAATAACAAAGACTGAGGAAACTGATTTGGAATGAACCAATGTGTAAGTGTCTACGCGGACTTGCGAGTGATTAATTATTTTCTATCCTTTAACTCCTTTCCAACGAAACGTCGTAAGCCTCTAGCTGTTGTATCGCTATTTTCATGGTAAGTGTCCTGACGAACTATAGGCTTTCATCCCACAACTACTCAGCTTTACAACTGGGACCCGCCATGCCACGTACGTGCCACCATTACCTTCATATTCTATCTATTAGTAAAGAGAAAATAAGTCCCACTTGAACCGCCAATTGTCAGAAACTGCTGCTTTGTCAAACAGACTCCCGGCAGGATGTTATCCCGATCGCTACAATCTTGACATTTTCGAGTTTCGGGTTAACCGCTATCTTTCCAACATTTCCTCATAAATTGTATTGTTATATATCGCCGTACGACGACAAAACAACAAACACGCATATATAAAAATATAAGGTTATATTTTTATTAATGACGACGAACCGTGTGGAATAGAGAACGGAAGGGTGAGAGCGCACATAGAATGGGTTGACGGGAGTGTAGTCTTGCCTGTGGTGTTTCTCTGCTTCCACTGGCCGTTCTCTGCTGGCGAATCCGTGTGTCGAGGTCTTTATATAGTCTTCTAGAACCGGGACTTTCCTTCCGGTTTTGCCTCGCCCACGCAACGCCCACGTAATTCCCAGAGACACCTGTTCTGTTTGCCTCCGTAGTCATTTCCGCCGCTGTCGGAAATAAGGTCAAACGACATCCGCTCCGGCCTCGACAGGATGTATTTCACAAACACCTGTCTTGTCGTTCGCCGCCCCCTTCAACCGACGGGAAACACCATCGCTTGCATCACTTCCTCGAGTGGGGCCAGATTGTTATATTACAGTATTTCTTAACTTTTCTTATCCTCATACATTTCACAGTAACGCACTACCTTGCGTGACTCTTGGGCCTTGTATTCAGTGAACATTTTTTTTTTAATCATTTCACCCCGAGCAAGGCGGAAACGCCACTGATGTGCAGGGGGTTACATGAATGTAAAAAGATTAATTAGAAAAGAGTGAGGAGTACAAACTAGTTAGAAAGGAACAACAGAAAGCTGAGAAAGCAGGTGCGATGACAGAAACATAGGTGGAGAGAAAGGGAAGGTTATACAGGGGAGATGAGAGAGCTAGAGTCCAGTGTTTAGTAGATGAGTATTGACTTTGCATTTAAATTTCTGGAGGTTGTAGCCGTCAGGAAAGCAAGAATACGGGAGTGAGTTCCACAGGCGGGAAGTGCGAGAGAGGAAGCTGCAGGAGTAGAAATAAAGAAAAGCACCTTACATGAAAATGTCAAGAAAGAAGATAGTCAACAAAGATTGAGAAAACTGTTTTGAATGAACCAATGTATAAGAGCATTTCGGTGCTAATACAGCGTGAGTTTGAGTTTTGTTTAACGGAATATCAATTCTGTGGGTTATTTAATGCCAAAAAGGTGGGGTGTTAAGATATTTTTTAGTGTTTAGTCATAATGAGAAGGTTGATTTAGTCAGATTTAAATGAAAATGTCTTAGTTTTGTATTAAAAATGTTTTGTTGAGAATTATTATTTTCCTTTAAAAATGTGTCATGGTAATAATTTTTCTTAAAAAATGCATTTTTTTAATAAAAGTATTTTTATGTATATATATTTCTATAAAAATCTAATTTTATACTTTGATAGTGTTTTGATCCCAGTTTGGGGTTAACTATTTGCCCATAGCTGGGACCCTAACAAGTGCTACCACTCCGTGTACACCTGGGAACAACAGCAATTAAGAGGTGGTTCTATGCTCCTCACAACCTTCCAATCAGAGGCCTTGCTGCCGGATGCAGTTTACCGTCATGCTCAGGACCTACAGAAGCATCGAACTATAATATTGTACGTGTATACATATTTATTTAAACATTACATTAATATTTATATATCTTTTAAACAAGTTGTGTTAAACAATAGAGATAACAGTCTTATATCTTTTCATATTTTCTGATTAGACTTTTTATTTCCGAATTATATTTGTATAAAAATTGTCTAAACGTTGTCCTAGTACTTACGAACGTCATCATTCATCATCAGGGATTATATTATAGTTTAAAAATCAAATGTTGCCTTGTAGCAGGAAAAGTGTTGCAGCATTTTAAAAGAAAATAAATAAACATTATGAATTTTTTTAAATTCAAAGGCAGTAATAATGTAAAAACATGCACACGTGAAGATATGTGCTCACGTAGATGTGTGAATTATATAGAACATTTGATGGCGTTTGTAAGTACTAGGACAACCTTTGGACAATTTTTACACAAATATAATTCGGAAATAAAAAGTATAATCAGAAAATGTGAAAAAATTCAAAAGAAAATATATAAGACTATGTTGTTTCTATCGTTTAACACAACTTCTTTAAAAGAAAAGATACTGATACTATTCATATTTGTATTAAAAGGTAGAGAGGGAAAAATAAACAAGCTATCAAATACAAAGCATATATTTATTTTAACAATGAACACTTCGTCTATCTTCTAGGAATAGCACGATCTGATCTAATCTTCTGGCCACGTGTAAAGAAGGGCACAGTAGACCCCCGCGCTGCACCCGGGTAGATGGTATATTGAGGTAGACCCCACGCTATGGTAGCAACGAGCATTTCATATTAAAAAAAAATCAAGAGAAATATTCAGTAGGTGAAATGTGATGAAGAAACAAAGTGAAATATCAATGTAAATTAGTACCACCGCGTATTAAAATTCAAATAAGACGGCAGGAAAAATACTTTGTAAAAAAAAAACAAAAACAAAAACCAACGAAGACGAGAAAATTCAATGAAACACTGAAGAATTTCTAGACTAGTTTTAAATTATACACATAAATATATTTTAATGTTTTTTAATTCACGAGAAAGAAAGAAAGTAAAACAAACTTATGCCGCTTTATGCCATTATCGTCTGTTTTCATACAATTTGAAAAAATGTCTGGCTGCATATCTTGATTGTCGTTCTAATGATTTGACAGCTTTAAACTATTTCAGGCTAAAGCAATTATTTTCTTCTCTGTAATTAACTTAGTCTTTAAAATTGTTTTCACGTCACCAAATTTTGTGGGAAAATGTCTCGTTATGCGAGGCATTAAAATACTCCGCCGCCCCGTTTCTGATTATTTTCTTGTCTATCGATATTTCGTAAACGCGGACATTTCGAAGACGCCATCAAAAAATTATAATCTACTTTATTAAAATCACGTCCATCAGACAGTCTTTGACGCACAAAGAATAAAACTAATTAAGTATGTACTTGTAGTGAGACAAGATTTGATTTAAAAACAAAGAGCAATTTCGATGTTTATTCACATCATCATCAGAAGTTATGTATTTATGATTGTTGGTTGGTTAATTTTGTTTCGAGGCATATAAACCTCTATGGCTCATTTAATACCGAAATATACATATTTTTTTTACATAATTTTATACTTTCAGAAAAAAGTTGTTTTTTTTATACATAGTTTGTAGATAATAAATGTATTGTTGGTAATTTTTCTCGTGGTGATACCGAGCAAAGAAAGGGACCGGATTTTTGCACTCTCACGACCACAAAGCAAATGACCAAAACTAGTCGGTGCGCAACTCGGCTCCACGCAGATGTTCCGGTTGTAAACTAAAAATTAATTAAATATTAAATTCCAGTTTTATTTATCGACCAATGGGAAGCTCAGAATCAAATAAGGATGTGAATTCCCAAATGATCTGCTGCGATCCAAAAGTCGAAATTAAAAGCCGATACAGAAAGCATTGCCAGACAGACCGACGCAGACAGACAGACACATACACAGAGACTCGAGAGAGACGAGTGTAATTAGTATCTCCCTTGACCGACGTCAAGCGACTTACTATGCTCGCCGCCCTTCCCTCTCCTTTTCATCTTCGCTGTCTCTAAACTACTTACTGACCAAAAGGAGCGGATATATCAAAGACATTCCTTATTTAAAACGCTCTCGCATACCTAAGCATTAATTCTCTTTTCAGCATTTATTGCCATGAACATTGTAACGTCCGTTGGACCCATATTCAAAGGATTACTCTAATTGTAAAAACCTTAAATGATATGTGCATATATAACATGTTATTTGTCAACTCAATTTGCTTTTCTTGGTTTATAACCTTTTTATGACTTATAGTGGGCTATCTACAACGAGGCCAAATACCGTTAATCTGCAACAACATACAATTACTCTCCACCAGAACGGACATCCCCCACTATATTCTATAAAAATGCGTTTTTATATTTCTTTAGTAATGCATCGATTGTCAGTTATCTATAAAGATGTATTGTTGCTCATTTAATTATAGAAATGTTCGGCTCGGAACGAGAAATCGGAGAGCCGAGTTCGAATTCTAGTTGAATTCCTTGCATTCACTTAAATTCTAAAAATGTTTTTTGCGTTTAAATAACTTGGAAAGGGTTGATAACCCGCAGAAAACGAATCAATCTTTGTTTTAATTTAAATTCTCCTGTTTCTTCATACGTTTAGCTTTTAAAAAGTATGAATTTACAATAGAGTATTTTTTATTAATCATTAATTAAACGAGTCAATCAAGAAACAAATTTCTCGCCCTCAAAATTCTTCGAAAGGTGTTGTTGTTGTTATTTTTTATTTTATTGTTTTGGCTGAATTCTGTGCCAACTTCATCGTTCACGTAAATTACTTTATTTGAAGCACATAAATTATTTTTGGGAAAGGTATTAATCCGTCTATTCCCTCCAGTTATGGGTTAAATAATAGGACAGATTGGGTTCTATAGCCTTGGTCGGCAACCAGTCTACCGCAGAAAGCAATGGCAACCTACTGCGCGATAACTTTCTGCCTAGTCAGTCATGTCTCTTTGGAGACATGATCGCCCAAGCGTGTATCACATATGGCACTTAACTGACTGACTGTTGATTTCTGCTTGGGAGGAGGTCACTATTTACCCATAGCTGGGACCCCCAACAGGTGCTACCACTACGGGTCAGGGTAGACCTGGGAAAGAGGCCTTGCTACTTTATTCAGCTTTATATTTCTTGGCTTTTGCTCTGGTTTATTCATAGCAACTAAACCCATTCCTTGGTAGCATCGGAGCAATATTAGCAATGATTTTCGAATTTTATTGTGTATCCCATATTTTTAGTTTTATGTTAAGTTACCCGTGGTTTTTACAGGAGGATGCTGTAGATATCATGGATCCAACATGCAAGCAACGACGAAGTGGTTGTGTTGTAGCCTACAAGGTTACTGGTGTGTAGTGTTGATATCACATGGTTGTGCCTATTGGCGCGCGCGCGCGTGTATATATATATATATACATACACACACACGCCAATATGCACAACCATGTGTGTGTGTGTGTGTATATATATATATATATATATATATACACACACACACGCCAATATGCACAACCATGAGCAATTTTAAAAAAAAGTACATTTTTAAATTCAAAACTTTTTATTAATATTCTTTCCTATATATATATATATATATATATATATATATATATATATACACACACACACACACGCGCCAATATGCACAACCATGTGCATTTTTTAAAAAAAGTACATTTTTAAAAAAAAAAGTACATTTTTAAATTCAAAACTTTTTATTAATGTTCTTTCCTATATATATATATATATATATATATATATATATATATATATGTATTAATCATTTCACCCCAAGTAAGGCATTCCACTGCCACTATTGCGCAGGGGGTTACATAGGGGAAAGTGATGAGAAAGAGGGGTTAGATATAGGAAATGTCAGAAGGAGGGTGATAGACGGGTAAGGATACCGAAGATGAGTGTTTGAGAGAATGGATGCGAGTTAGTGTGTTAGGAGGTGTCCGTTGACCTTACATTTAAACTCCTGGAGATTGTAGCTGTTGGGGAAGCAAGTATGTGGAAGGGAATTCCATAGGCGGGAAGTGCGAGAAAA
The DNA here is from genome assembly GCA_037127315.1 of Ascarosepion bandense. Lineage (NCBI taxonomy): Eukaryota > Metazoa > Mollusca > Cephalopoda > Sepiida > Sepiidae > Ascarosepion > Ascarosepion bandense. The sequence continues at coordinate 5,373,682 of JBBBDQ010000200.1, read as the reverse complement.
GAAGCTGTTAGAGTAGAAATTGCGGTTACATTTTATCAGTTTTACTGTAAAAGGGTGGGACGTCGTTGCTAATCTAGTATCTCGTAAAATTCGTACCTAGGGGGCACAGGGAAGCCATTAATTAGTTACTCGTAATACGATTGATCCCCGGTTGATTTACATTTGGGTCATTCGGTAGATTCGCAATTCGCTCATCGCCCCAGGCTTCTGCCTGGGGGTTACACAACTGTTTTAGTGGTCACTTGATTGCCAGTTGAATAACCCATTTTTCCAGTCTTATTCTTTATCTGGTGATCAGTGTTCAAACACACGCGTCGGCGTCGATAATTCTTTCTACATGACAGTTTGAGAAAATAGAAACAAAAAGTAAAGATGCATAATCTCAGGAAAGTGACTGAAATTTCTAGGGCACATAATGAGGAAGAAGGGTTTGGAAAATCTAACACTCACAGGACAGATTGAGGGCAAGAGCGACAGAGGAAAACAGCTCAGTGAGCATGAGTGAATGAATCGCGGAATAAAAACATACAAAACATATTAGGAGCTACAAAGGACAGGAAGTTGTGGCGAGCCATGATCGCCTACGTTCCGAGAAGACACTTCACATAAGGAAGACTAAGACCATAGTAAGTAAATCTTTGCTTCATTGCAATCACTTTTAATGATTCAAATAATTAATTTTTTGCGTTTTTTTTTTAGCTTCTAGATGACCGACACCTTTCTTTTCTCTCCACTTTTTACTTTTAATTTCTCTATTTTACAATTGATGGGTTTTCCATTTTTTCTCTCTTTAATTTTAAAATGGATAATCTTTTCTTCCTACTCTTTACATCCATGTCTTTTTCTCTTGAATTTATTTATTTTTTTTACAATTGATGGCTCTTATTTCTCTTCTCTTCTAATTTCTTCCTTTTCTATCTTTCTAATTTTTCTATTTTACAATTGATAATTTTTTCTCCGCACTCTTTACTTCTTTTTAAATTTCTTTATTTTACATTTGATAGCTTTTTCCCCACTTTTTTTTCCGTTTCTTTCTTTTTTTTTTTTACAATTGATATCTTTTTTCTCCCCACTCTCATTTCTTCCTTTTTAATTTCTCTATTTTACAATTGATATCTCTTTTTCTCCCCACTCTCATTTCTTTCATCTTTCTTTTTAATTTCTCTATTTTACAATTGATATCTTTCTTTTCTCCCCACTCTCATTTCTTTCTTTTTTTTTAAATTTCTCTATTTTACAATTGATATCTTGCTTTTCTCCCCCACTCTCATTTCTTTCATCTTTCTTTTTAATTTCCCTATTTTACAATTGATATTTCTTTTTCTCCCCCACTCTCATTTCTTTCTTCTTTCTTTTTAATTTCTCTATTTTACAATTGATATCTCTTTCTCTCCCCACTCTCATTTCTTTCTTCTTTCTTTTTAATTTCTCTATTTTACAATTGATATATCTTTTTCTCCCCACTCTCATTTCTTTCATCTTTTTTTTTAATTTCTCTATTTTACAATTGATATCTCTTTTTCTCCCCTACTCTCATTTCTTTCTTCTTTCTTTTTAATTTCTCTATTTTACAATTGATATTTCTTTTTCTCCCCCACTCTCATTTCTTTCTTCTTTCTTTTTAATTTCTCCATTTTACAATTGATATTTCTTTTTCTCCCCCACTCTCATTTCTTTCTTCTTTCTTTTTAATTTCTCCATTTTACAATTGATATCTCTTTTTCTCCCCCACTCTCATTTCTTTCATCTTTTTTTTTTAATTTCTCTATTTTACAATTGATATCTCTTTTTCTCCCCACTCTCATTTCTTTCATCTTTTTTTTTAATTTCTCTATTTTACAATTGATATCTCTTTTTCTCCCCCACTCTCATTTCTTTCATCTTTCTTTTTAATTTCTCTATTTTACAATTGATATCTCTTTTTCTCCCCCACTCTCATTTCTTTCTTCTTTCTTTTTCTCCTTTTACAATTTCTCCATTTTACAATTTGATATCTCTTTTTCTCCCCCACTCTCATTTCTTTCTTCTTTCTTTTTAATTTCTCTATTTTACAATTGATATCTCTTTTTCTCCCCCACTCTCATTTCTTTCATTTCTTTCTTTTTAATTTTCTTCTATTTTACAATTGATATCTCTTTTTCTCCCCACTCTCATTTCTTTCTTCTTTCTTTTTAATTTCTCTATTTTACAATTGATATCTCTTTTTCCCCTCCCCACTCTTTCATTTCTTTCATTTTCTTTTTTTTTAATTTCTCTATTTTACAATTGATATCTCTTTTTCTCCCCACTCTCATTTCTTTCTTCTTTCTTTTTAATTTCTCTATTTTACAATTGATATCTCTTTTTCTCCCCACTCTCACTTCTTTCTTCTTTCTTTTTAATTTCTCTATTCTACAATTGATAACGTTCTCTTCCCACTCTCTTTATTTCTTTTTTAATTTTTCTATTTGATAGCCCTTCCCCACCTCATTTTATTTACTTTCATTTCTTCCTCTCCTTAATTTATCTTTTTTTTTTTTTACAATTGATTGCTCTTTCTTTCCTCCCCTTTCCCATTTCTTCTTCTCCTTAATTTATCACTAGTGATAAAGCTTTCTTTTCTCTCCACTTTTTACTTTTTCTTCTGACACTTCCTCCTTTTCCAGCTTTTATTGATTTGTCTTTTATTTCTTCTATTTTGCTTCCATTACCGCGTTTTTGGTGTCACCCTAATTTTTTTCGACTTCATTTTCTATCCCTAATTGTTTTGTTTTATATTTTCCCTTCCTCTGCCAAATGCACTCTTGCTATCTTTTTATCGCTCTTTTCCCAGATCCTCGTTTTTCATCTGAGATTTTTACGGTTTCAAAATGAGTTCATTATTTTTATACAACCCTCTCCATTATACTCCTTTCTTTTTATTCTCTTCTTATTTCTCTCTTTTATTGGCCATCCTCTCCCATCTTTTAAATCTCTTCCCTTCCCTTCTTCATGCCTCCAGGTCGTTAGCTTTTCGCGTGTAAATTCTTTTCAGTCAGTCAGTTAAGTGCCATACGTGATACACGCTTGGGCGATCATGTCTCGAAAGAGACATGACTGACTGGGCAGAAGATTATCCCACAGTAGGTTGCCATTACTTTCTGTGGTAGATTGGTTACCAGCCATAGCTATAGAACACAATCTGTCCTGTTATTTAACCCATAACTGGAAGGAAGAGACGGATTAATACCTTTCCCAAGGGTATTTGCGCGTAAGTGAATGCAAGGAATTCAACTGGAATTCAAACTCAGCTCCCCGATTTCTCATTCTGAGCCAATATCCACAGCACCAAAATGAACATCCTTATACTTCAGTCAGTTAAGTGCCTTACGTGATACACGCTTAGGCGATCATGTCTCTAAAGAGACATGACTGACTGGGTAGAAGATTATCCCGCAGTAGGTTGCCATTGCTTTCTGCGGTAGACTGGTTGCCGACCAAGGCTATAGAATCCAATCTGTCCTGCTATTTAACTCATAACTGGAAGGAAGAGACGGATTAATACCTTTCCCAAAAATAATTTATGTGCTTCAAATAAAGTAATTTACGTGAACGATGAGGTTGGCACAGAATTCAGCCAAAACAATAAAATAAAAAATAACAACAACAACACCTTTCGAAGAATTTTCAGAGCGAGAAATTTGTTTATTGATTGACTCGTTTAATTAATGATTAATAAAAAATACTCTATTGTAAATTCATACTTTTTAAAAGCTAAACGTATGAAGAAACAGGAAAATTTAAATTAAAACAAAGATTGATTCGTTTTCCGCGGGTTATCAACCCTTTCCAAGTTATTTAAACCTAGAAAACATTTTTAGAATTTAAGAATATTTTGAGGAGATAATGATTTAGTGATAAATGTCTTTCTAATTGACCCATAGCTGGGGTGCGGGAAAGAATGAATTCATAATTTTCCCAATAATATTTGCAAATGTATATAACTATATATGAGGAGGCACGAGAACAGTGTGGTTTCCTTAAAGACAATGGAACAAGAAATGCCATATTTATGATTAGGATGCTCTCTGAAAGGGCAAGACACATGAATAAGGACTTATACCTGTGTATTATTGATTATGCGAAGGCGTTTGACAAAATACGTCACAAAGAATTGATGGAGATGCTCAGCAGCCTGGACATATTTGGGAAAGACTTGAGATTAATCAAGAATCTTTACTGGCAGCAAACCGCTTGCATACTGACAGGTAATGAATTGAATAGATATACAAAGATAGAAAGGGGCGTAAGACAAGGATGTGTCTTTTCACCGGATCTGTTCAACTTGTACAGCGAGAATATTTTGATTCGTAATCGGAGGCCACAATTTAAACAACCTAAGGTACGCAGATGTTACAGTGCTGATAGCAGACACAGAAAGGAAACTACAAGACCTCCTACAGAAGGTAGCAAAAGAAAGTAACAAGAAAGGACTAGAAATAAACTGCAAGAAAACCGAATGCACGGTCATCAGTAAAAAGGTCAACCCAATATGCCAAATACAGGTTGGATGATACTAGAATCAAGCAGGTACAAAAATTTAAATACCTGGGAAGTGTTATAACAGAAGACAAAAAGTGCTACACAGAGATCCGAAGGCGAATTGGCATGGCGAAGGAAGCATTCCAGAAATTGAGTAACGTATTAAGAAACAGGACAATTTCGCTAGAAACAAGGAGTACTGGATTGCTACGTGATGACCGTCCTTCAATATGGCAGCAAATGCTGGACAATATCAACAAAGATGAAGAAAAACTTGAAGCAACTGAAATGTGGTTCTACAGAAGGATGCCGCGAATATCATGGATCGCGCATGTGAGCAATGATGGAGTTTTAGAAATGATGGAAACAAAAAGGAAATTAATACTGAGCAACAGGAAGAGACATCTGAAGTTCCTGCGACATGCAATGAGGAAAGAGGGCTTGGAGAACCTGTACTAACAGGCCAGATAGGGGGGAAAAGAGACAGAGGAAAGCAACGGATAACATATTTGAAGGATCTAATCAGGTGGATGACGGAACGAGGGTTGCATGGTGTAACAGGAGAAGGCATGCTCGGAGCCACCAGCGATAGGGAGACGTGCAAAGCCATGATCGCCTATGCCCTGAAGGGACAGGGCACATAGAAAAAAAATGGGTGACAGCGGTGTGGCTTATTTGAAGTATATTCATTACTACTTTTTCTCTTCTTGACATTATGGGAAATAGTGTTAAATTTGTTTTGAAAAGATAGTTTGAATATTAATGCAAATTCATTGTTTCCAATGTCTTTTCGACTAAAGTAAACTGACCAAAATATGACACCTTAAAAGCGGTAGCCACTTTTAATGCTATTACTATTATCACTGGAAGGCCCCAAATTGACGCCGGGCTACAAAATCTCCAAGGTCCAATATACCCATGGACACACAGTCCATTGTATTATGATACACAGTCTGGTAAAGGGTATACTAGGTTCGCGCATAACAGCCAAATGTGCGTGACATGGTAAGAGACATTGGAAAAAAAACAGTGCATAACCCTTCATGTGCAGCCCAGTAAGAAAATACCTTCAAGTTGAGTAACCCAGTTCTCCGATACGATGTCTGATTGAGGATTTTCCCAAATATGTACATAAGATTCTCAAGTCACTCTAGCTGATTCATCCTCCAAAATTAAAATAAACCATCTCGACGCTTGATCATGATAGCCCTCCACGACTTCCGCTTGTGAATAAAGTCAGCTCTGGTTCAGATAAGACAAAGGACAAGCAAATCTAGATGAGAGTACCATGAACCGAACATGTGAGCAACGACGAGGTTTTGGAGAGAATAGAAGAAAAAAAAGGTAACTTACACTTCGCATCAAGAAGCGATAGTTGCAGTAATGAGGAAGAAGGGCTTGGAGAATCTGATACTCACAGGGCGGATAGAGGGGAAAACGGACAGAGGAAAACAGTGCTTGACATACTTGATGAGCTCAAGCAAATGGATAGCAGAGCAGGGTTTGGGAGAAATAACTAGACAAAATATATTAAAAACTACAAGGAACAGGAAGATGTGGAGACTCATGATCACTTACGTCTTGAGGAGACATGGCACATGAATGAAGAATTTATCCTAACAAAACGTGCACAAGTTAACACTTCAAATCAACTAAGTAGTGAGTGTTTATAATAATAATAATACTTTATTCATGTTATTTGCATTAAATATGATGATAGACTACATCCGGCAGCAAGGTCTCTGATCGAGAGATTAGAGTGTAGCGGATACCGGGTATCCGATAACTAAATTTATATTTGAGATTCGACACGACGTGCGATACACAGGAATATAAAAATGGAGCAAACAACGATGAAGGAGACAACCGAAATAATAATGAATTAACGAAGGTTACAAAGATGGTTGAATATGCATGCAAATAAGGAGAAGAAGTTCTATAGTGGCAAAAGAAAGCTGACAAGATAATTCATGCTTACGGTAGGTGAGGGGCGTTGTATTTAAGAAAACAGTATTTGATGTACCCGCTCCTTAGGTGAGACAGTAGTTTTGAGACAGCGAAAGATAAGATGAGAGGGAAGGGAGGTTAGCATAGAAAGCCGCTTGACGTCGCTCAAGGGATAAACTGATTACACTCCTCTCTCGAGTCTGGGTCTGTCTGTCTTTCTGTCTGGCGATGCTTTCTGTATCGGCTTTTTATATCTTCTTTTTGGATCGCAGCAGATCATTTGCGATTCATATCCGTATAGGATTCTGGGCTTCCCATTAGCCGATAAATAAAATTCGTGTGGGCTCGCGAGCTAGAAATTTAATATTTAATTAATTTTTAGTTTTCAACCGGAACATCTGCGCGAATCGAGCTGCGCACCGTCGAGTTTTGGTCATTTGCTTTTTGGTTGTGAGGGTGCAAACATCTGTTCCCTCGCTTTTGCTCGGTCGATATCACCACAGTTCTCTTCCTTATACTGTTAAATGTTCATTTGAAAAAGTCAATGAAAGATAAGATAGATACTTGAGTTCAGTTCAGTTCCCATTTGAGTTTGTATAGGCAAAAATGTGTGCACATGAATGTGTGTATCTAAGTAAATAAATTCGCTCCTAATTGCGACCTGCAATTAGTGCGGGTATGTATTTGTGAGTGGAACGGTATAATGACAGCCGGTAGGCTGGGGTCCACTGAAGTAAACACGTGGAAATAGTGGTGAGGAAGTGGCTTGAGTCTAGCCGCCAAGTCGGTACCTATCACATTACTGATTCTCCTTTGGAGCCTGTCAAGAACACTGAGATGAACAGCAGGGTCGCCCGATCATATATAACAGCAGTATTCCATGAAAGGAATATGTAAACAAAGCAAATTTTACAGAAAATTCGTTTTACTTACGCATTTAATTTCAGGGAACACACGAGGAGATAAGTTACGCTTAAAAGTGTTTTTCATATTTCCTCTAGGTATATTTTACGAAGGGTTTCGTCAGCTACTATTGTGTAAATTCGTTGTGCTAGAGAGTAGGGGGTGAATTTTTGACAACTTTTAGGGTGGTGACTCTTGAAATGAAGGTATTGTTGGGTGTATGGGAGTTTATGGTAAATGTCTATAACGATGCAACTGTTTTTTATGAGTATGTATAGGAATGGCAATTTATCATAGCTATATTCTTAATTTTGGGGAAGAAGTTTTGGAATAGACTGTGTAGTTTATGTCTCGCCATGTTGATCTCCAAAAGATAAAACGATCATTTAGATATATTTTTCATGATTTAGTGAACTTTGTTTTTATGTCTTCCCTATATTTGTGTTCTATTTGGTTGGATAGTTTTTTGTTTCTAGATATAATTGCGTGTATTACATATGCTGGTGCCATTTTGTTCCGATCGCGGTACTTCTTGTTTGAAGATAATTTTAGTTGTTAAATTAGAGTTAATTTTTATCTAAAATTAGTTCTGTACTTAGTATAATAAATTTTTTGTGAAGCGTGTAGGAAGTATTTTTGGATCTTTTCAGTCCAAAATTGAATGGCCTGTTTACCTAGTTCATGGGGTATTCAACACCTCAAGCCCAACTGATCTTAAATACAGAACTATTGTAGCAGGGCCAGCCTGCCCAACAAGCAGACTGAGCAGCCTTTTTTTTTTTAACGAGATGTTAGCAACCCGGTTGTTTAAAAACAAAAATTAGACATACAAAGGGCGGAGGAACTCTTGATGAGTTAACGGCCAGCTAAGTAGAGGTGGTGTCTCAATAAATCACCGCGGAGAAGGCAACAGGATACCACTCTACTATCTATCCTGCTCATAATCATGGCTGTACAACATAAATATATCAAACCTAACGGCGTGAATGGGGTTGTTTCCAAAGAGAGCAAGTCCTCGCCCGGTAAGGACCGACATGAGCAACAGGTGTCACCTGTCATCCAGAGACTGTTAGCAACAACGGCGTAAAGGGGACACTTTTTCCCTCAAACCCTTTCTTTTTCTTCTTTTTCTATGTGCCCTGTCCCTTCTGGATGTAGGCGATCATGGTTCTCCACGTCTCCCTATCCCTTGTGGCTCTTAGACTGTTTGTTCCTGTTACTCCTGGCAACCACGGTTCCGTCATCCACATGATCAGGCCCTGCAAATATGTTATCCGCTGCCTTCATCTGTCTCTCTTTCCTTCTATCTGGCCTGTCAGTCTCAGGTTCTCCAAGCTCTTTCTTCATTGCGTGTCCCAGAAACTTCAGTTGTCTATTCCTGATACTTAGTATTCATTTCCTTTTTGTTGCCATTCTTTCCAACACCTCATCGTTGCTTGCATGCTCAGTACGCGATATCCGCAGCATCCTTCTTTAGAACCTCATTTCCGCTGCTTCCAGTTTTGTCCTCATTTTCTATGATATTGTTCAGCATTCACTGCCGTATTGAAGAACTGACATCCCATAGCAATCCAGCACTCTTTTCTTTGTTTCTAGTGAAATTTTCCTGTTTGTTAGTACTTTACTTAGCTTCTGGAACGCGTCCTTTGCCATGCCAATTCGCCTTCGGATCTCTGTGTCGCATTTTCCATCTCCTGTTAGAACACATCCTACTGATCTTAAATACAGACCAATTGTAGCAGGCCACCCTGCCCAACAAGCAGACTAAGCAACCTAATAAATAAAATATTACAACCGTACACCACAATAATAAAAGAAGCTGCATCAGAGATAACATAGAATTTCCTATATTTCATACCACTAAAAGTGGACCCGGATACACTCATAGTAAAACCTGATGTAAACAGCCTGTACAGCAACATACGTCACTGTTAAAGAGCAAATTAGTGGCAGGGGCTTTCATAGCTGAAAGTAAAAAGAAGGCACTAAGTCGACGCTGCCTGGTTATTGTCTCTCTCTCCTGTGTGTGACAGAAGGGAAATAAATAAATATATATATATATATATATATACACACACAAATACACAGCTGTCTTTATTATAATAAAGAAAATGTTATGGATGGCAATTTGTATCTAAGGATGCCTGTTTACTAGCTAATTCCCGTTGCAGACGCCTGCTTAGGCACATTTGTGTTTTTTCAACACAAATACAGTGTAAACCACAAGTAAGCTCTGTGATTTATACTGCAACTATTTCTGACTTTAGTTACAAGGAGAGAGCGCGTTATATAACGCGATCAACAATCTGAACAAGGCCAGCTCAAATCCTCTGTCACGATGACTTGTAACTTTCTGCTAGCACAATCGTTGCCAAAGGATTCCATCTACCTAAGGCATGGGTAAATCTATGGTATAGTTTTCGGGCAATTTACAAAGTGCACACTGGGATTGCCTCCTTCAAACCGATAACATGAAGAAGTCACCTTGCTGACAAATCGACTATGGTGAGAATCGAACCCGAGCCTCATGGTCAGAAAGCAAACGTTCTGAGCGAATGCACATACACATACAGATTATATATATATATAAAACCAATACAGATTATATATATATATATATATATATATATATATATATATATAACCAAAATGATGAGCAAGTAAGTAAATCCCCAAAACCAGATCTTATTAATATTCATTTTATTAATATTAAAATTGATCAAGGTGGAGGGCTTGATATAAGTAGTATGTTCTATTTACAGAGCTAAATATATAAAACAAATAAAATAATTTTGAAATTTAATTCCGTTGGATGGCCATTTCAGCAACTATGGAGAACAAAAACTTCATTAATTTAAATGTGTTACAAGATTTCTCTTCCGGAAAAAAAACAAACTTGAAAACATATCCGTACACAGGAATTTAAAATGGGGTGGGATTAACAATTTTGTTTTAATGTAAGAAAGGGGGAAAGAAGACAGAGATCCCAGACTCGACATTAGAAGACTTTAAACCTCATCTGTAAGAGTCAAGGATTCAAAAGTTAAAATTTGGCCGTGTCACAGGAGCAGAATGTTTCAACATTGAAGTCGTAGTCAGTCGTTTTCCTTGGTTATTAAGGAAATTTTTTATAGATTACTTCTCAGTCTATCTTTACCTGTCCACTCCTTTGCCATTTCTTTCCTTTCCGTCCCCCTGTCACTTCTGTCCCTGTGACACGGCCAAATTTTAACTTTTGAACCCTTGACTTTTTCAGACTGGGATCTCTATCTTTAGTTGCCACCCAGTCTAGGAGAAGGACAAGTTTGAATTCAAACTTAGTTTGGCATGGAGTTAGCCTCTCCAGCCAGTCAGTAAAGTGTCATTCGTGATTCACGTTTGCGCGATCATATCTCTTTCTAGACATGACTGACTGAGCAGAAGATTTTCCCCCAGTAGAGTGACATTACTTTCTGCGGTAGACTGGTTGCTAACCGAAGCTATAGAACTCAAGCTGTCCTGTTATTTGACCCATAACTAGAGGGAAGAGTCACATTAATACCTTTCCAAATGTTATTTGCACGTAACTGAATGCAACGAATTCAACTAGAACACAGTTGTGTCGTATGTGATACACACTTGGGCGATCATGTGTTTTTTGAGAGTGGGTAGAAAATTTCCTTGCATTAGTTTGCTATTACATTTTGCGGTAGACTGATTGCCAACCAAGACTACACAACCCAGTCTGTCTTATTTGACTCATAGCTGGAGGGAAGAGTCAGATTAATACCTTTCCCGAGGTTATTTGCGTGTAAGTGAATGCAACGAATTCAACTAGAATTCGAACTTGGCTCTCCGATTTCTTGTTCCGAGCCGATATCCAGTCTAATAATAAAAAAAAAACTAATTCTTTTGGTAACTACAGCATGCATAGAAGAATCTCCAAGCTTAACAGACGATCATAGTTCTCAATGACTTTGTAGCCCTTAGCAATTCCTGTTGTGCCATTAATTTATACAAATTCGTTTGTTGGTTAATTCACTACTTTTCCTCTTTCTTTCTATATTTTACTTTCAAGCTTCAATTTCTCTTAATAATTTACTAATGATGTACCCGAAAAATGTCAACATTTCTGATTCTAATTATAAACAACCTTTTGATTTTCCTTTTACTTAAAAAAAAACAAACTTCCTCATTAATCGTATGTTCAGTTCATGCTATTCTCAGCATGGATCTATACAACTACATTTCTGCTACCTAAAGTCGCTTCTTTATTTGTAAGGAGATGGTTTGGTTGAATTTGCTTAGCAGTATATCAACCTGTATAGGTTATTTAATGCCGAAATCTAAATATCGTGAACGCAATTGCATGCATTCAACTACAAATAAAATATACTGTTGATAATTTAAAGACACATTGCTTAGTTGGACGTTGATTAGTTCCTGTGACTTGACTCTTAGAGTTGTGAGTTCAATACCAGGCTACAGCAGTGGTGAACAAGTAACTTACAGGGTTAAAGGGAGGTAACTCATGACTACTAGAAGAGGCACTACTATTCAAGGAATGAAGATCATATACCCCAGTGATTGTAATAAAGTAATAAAGAGTTCGGTTCAAAATTCCCAGCAAAAAAGAAAGCCGGAGGGTATAACGAGTGAAACGTCGTACAAATGGCAACAAAGATAAGGACAATAGTCCGAATAATGTAAACACTGTTATGACTATTATAAACATATAATTTTGGCAAATTTTCTATAAATATGCATTATAAATACCTGTTGTTTTTTTTTTGGTTATTTTTTTACTATAATTATGTATTTTTATACTTTCATAGAGATTTGTTTAAGTGGGGGATTCACTACTTCCCATAGCTGAAACCCTAACAGTGGCTACCACCCCTGGAAACAAAAGCAATTAATTAATTAATTTGCAACTTCTACTCCAACAGTTTCTTTCCTCGCACTTCCCGACTATGGAATTCCCTTCCACACGATTGCTTCCCCGATGGCTACAATCTCCAGGAGTTTAAATGTAAGGTCAATAGACACCTCCTAACACACTAACCTGCTCCCGTTCTATCAAACACTCTTCCCATCTGCCCAACCCTCATCCTCGGTATCCTTACTTATCTGTCACCTTCCTCCTGACATTCCCTATGTCTAACCACTCCTTCTCTTTACCTTCCCCTATGTAGCCCCATGCGCAATAGTGGCAGTGGAATGCCTTGCTTGGGGTGAGATGATTAAAAAAAAAAAAAAAAAAAAGAAAAAGGTGGTTCCATGCTCATCAAAACCTCTAATTTCTCAATCAGAGGTCTTGCTATCAAAGACATAGTTCAACAGTTACTACCATATCGGAAGACCGATATTACTTCGCAGTTCAGCACTCTTTTCCTTGTTTCTCATGATATTTCCTTATTCTCTTAATATCTAATATTTTCTTGTATTTGCTTCAGTTTTCTGACTCCAATTTGTATTTCCCATTTTGGGCTGTTTGTTATTAAATAGGATGTGAAACAAGTCCAAACTTATATATCATTTGCTGATTTTATTTTTATTCCAAATAGACTCTGATCTGTTACTTAAGCTCTCCTCTCTCTGCTCACAGAAAATAACCTCGAGAAATCGAAACCGTGACCAAGTCTTATTGTTTTTTAATCTTCTATTCTTGTTGATGTTGCGAAGCCCAGTGTATCTAACGTGGTTTGCCCGTAAGACTGTCATGCGTGTAAGTATCTTAAAACGAGTGAAGCATAACGCAAATCACACTCCCGATATTCTACCTAATTGATTACGCCTTGAACTGTCAGTCTCGCTGATCTAATTTAATCAAGTCAAGATTCATGGCAACAAGTCACAAATCGACTCGAAAGGCGAATTTCAAGCAGACATTAAGTTGAACAAAAGCAGAGACAAAGAGGAGGACAAAAACAGAGACAAATCGAAAGAAGAGGAGAAGATGACGTCGAAGAAGAAATTGCAAATGGAGGACTAAAAAGGAAGAAATAACTAGAGAGCTTTCCACGACGATATGGAATTGTAAACTGATTCGGTTATTGTGTGATTGTTTTCTGAAATGGAAAATGTGAAATTTTGGAAAGAACATTAAATGTCATTCATTGTCAAAATCCTGGAAATAAATCCAACATTTCTCAGATAAAATGTAAAGACAAGTCGAAAAAGATGGAAGCGATTTTTTTTTTATATTGAACGAGAGAGAAAGACGGAAGGGGAACAGCATGTAAAAGAAAGAAAGGGTAAGAGAGTGATTGAGGGAAAGATGAAGGACGTGTGAAAGAAATAAAGAAAAGATGGGCGATTGATTGAGAGGGAGAGAGAGGTGGAGAGAAAGGAGCGAAAGAGGGAAGGGTGAGAGAGGCTGAGAAAATGAAGTAGAAGAAAGAGAAAGAGCGCGAAGGAGGGGTGGAAAAAGAAGACAATAAGTAAACGAAAGAATTTAAGCGAAACATTTGTTCGAAAAATATTTAAAATAAAATAAATGTGCATTCTTATAGAATGAACAGATGTGCATTTAATCCTGAAATGGGCAACGTGCTTTCCGCTATTTTTAACCTTCTTTTTAAACGTGGCTCTTTTACTTGGTCTTCCAGCACATTCTCCGTCATATATATATATATATATATATATATACACACACTAGCAGTTTAGCCCGGTTTCACTCGGGTAGTTTAAGGAATAATAAGAATAAAAAACATATCATGAATTTACATAGCAAAACACAACGTCCACCCCCGTCACTTTTATAGATATAGATAACAATGTAGAATGTCTCTATTGGATTAGGGTGGGAGGAGGAGGGGCAACATATATACAAGGTAACCAAAAAGTTCTGTTCCTTTTTAAAGGAAAAAAGAAAACGCTTCACAGTATGTGTAACTTATATTTAGTTTTCGAAGTAATCGCCATCGGCATCCAGCACCTTCTGCCAACGTGTCTCCAGCTGTTCAATGCCCTTGCGGTAGAACTCGGGGGGGTTTGACGCAAGATAGTCCGTGAGGGCTTTGTGCAAGTCTGCTTCATTGGTGAAGGATTTCCCGTGAAAATGATTATCCAGGGAGTGGAAGAGGTGGTAATCGAATAGCGTAAGGTCAGGTGAATAAGGTTGATGTCACAAAGTCTCCCACCCAAGTTGCTGACCACTCGCGCGACATGCGGTCTGGCGTTGTCATGGAGGAAAAGCACACCTTTGCGATTCACCAGTGCTATATCCTTCTGGCGCAATGCCTGTTGCACACGTTTCAATTGCTGCGAGTATAGGTCTCCAGTGACCACTTGGCCTGTTGGTAGCAGTTCATAATGAACCACTTGACGACCTGTCCACCAGACACAAAACATAATCTTGCATGGGTGCATAGGCGGTCTTGCGGTGTGAGAGACAGCATCCTGAGGAGACACCCAATGTCTGGAACTCTTGGGAGTTTCATACAGAACCCGCTTTTCATCACTGGTAAGCACTCGATTGAATAAGTATGCAGTACGGTGTCAAGAAAGCAGCGATACGCAGACTGCCACTCGTTGTCCATTGTGGACCTCCAACAGTTTGTACGTCTTACCTAGGCGGGGCAGGTGAAGTCTAACTGTTTCATCGGAAACGTTGACCTGTCTTGCAAGTTCACCACACGTCAGACTACTGTTCTCTTCAATGGCCGCCTTCAGGACTCCGTCGTTCAAGACCTGTGGTCGTCCACTGCGAGGCTTATCACGGAGAGACAAATCTCCCGACTTGAATTTTCGAAACTAATGCCTTGCAGTACATTCATCCACAACACTATCCCCAAACGCTTGACATATACGGCGACTTGATGCAGCTGCTGATAAGCCCACTTTGAAGTCGTAAAGCAAACAACCCCGAACGAGATCTCAAGACACTTCCATACTTCTCACAGCTGTCTGGCTTATATCTGACGGCCGGGCACGGTACACGTGTTTGTTTTTTTTATAACGTCTGATGTTCCTACTTCCGGCTGTCCGAATTTGAAAACAATTGCTACACGCATTTCGTATATATTTCAACTTCATTCAATGACTAATCAAAAAACGGACAGAACTTTTTCGGTTAGCTTGTAGATATAGATAATACAAAGTGGGGTGATGGATTCAATATTATAATCCCATGTCTATTGAACAGGCGTAGAGGCTCATCCCTTGTTCCCTGTTTAGGATGTGGTTTCCGGCTTTCTCTTTTCCAATCTTTTCACTCTTACGTAGCCCCCTGCACACCAGTGGCCTTACCGACTTGCCCGGGGTGATATGATTAAAAAAAAGAAAATCGATACATAAACTGATCCCTAACTTTGTGGGGTGATAATATATATTTTTCTACCCCTAATTTTGGCTTTCTGAAAAATTTCAAGGTGTTGTTAACGTTCTAAAATTTTGATCTACATCTGAGCTCAATCCCCGTCGAGTTAGACTGCAAAATGCAGACGCTAAGTCGAATCTATCAAACAAACACTTACACAACGTCCACCCTCGTCACTTGTGTATATATATATATATATATATATATATATATATATAATAATAATAATAATCAAATCGACTCTGTACGTATTCAAATCTTAAAATGTTACACAAGTAATTTTTAAAGACCACGAATAACCAGCAGAATCTAACTCCGTTATTGTCCTCGGCTATAAAGCTTTGGACAAAGAGGGGAAAAAAAAGGAAAGCTGCGTAGCACCGACAATACATACAGTTCTTCACAGCAAAGAAAAAAAAACCCTCAAACGGAACGAACCACAAAGAAAGAAAAGTGCTCGATACTAAACTAACCAAAAAGGGTTAACAAAGAGGCAGTCACGCAGAGCAAAAACACACGAAAAAATCGCAAGATCGCCAAGACCTACCGCGGTTTCGCACAACGGCTCGTCAGGGCTGACGAGCCGTTGTGCGAAACCGCGGTAGGTCTTGGCGATCTTGCGATTTTTTCGTGTATATATATATATATATATATACACAAAGATGCAGATAGATGGGTTTGATCAAAAAATATCGAAACTGAGGTTATAAAACTAAAACTGCAACATAAAAATTCAGCATTTGATTTCCTTCGAAGCAGCCGCCTTCTGAAACCATACACTTTATCCAGCGTCCTTTCCATTGAGGAAATAATTTGGAGGAAGAATAGCGAGCAGCTAACTAGTCACATTCTTTAGGATTTCTTTCATGTCTTGAAGTCTTTCCTTTCAAGTTGGATTCGATTTTTGAAGAGGAAAAAGGTCACAGTGGGTGCAATCTGAGGAATATGATTGTTATCGGACCTCAAAGCTGAACAACCCGGTTATCATACATATGATTTAGTTATACTGGCAAAGGCTTCGACAGAAACAAGCACAGTTAAGTGCCATACGTGATACACGCTTTGAGCGATCATGTCTCCAAAGAGACATGACTGACTGGGCAGAAGATTATCCCGCAGTAGGTTGCCATTGCTTTCTGCGGTAGCCTGGTTGCCAGCCAAGGCTATAGAACCCAATCTTTCCTATTATTTAAACCATCACTGGAAGAAATAGACGGATTAATACTTTTTCCAAGGGTATTTGTGCGCAAGTGAATGCAATGAATTCAACTGGATTTCGAATTCGGCTCCCCGATTTCTCGTTCCGAGCCGATATCCACTGCACCACAACGCACATCTGAAACAAGCACACCTTACCAAAAAAAAAAAAAACGAATACAAAGAACTGCTCCACATTGTTGGCCACAGTATCACCAGCGTTGTTAGAATGTCATGATATCCTCCTCTTAGACTGGTTACCAAACAAGACTAAAGAGCTCAGTCTACCCTAATATTTACTAAGGATATACGTAGTTCGTATCTTGGGGTGTTCCTCCTGTTAAAAATCATAATTTCCTAAAATCCTTCTTGTTTTTCTTTACTACCGTCTGTGAGAATTGTTGCATTTTTCTTTGTCTATCTGCCATCAACTTTGTCATCTGCATATTTTATGCTGTTAAGATTGTGTCCACCGATAATAAGTCCTGGTAGAACATTTCGTTCTTTCAGTATCAACACGCTGTAAAGGTTGAATAAGTCGATTGGGAAGACCGTATCAATCACGGTGTTTTATATCGTGTAACACTAAACCACGACAGCGTGTAACTGTATGGCTGAATACAAGAGTAAGAAAAAAATTATTGTCTCGTCAATTATTTAATCAGTATCTCATTGAAAAGTAATGACACCGAGTGCTATCCTCTAATTTTATAAGACCCAGATAAGGCCTAAAATGGAGTACTGTCGTTATATTTTGGCATTAGCTGTCCAATCCTCACTTCCCAATCTAGGTAGATTTCAAAAGCATACCTGAGTCCTTGTTTGTGAATAATTATTTTCACCCTCCAACCTCTCTCTCTCTCTCACACACACACAGGTGAGATGGGGCGAGTCTCTCACTGCTCTGTCGCTTTTTCCATGGAAAGTGGTCGAACGAACTACATTCTTTATTCCGTGGGTTTATCAATTGTTCTCACAAATCGAAGAACTCATCGAAAATTTCACAATCACAACTGGAAACGTTCTTTTATAGTGAAATACACAATTTACCTATAACGTAATATAAATCTCCAGAAGGTCTTAGAAGATACATTGACAACTGATCAAATAAATGTAGGTGGAGCACAATGGCTTGCTGCACAAGTGGAACTATAACAATCAATCCTAGTGAACGAAATAAAGGATTTAGTTCTAATTCAACGTGTCATGCCACTTATTTCTCTTTAGTAACTCTCCAGATTTTTGTTCCCCTCTGCTGTGGTCAGGTATTGAACGCACAACTCTTTGTCAAGTCACTGGATTACTTCAACCAACGAGCCATTTGTTCTAGGGAGACAAAATAAAGGGTTAGATTCGAAATTATAACGTCTATCACCTGAAAAGACCGGAGCGTACAATGGCCGAAACATCGTGAACATCACAATGAAGATGAGGACAACTGTTTGAACAATGTCAGTATTATAGTTACATTTCCTCCTCTCAGAAATATAGAAAGAAATTTCTCAACATAATATCCTTCTCTTATACACCTAATTAAAACATTTTATTCCGATTAATCCCATCGAGCGAACATTATACAATGAGAATTTAAGATATACTGCTTTCATCTTAAATGCTCATTGTATACTGTTTTCATCTTAAATGCTCATTGTATAATCTTTTCATCTTAAATGCTCATTGTATAATCTTTTCATCTTAAATGCTCATTGTATAATCTTTTCATCTTAAATGCTCATTGTATAATCTTTTCATCTTAAATGCTCATTGTATAATATTCGCTCTATGGGATTAATCGGAATAAAATGTTTTAATTAGATGTATCATAACTGTGTTAGAATGCAAGAACGCATCCGAGAAAAATATAAAAATAAAAATAAAAATAAAAATAAAAAAGACACCTTTAGCAAAAAAAAAAAAAAAAAAAAGAGAGAAGATTTCGTGCTGTCTACTTTTCGAGGAGGAGCTGCGTCCTGGGTCATATATCAACACCATTTACGCCACCTCGAACATTTATATCACTTTGCGATTAGTTCTGGTTATGCTGTGGAGCAACTTTTTCAGTAACATCGATATCCTCAAATTATCCCAGACTTCAATCATTGAAAGCATGTTCCAAATGACTCCGCTGTATTCGGCAGACCACGTGACAAGCTTGGAAAATAATATTTTCCCAAAAGTCGGGGAACAAGTGTCTGGAAGACGGAAGAAGGGGCGTCAAAAATGAGATACACTTACTCCTTCAAAAAAACCCACCCAACTACAAGAACCATCTGGGATAGTTATACTGGTGGAAATTGTTCAACTCAAAGTAAGCGTCCTGATTCGGGTGAACCTTCCACCGAAAAAGTTTTTTTAAGTCAGAAAAAATATAAAGATGTTATGGAGAAAATTATTGCAAAAATACTAAGCGGAGTTCCCGTGGAGTAACTGAAGAAAATACCATTAGTTATAACAGTCCAGAATATATCCCTAGCCCATAGGCTAAAACCAGTTTATACGCCCCTAGTATCTATTGTTAGGAAGATTAGGTCTTTTTGGAGAGCCAGAAAGATTTCTTGTCAGAATCCATCTTGCACATTTGTAAATCTAATATTCGTCCTTGAATTGAATATCGCTGCCGTATCTGGTAATATGCACTAGCTATTCATCTCGAAGTTCTCAACAAAAACAGAAAAGAACAAAAACAGAAAAGAAAAAAGAAAGGATTTGCAGACATGTTTATCTGAACTTGGGCACGTCGAGGTGGTGTTATGGTTAGCAAGCTTGTCTCTCTAGAATCATTACAATTGAGTAGTGAGTTCGATCCTCACTGGGTGTCCCATACTTTCGGCCTTGTGCCACATCTAAGCTGCGTTTGGAAAATTGCCATATATTTATCTGAACTTTTACCATTGTTTTGATGTGAGAAACCCGCCCCAATGTTTGTAAAAGTATTTTTGATACACCCTATTTGTGGTGCAGTAGATATCGGCTCGGTATGAGAAATCAGAGATCTGAGTTCGAATTCTACTTGAACTTGTTGCATTCACTTACACGCAAATATTTTGGAAAAGTTATTAATCCGACTCTTCCCTCTAGCTATGGGTCAAATAAGACAGTGAGCAACCAGTCTACCGCAAGAAGTAATTACAATCTAATGCAAGAAAATCTTCTGCCCAGTCAGTCATGTCACGAAAAGGACATGATCGCCTAAGCGTGTATCACATACGGCACTTAACTCTCTGTGTGTATGTGGAGATAGGAGAGGGTAGAGGCATGAGGGTAGTTTTTATATTTCTATAATTTCATTTTATTTTTCTTTCAGGCACTGTATAGATAGTTACCAACTTAAACTTAAGTTGCAAGATTAAACTTAGGGTCGGAAGATTATGTTGCGTCAATCATCCAAATGGAGCCACTTACCAGCCCTCACCTAAAAATTACCTTAAAAAATCTAGACTGTTTATTTTATGTAACCTCAGTAAAAAAATAGGTAACTATTTCAAGCCTTTTTATTCTTATAATTTTCATTTCACTGACACATTCAGTCGTTTTTTTTTTTGTTTTCTCTTCACGTTTGTCTACGCTAGTGCTAGTTTCACGTAACGCAGCCGATTACCTCAAAGCAAAAACGTTAACTTAAAAACTCGAGTCATCTTGAATAGTCTCTTCCTATGGAGACTATTACGCAGATGTCATCAATGGGTCCATTTCGTTCAGAAAAATCTAAATACGACCATTCAAATCAATAATTAAAAAATGGACCCCAAAATGTAATACATGGTGTCCATAAATTTCGTGTGCACTTTAAAAATTTATAACTTTATTTGTATTTGCGACAGAAATAATTCGTGAAAAGTATTAGAAATAAGTAAATTTACATTTTTTAAGGATTTATTGAAATTTTATTTAAGTTTCCACATGTTTTTTTTTTAATCACATCACCCCAAGCAAAGCGGTAAGGCCACTGGTGTACAGGGGGCTACGTAAGAGTGAATAGATTGGAAAAGAGAAAGCCGGGTCCTCCGTCATTAGCAATACAAAGGGTAATACGATTTTGCAGTTCATGGAAAACATTTGCCAACTGATTTACAGTAATGCCTGAAATCCCATTAGTTATTTTAGCTTTCAAATCTTCTAATGAACTAGGTTTGGCTGCATACACAATTGTTTTCACATGTTACCATAAAAATATCTAATGGAGTCAAATCTGGCGAACGTGGAGGTCAATAAAATGGTCCATCCCTTCCGATTCATCTGTTAGGAAATTCCTAATTTAGAAACTGTCTAACACGCAGAGCAAAGTGACAAGGAGCTCCATCTTGTTGAAACACTTCATTATCTTTCAAGTTTAATTCTGTAAGCTTATTTTTTACAGATTATTTCTAACATAAATACAAATAAACTTATAATTTTTAAATGGCACACGGACTTCATGGACAACCCTGTATATTATCTTTGACTTCAGAGGTAATTGATAGGTATATTCGGCCGTGGGTGAGTTCAGCAAAAGACAAAAGTAGTTAACAGCTATATCCAGCCGTGATTGATGTCAACAAGTGCAACAAGAAACACACACACACACACACACACACACACACAAACGACAACCGGCTTAAAAGGCGATAGCCGACAAGAATATAATTGACAGATAAATCAAGCCAGAAATTAAAGTCAATCAAAGATAAGGGTGGTTGACAGACATATCCGGCCGTAGATGATATCAACACAGCCACCACCCCATAAAGCAAAAAGGCGTGGGAGTTTTAAGACTATGTAAAGTCTAGAATTTTTGGCAGGAGAACTCCCGTTGGCTTTCAACTCCCGACGGGTCCTCCTGTGCGCGACTCTCTCCTGCGCCACATAAGCGTCACCGACGAAGAATAAAAATGTAAGATTATAATTTTATATGTACAGGTTCCTCGTTGTTTGGTCAGATCCAGCCGCGTAATATAACAAAAAGAACGGAGTTTATAGGTCTGTATGAAGATCATTCGTCTTGGAATTCTATAGACTAAAGCTTGAAGCTGAGAATTGTGCCAAGTAATAGTGGACGCGTTCAAGAAGATGAGCAAAATACTAACACACAGGAAAATCTCAATAGAAACGAAGAAAAGAGTGCTGGACTGCTACGTGATGTCAGTTCTTCAATACGGCTGTGAATGCTGGACAATATCATCGAAAATGAGGACAAAACTGGAAGCGGCCGAAATGTGGTTCTACAGAAGGATGCTACGGATATCGTGGACTGAGCATACAAGCAACGACGAAGTGTTAGAAAGAATGGCAACAAAAAGGAAATTGATGCTGAGCATCAGGAAGAGACAACTGAAGTTCCTGGGACACGCAATGAGGAAGGAGAGCCTGGAGAACCTGATACTGACTGGACAGATAGAAGGAAGGAGAGACAGAGGAAGGCAGCGGATAACATATCTGCAGAGTCTGATCAGGTGGATGACGGAACGGGGGTTGCCAGGAGCAACAGGAGCAAACATACTAAGAGCCACAAGGGATAGAGAGACGTGGAGATCCATGATCGCCTACGTCCTGAAGGGACAGGGCACATAGAGAGAGAATAGTATCATATCACATGAGGACTTTCAACGTCAGCAACAACCAAAATGGATAACACATGTAACTCGAAATCATGACAATCACGATGTTGATATTCTATACTCCTTCAAACAAAAGGCTAGGTAGGAAACTCCCATCAAAAGTGAAAAGAGGCATAACAGTTGATGGACTTTAGAAAGTTTTAAAGAGTAAGATTTTATTAGTTTCAATAATAGCTGCTCGATCAATGATGTTGCCTCATAAGGAAACAGTTAATAGTACCGTTACCAATCTTTGCCACATTTTACCCTGCACATTTTCTTTCACTCTCTCTCTCTCACACACAAAGAAATTTAATACCCAAGTCTCTTACTTTATTTCTTATTACATATTCCTTATTCTCTCTCCTAAATAATATTTTTTTCTTTTTTTCTTATACGCTCTAACATTCAGTAGCCTCGCCGAATCTTAGTGGCTTTATTGCCTTGCTTGGGGGTGAAATGATAAAAAAAACCTTTTCTTCTTTTTCCTTCTGCTTCAGTCAAGTTTCCCTGTTTCTTAATTTAATTAAATTTAAATACTCAAAAGAGGAAAAACATTATTTTCATGTTTCAATTCTCACCTTTCTTTTTCCCAGTTTCTGCTTTTCCTTCATCAGTGCTACTCTCAAACCGAATTTCTTCCGTCTGCGTAATTTTCTTTTTTGCGACATATCAACCTCTAAGGGTTATTTAATGCCGAAATCTAACTATTGTGTACGAAATTTTATTTTTTGGTATAATACTTTTAGTGATACTAGTTTTACTGATTAGCCTATAACTGGATTCATACGTTTCCCAAAGATATTTGCGCGTAAGTGAATATAACGAACCCAGCGGGAATTAGAACTCCACTCCCCGATAAACAATTCTAAACCATTATCCATTACACTACTCACACATACATTCAAACTTACAGCACGTGGTTTTCCTCGGTCAACCATCTCGGTACTGAAAAGGCTCGACGTTGCTTAACTTCGGTGCCGAATTCTTTACGGTATTTTTTTTAATCTCTTTTTATCTATTTTCTTTGCGTGAGTCAGTTAAGTGCCATACGTAATACACGCTTGGGCGATCAAGTCTCGAAAGAGACGTGACTGACTGGGCAGAAGATTTTCCCGCAGTAGGTTGCCAGTACTTTCTGTAGTAGACTGATTGACAACCAAGACTATAGAACCCACTCTGTCCTGTTTAACTAGAAGGAGAAACGGCAGATTAACACCTTTCCCAAGTGTATTAGTTAGATTTCGGCATTAAATAACGGTCATGTCACGTTGAATACACCGGTTCCCGCTCGATCACCGAAGTTAAGCAACTTTGAGCCTGGTCAGTACTTACGTGGGTGATCACTTGGGAATACCAGGTGCTGTTAGCGTTCACGGATGTGCGTTGTGGTGCGGTGGATGTCGGCTTGGAGGGGGAAATCGGTGAGCCAAGTTCCAATTTCAGTCGAGCACACTGCACTCACTTGCGCACTAGTACCCTTGGGAAAGGTATTAATCCGTCCGTTCCCTCCAGTTATGGGTTAAATAACGGGGTAGGACTTGGGACCCTGCCCTTAAACAAATCCCAATGAGACTTGCTCCGTCAGGGAGGAAGCCCGCTCAACCCGACTAGGGTGAATGCGGCATACATACATACATACATACAAGTGTATTTGCGCGCAAGTGAATGCAACGAATTCAACTGAAATTTGAACTCGGTTCTCTGATTTCTCGTTCCGAACCGATATCCGCGGCACCATAATGCAGTCTATAATCTTTTTACCTTTTAATTTATCTTTTTCTTCTAATCTCTTTTCATTAATTCACTTTAACAACGACTCTTTCAGTCATATTTCTTTCTATTTGTATTGCTTATCTTGTCTTTAATTTTCTTTTTCACATTACATTGTCTTTCCTAATCTTCCCCCATTTCTATTTGTACCACAATTATTTAGTCAAATTTTCTTTCTTCCTTTACATAAATTGTTGGGGTTTTCTCTTTTACACTGTATTGTATTTTCTTTATAAAAATAATTATTTCTGTTTGTTGCACTGCATTTTCTGAAGAAAATTCTCTTCTTTTTAGTTTCTCAATAATCACAGTCTACACAACCCAAAGCAGAAAGCGCTGTTTCCTTTGGTGTTTACCCTTGCATCACTGGGGATGTTACAGCAGGTAGGACACCTGCTTTTGGGTGACAAATAAATCAGAAACAGACTCAAAAAAGACAGACGACGCAGCTGGAAGATATAGACGGACTGAAATGCAGCAATACTGGGAAAGAAAAAGAAGGAACTTGTTTTCCCTCATCTCAACACGCGTAGTAACACTCGAGTGAACAAAGCAGTAAAATAAATAGATGAAAAAAATATATTTTTTCTTCTTAAAAAAAAATTCTTTGTTCCGTTAGAAATTTTTCGTTCAAATCTAAACGCTGTATTATTAATACTTTTTGTGTAATCCATTAAGAAAAACTTGTAGGTGCTTACGAATAAAACGGGCGACTTCAGTGAAAATGGCGCCTTCAAAAACCCTCGATCGACAGAAAGCGGGAAAAATATCAGGAAACTTAAAAGAGATACCGTCCGTCATCCCGTACGCATTTTCTTTTTCTTTTTTACTTGATTTAATTTGTTTGTCCGTTTTCATTCAAATGGATCCTTCTCTTCATTGAAAAAAATTTAAACGATAAAAAATTGGATACAAAAGATTTTAAAAGCGTAACAAAAACTCAATGGTTAAACTAATTCAATAGAAAAGTTTGTTGGACCATTAAATCAATAAAACTTGAAAATATTTCAAACGGCAACATTAAATATTTCTAGAATTCCGCTTAACCCTGAACAAACGCAGAGAGCATTTTGTGAAAGGCTAACCATGTTGAAAAGATTTATAAAATATATAGAGAAGCAAGGAAACTGTATAAGCTATTGGTTTGATTGAAAATTGATTTTCATGTTTCGTTGATCTTTTCTGTTATCTGCTAAATGGAATCAAGCAAAAATAGAAAAACTGAAAAATAGAAAAATGAGAAATAGATAAGAAAGGAAATGTGGAAAATGGGAGAAAGGAAATATGGAGAACATGAGATTGGGAAAGAAAGAAGTATAAAGAAAGGAGAGATAGAAGGTATGAATAAACGAAGGAAGGAAAGTATAATGAGGAAAGGAAAGAACAGAGGAAAGACAGAAAAAAGCTGGTATCAAGAAAGGAGGGAAAGTAGTATGAAGTAAAAAAAAAAGACAGAGAAAGACGACAAAGTTATGAGTTAAGAAAGGAAGTATCAAAACAATGTAGCATGAGGAAGACAGAAAGAAGGCAAGACGGTCCTATGTAGAAACAAAGAAGGCAGACAACCATGTAGAAACAAAGAAGGCAAGACGGTCCTATGTAGAAACAAAGAAGGCAAGACGGTCCTATGTAGAAACAAAGAAGGCAAGACGGTCTCTATGTAGAAACAAAGAAGGCAAGACGGTCCTATGTAGAAACAAAGAAGGCAAGACGGTCCTATGTAGAAACAAAGAAGGCAAGACGGTCCTATGTAGAAACAAAGAAGGCAAGACGGTCCTATGTAGAAACAAAGAAGGCAAGACGGTCCTATGTAGAAACAAAGAAGGCAAGACGGTCCTATGTAGAAACAAAGAAGGCAAGACGGTCCTATGTAGAAACAAAGAAGGCAAGACGGTCCTATGTGTAGAAACAAAGAAGGCAAGACGGTCCTATGTAGAAACAAAAAGAAGGCAAGACGGTCCTATGTAGAAACAAAGAAGGCAAGACGGTCCTATGTAGAAACAAAGAAGGCAAGACGGTCCTACGTAGAAACAAAGAAGGTGCAAGACGGTCCTATGTAGAAACAAAGAAGGCAAGACGGTCCTATGGTAGAAACAAAGAAGGCAAGCCGGTCCTATGTAGAAACAAAGAAGGCAAGACGGTCCTAAGGGAACAAAGAAGGCAAGACGGTCCTATGTAGAAACAAAGAAGGCAAGACGGTCCTATGTAGAAACAAAGAAGGAAAGACGGTCCTATGTAGAAACAAAGAAGGAAAGACGGTCCTATGTAGAAACAAAGAAGGAAAGACGGTCCTATGTAGAAACAAAGAAGGAAAGACGGTCCTATGTAGAAACAAAGAAGGCAAGACGGTCCTATGTAGAAACAAAGAAGGAAAGACGGTCCTATGTAGAAACAAAGAAGGCAAGACGGTCCTATGTAGAAACAAAGAAGGAAAGACGGTCCTATGTAGAAACAAAGAAGGAAAGACGGTCCTATGTAGAAACAAAGAAGGCAAGACGGTCCTATGTAGAAACAAAGAAGGAAAGACGGTCCTATGTAGAAACAAAGAAGGAAAGACGGTCCTATGTAGAAACAAAAGAAGGAAAGACGGTCCTATAGAAACAAAGAAGGAAAGACGGTCCATGTAGAAACAAAGAAGGAAAGACGGTCCTATGTAGAAACAAAGAAGGAAAGACGGTCCTATGTAGAAACAAAGAAGGAAAGACGGTCCTATGTAGAAACAAAGAAGGCAAGACGGTCCTATGTAGAACAAAGAAGGAAAGACGGTCCTATGTAGAAACAAAGAAGGAAAGACGGTCCTATGTAGAAACAAAGAAGGAAAGACGGTCCTATGTAGAAACAAAGAAGCAAAGACTGTCGTATGAACAAACAAAGAAGGAAAGAAGGTCTTATGAATAAACAGAGAAGGAAAGAAGGTTTTATGAATAAACAAAGGCAAGTAGGTCGTTTGAATAAATGAAGCACATAATGAGGAAAAGAAGGCTTGAAAAATCTGATACTCACAAGACCATTGAGGGCAAAACGGGCATTGGGATGCAGCGCATAACATGCTTAATGACTCTGAGTAAATGGAAGGTGGCACATGGTTTAGGATAAATAACAAAAAGACAAAATGTATAAAGAGCTACAAAGAACAGAACAGAAAAATCAGTCACTCTGTCAAGTGCCATATGTGATACAAGCTTTGGGCAATCATGTCTCGAAAGAGACATGACTGAATTGGCAGAACATTATCCCGCAGTAATGTGACATTTCTTTCTGTAGTAGCCAAAGCTATAGAACCCAATCTGTCATGTTGTTTAACCCAAAACTGGAGAGAAGAGACGGATTAATACCTTTCACGGGTATTTGTGCGTAAGTGAATGCAAGGAATTCAACTGGAATTCGAACTCGGATCCGTTATTTGTCTTTCCGAGTCGATATCCACTGCACCAGAACGCACATCCAAAGCAATTTAGATAGAAAGGAGCCAGAGAAAAAAATAGACGTCTTAAAATAGGCTTCAGTAATGGAACCATAGATATCAAAAGGTTATATACATATATTTCTAAAGCTCCGGAATCCCTTTCGTTGTAGTGACTTTATTGGCTTGCTTGGGATCAAATCATTTTTAAAAGTTACAGGATTATAAAAATCCTCTATTACTGTTATAGTGGAACATCCTACCATCCCCGAGAATGGAATGCTCTAGACTTTAAAGGACGGTGACAAGCGGAGAGCAAACGTCTTAGGCGAAGGCATTCTCTATTTGATAGTTTATTCCGATCATAATTGTTGATTGCTTATCTGTATCTTATTGTCAATTGTACAGTAGTACAATAAAACCGTTATATCGTATTCCTGTGTCGAGGACCATTCTTCCACTAATCTTTACACTGATGTTCCTTTCCGGGATATATCACAATATCAAAAATTTACAATAAAAAACTTGCTTGCCAAAATCACTTTTATCATAAAAAACAACAATCTTGCTGCCAAAAATCATCGTAACTCATCCGTACGACTATGCAGAAATATTCAAAATTATAACCATATACATCACCAATAAACTAAACACCAATTGCATAACACCAAAGAGTCACTATAATCTTTTACTGATACAACTTTGGCTTTGGGAATTGTTTGGGGAAATCATCATGTTATTGTGGAACATACTGCCATCCCCGAGAATGGAAAGCTCTAGACTATAAAGGACGGTGACAAGCGGAGAGCAAACGTCTTAGGCGAAGGCATTCTCTATTTAATAGTTTATTCCGCTCCTATTCGTTGATTGCTTGTCTGTATCTTATTGTCAATTGTACAGTAGTACAATAAATCCGTTATATCGTATTCCTGTGTCGAGTACCATTCTTCCACTGATCTTTACACTGATATTCCTTTCCTGGATATATCAATTAATTTTAAAGTTTCTACTTGTAAGGCATTAATACCCATCCACCCACCACAGTCAAAAATGGGAGAGTGGTCATTAATGGTTAAAATCGAACGTAGACGAGGTTAAGATAGAAGTGCAGTGTCCTGAGCTTCGAATTACATGGAGGTAGTATTTCTGATCTTTCTTATTTCTAATTCTTCTCCCCCAACTATAGATTAATTAGTAAGACTTGTATCTGTAAATCATCATTACCTCCTAAAAATTATTAAAATCAAAAAATATTTTCTAGCTTTAAATGACCTGCCAAAATTGACAAGCCGTGAAACACATATCAATAATGTGCTTGTATATACACTTATTTTACAGTGAGGTTCATTCTTTACAAATCCCGGAAACTACTCAGGGTAGAGGGTTACAGGGACAGTTCATGAGGAAGGATTGGGAAGATAATGGTTAACACTAGAATTGAAAAGGTCAAGATTGTCAGTCAATCAAGTAAGCGCCATACGTGATACACGCTTTGGGCGATCATGTCTCGAAAGAGATATAACTGACTGGGCAAAAGATTATCCCGCATTAGGTTGCCATTGCTTCCAGCAATAGTCTGGTTGCCGACCAATGCTATAGAACCCAATCTGTCCTATTATTTAACCCATAACTGGAGAGAAGAGACGGATTAATATCTTTTCCTTAAGGGTATTTGCGCGTAAGTGAATGCAAGGAAATTCGAACTCGGCACAATTGATTCGCGGGAGGAAGTTTCTAGAATGGAAATTACTTTACACCAGTGGAATACAGAGGAAATGGAAGTGGTTCGCGACAATGCGCGTAACGTGGTCCTAGCCGTGATGGTTAAAACTGGTGGAACTAAGAAATGTAGTTCGTTTAAGCTCTTTGAATGACAGTAGCGACAGAGCTGTGTGAGGCCTGCTACATCACGTCTGTGTGAGAGGGGTTGCATGGTTAAAAAAAAAGAGAGACGCTGATGGTCACTATCGATAATAGAAAGGGAAAACTATGACAGCAGTTCTCCCCTTGAGGCCTGATTTGTTCCTTGTAAAGGTAGAGGATGTGCGTTGTGGTGCAGTGG
The DNA here is from genome assembly GCA_037127315.1 of Ascarosepion bandense. Lineage (NCBI taxonomy): Eukaryota > Metazoa > Mollusca > Cephalopoda > Sepiida > Sepiidae > Ascarosepion > Ascarosepion bandense. Next base: position 5,344,022 of record JBBBDQ010000200.1, on the reverse strand, counting down.
ATATCGGCTTGGAATGAGAACTCGGAGTGCCGAGTACGAATTCAAGTTGAATACGTTGCATCAACTTACGCGGAAATACCCTTACGATAGGTATTAATCCATCTCTTCTCCCTCCAATTATGGGTTAAACAGCAGTAGAGATTGGCTTTTAGAGACTTGGTTGGCAACCAGTCTACTGCAGAAAGTAATGGCTACCTACTGCGAGAAAATCTTCTGCCTAGTTACTCATGCCTCTTTCGAGACATGATCGGCCAAGCTTGTATCATATATGGCACATATCTGACTGAAAGGTAGAGGATAACAAGTGAAGTGGGTCATATGTTGGTGCGATACAGGGAACCAGCCATTTTTCCTGTACCTTTGCTGATGGATCTTTCGCACGAGGTTTTGGATTGAACCCGAAGCTTAATAGTCGCTCATGGAACTGATGACTAGTGGTAGTTTAGAGTCTGATCGACGATGATACAATGTAACTAGTTTTTGAAACACTGAATGCAACCTGCTAGTTTTCCCTCTTCACCGAGCTGTGAGAGCTCGGTCAGAGCAGAGATCAGATGCGAAGCTCCAGTCATCATGATTTTTAAAATTGCGCCCATATACCTTTGTATCATCAGCAGAGATATTCACAAATGATAATATACTCTTAGGCAGATCATTTATGTTAAGTAAAACTAGGGTTGAGTCAGAGAAGTTTTGCTTTCGGGGCACTGAATGCGACCATCCCGAGTACTGGAGGACTGACCTTTTTTTTTTTTTTCGTTTTATTTTGTATTGTTTCTTGCAATCTTCCTCATTTCTTCTCAAAAGAAAATTAATATTAAAAAACTTATTAAGGTCCTGAGATTAATGTTTTTGTGGACACAGACAATTAAGTCCATTTTTTTATAATCATATCGCCCCAAGCAAGGCATTTTACTGCCACTGTTTTGCAGGGGATTACAGAGGAGGAAAGTTATGAGAAAGCGTGACAGGTTATAGGAGGTGTCAGGAAGTGAGTAAGAGAAGGATAAGAATACTGATGAGAGTGGAGTGGACAGAGAAAGGAGCATGACAGAGAGGATGCAGATTAGTAAGGTAGGAGATGACAATTGGCTTTACATTTAAATTCTTGATTTTAGCTGTCGGGAAGGCAAGTAAATTGAAGGAAATTCCACAGGTTGGAAGTGCGAGAAAAGAAACTGATTGAGTAGAATTTGCGTTTACAATTTATTGGTTTCACAGTAAAAGGGTGGGACCTAGTTGCTAATCTTGTGGCTCGAGTAAATTCATATATATAGGGGGCACCAGTGAGCTAAGTTCATCGGAGCAGAAGCCGTGAAAGTATTTATAGAAAAGACACAGGGAAGCCACATTGCGCCGATGAGAAAGTGACTGTATCTGAGCTGCCAAGTCGGAATCATATGCCAGTAAACCTCAAATATCATTTCCAACAGTTGAAAAGCGTTATCAAGATATGTCGACAATGAAAAAACCCAAAGAAGAATAAAAGAAACCCATGCTGTCACCCCGCAAGAAAAATCATAGAGTTATCAAAAGCAATTCGAGAATAAATGTCAAAATTATTTTGGTTGTTTTGAATGACACCAAACCAGTGGTCCCAAATCACTTCAACCGAGTTAAGCCTGTTGGTCTTAGTGAGGACCATCGTTCTGCAAACGAAGTGATCTGACGATACAGAATCGCAAAGAAATGTACCAAGTAACAAAAAACACATCAATTTATCTTCAAGACACTCATCACTAGTACGAAAGTTCTGGAATCACCTTCGTACTGTCTGATCACTTGTTGATCCATCTTTCCATGCTCTGTTGATATTGGCAGAACTTTGCAAGGCCAATTTTGAACCCATGCAAGAAAAGTAAACGAAGATCATATTTTGTCCTGTTCATAATTAAGGACTTCTATGCTTCATGAATATTTCTGTCTGAAAATAAGTTAAAAATTATTAAAAGAAAACACATTAATTATTATGTATTCCAACATTTACCTAATATTATACGATGATGTTGGTTGTTTTATGACAAATCAACCTCGGCGGATCATTTATTGCTGGTAATACCTTTTTCTTTTCAACAATTTATTGTTGTTTTTATATAAGTTTTGTGTCTAGTAATACTTTTTCTTTTCAAGTACCAAGATTCATTGGGATTTGTTTGTTTTTAAGGGTAGGTTCCCCAAGTCCTACCCTGTTATTTAACCCATAACTGGAGAGAAGGAACGGATTAATACCTTTCCCAAGGGTACCAGTGCTTAAGTGAATGCAGGGTATTCAACTGGAATTCGAACTCAGCTCATCGATTTCTCTTTCCGAGCCAATATCCACTGCACCACAACGCACATCCGTCACTAAACGCTTACAGCACCTGGTATTCCCAAGTGGTCACCCATCTAAGTACTGACCAGGCTCAACGTTGCTTAAGTTCGGTGATCGAGCGAGAACCGGTGTATTCAACGTGATATGGCCGTAAGCCTACATAAGCTGAATACTGTGCTAAGATGACTTTTCAAAATACAACACTTCGAGCGACGGTTATTTTTCTAACAGCTTAAAAAGATACTCAGTAGTAGGTACATCAGTATATGTGTTGCCATAATTTTAGAATGGATATCGATATAAATATTTTGCTGTTTATTTTTGACGGAACAGGCCAACTCGATTATTCATCTTGTATCTGTCCTTTATATAAGTAATTTACTGTCCGTTATATTTTTAAAAAAAAGATGAAAAGAAATAGAAAAATTAACAGCAAGCACTACAGTGGGTTGAAATTCATAAAAACTCTCTCTTAGAACAGCTTCAGGGAAATACATTTCTCAAGTTTATTAAGTTTTATAGATCTTTCAGTATTGATGTGGGGGGTTTCCTTCCCAACTCTAGGTTTGAAGTAGTGTTGAATGTTTACATCTTGATTACATCACGTAAATGAAGACAATAAAACGACAAAAACGCTAAGTGTTCATTAGTTTGAGAGAATCTAATTTGTTTCGTTTGTTTCATGTCATATATAGAGGTTACTTAATGCCAAAGCATTCTTCTTCTATGTGCCCTGTCCATTCAGGACATAGGCGATCATGGCTTTCAACGTTTCCCTATCCCTGGTGGCTCTGAGCATGCCTTTTCCTGTTACACCATGCAATCCTCATTCCGTCATCCACCTGATTAAATCCTTCAAATATGTTATCCGTTGCTTTCCCCTGTCTCTTTTCCCCTCTATCTGGCCTGTTAATATCAGGTTCTCCAGGCCCTCCTTCCTCATTGCGTGTCCCAGGAACTTCAGCTGTCTCTTCCTGATACTCAGTAATAATTTCCTTTTCGTTTCCATCATTTCCAAAACCTCATCATTGCTCACATGTTCAATCCATGATATTCGCAGCATCCTTCTGTAGAACCACAATTCACATGCTTCAAGTTTTTCCTTCATATGTAATGATATTATCCCGTTTCCCTATCCCTGGTGGTTCTGAGCACGCCTTCTCCTGTTACACCATGCAATCCTCGTTCTGTTATCCATCTGATTAGATCCTTCAAATATGTTATCCGTTGTGGTGTAATGGATATAAGCTCGAAATGAGAAATTGGAGAGCCGAGTTCGAATTCCAGTTGAATTCGTTGCATTAAATACTCTTGACAAAACTGAATCTATCTCTTTTCTCTCCAGCTATGGGTTGAATAGCAGGATAGATTGGGTTATATAACCTTGGTTAGCAATCAGCCTCTCTTAGAAAGACCTCGTCAGTCATGGCTCAAAATAAATATCGAAAAAATCAGGTTATAGAAGGAGTGGTCCGATTTTAATCAAATTTGATACACTCATAGACAAAAACATAAGAAACGATATTCAGAAGTTTCAAGGTTGCAGTTCTTACAATAGTGCAGAAAATCGATGATTATATATATATATATATATATATAAGGGCAACATTTGTGTGTGTGTGTCTGTTTATCTGTCTGTATGTCCTTTATACAAATCCACTATTTTTGTCCGATTCTCACCAAACTTCACACAAATATTCTTTAGGCTGAGTCGAGCTCCAAGACCATGGATTAGTTTTAAAGCTTTCATTACACCCGAGCAACGCCCGGCTATACTGCTAGTATTGTATAATTCAGATAAATCAAACGTGAATAGGAAATAAGAGGTGAGGGGGGAAAGCAAATTAAGATTGATATTCATTTTTGAGGGGAGTGTTATTAGGTAATCCAAATATTAATTGTTATGCGAGCTACGTGTGCATAACTCAAGCAAGGGGGAACAGAGAAAGAGAGGAGAATAAAAGCGAAAAAGAGATTTAGAGATCTGAAAGCTTCCCCTGCCTGTAGTTGCCGTATATAGACCATTATTGTGTCATTTCAAAATAACTAAATCGTCTTCCCTTTGAATTCTACGTTGGAGATTTTCTCTCTCGCTATCATTTGAAATTAGATGGTTGGTTTCTTGCATTGTTTAGAATCATAATTTAAAAATATACAAGAAAGCATTTGGAGAATGCATACCTCTGCTAACGCCATTGTTATTGAGAAGTATTTCATAAATGGTTACTATATAAAGGGGAGCAGGTGTATAAGTTCCGAATTTTCCGTATATCTCGAAATATTGTCATAATGTACAATATATCTAAGGATTCGTGAATTCACCCCAAAATTTTATCAATTGTTCCTTTGCCAATGTAATTTCCAGAAAATATCATAGATATTTATTGAAGACATTTGGAGATATTGTGTAGACTAAAAGACAAAAGGGAGTAAATGTATAATCCCTACCGAACTTCGTTGGCAGAAGTATTGGATTGAGTCATGATTTACGTTTTTATTTAAAAGCTTTATTCTTGTTAAAAAAAAAAATCATGTACAACTGCATTTTATGAAATTACGAGTGAGCTCGCACGGTCAAAAATGACAAAATATTTATATCAATATGCTCTCTACAGCGACGGCAACTTAGATTGATGTATCTACTACTGAGTAACTTACATTAATACATAAAAAAAACAAAATAATACAAACTCCTGAACGGGATAGGAGGGATATATATTAAATAAATACACAATCTTGATTATGAAATAATGAGCATATATATATATATACACACATACACACACACATTTTCCATTTGTAAACGAGTTATAACGCGACCTAGGTTTTTACATTGAGTGGTGTCAGGCGATTTTTTTTAACCGTTTTTTTAAGAACGCTCACGTGGTAGGGAATTTCTGAACGAGCAATTTTAAAAATTTTCATCCAAAATTGCGCGTTCTAAAAATTCCCTGCCACGTGAGCGTTCAAAAAAAAAAACGGTAAACGCTAAAATCAGTTATTGCAAATCGCCGGAAGACACCACTCATGGTAAAAAACATAGGTCGCGTTATAACTCGTTTACAAATAGAAAATATTCAAAAGTTCTACAATACAATTGTATTAAACACTTTTTAATACAAATGTGCACTGGTCTAATCTTAGTATGCCCGGAAACAAAGAAAATTAAACAATCAATATATATATATATATATATTCCTAAACATATACTGTTAAATATAAGAGACAATAAATGTCTATTATGTTTAATCATGAGCCGTTCTAAACATCGTATTTTGGCTTTAATTTCAGGTGAAAATAAAGACAAAAATTCTCCAACATTTGAATAATTTTTATGAAGTTGCTTCTTAGCTTTCGGCTCACATAAGCCATTTTCAGCGGGGTTACAAGAACGTTAACATAGAAGCATCCACCATCAAAGAGGATTTTATCTTGTGTTGACATAAAACTTTGCTAGGCAACGATAACACTTACCAAAAATAGGAAACGCAGTTCGCAAATTTGTAATGCGGTTCTATGACTTCACACCGCGTAAGAGCTCGAAATGTTAACAGAACCATATATTTAAATGCAATGTAATGTGTTATGCCTGGATTCGTAATCGGAAGCCACGATTTAAACAACCTAAGATACGCAGATGATACAGTGCTGATAGCAGACACAGAAAGGAAACTACAAGACCTCCTACAGAAGGTAGCTGAAAAAGTTAAGAAAGAACTAGAAATAAACTGCAAGAAAACCGAATGCATGGTCATCAGTAAAAAGGACAGCCCAATATGCCAAATACATGTCGGGGATACTAGAATCAAGCAGGTACAAACATTTAAATACCTGGTAAGTGTTATAATAGAAGACGGAAAGTGCGACACAGAGATCCGAACGTGAATTGGCATGGCGAAGGAAGCATTCCAGAAGTCGAGTAAGGTATTAAGGAACAGGGCAATTTCGCTAGAAACTAGGAAGAGAGTACTGGATTGCTACGTGCTGTTCGTCCTTCAATATGGCAGTGAATGCTGGACAATATCATCGAAGATGAAGGAAAAACTTGAAGCAACTGGAATGTGGTTCTACAGAAGGATGCTGTGAATCTCATGGATCGAGCATGTGAGCAATGATGAGGTCGTAGAAATGATGGAAACAAAAAGAAAATTAATACTGAGCATCAGGAAGAGACAGCTGAAGTTCCTGGGACATGTAATGAGGAAGGAGGGCTTGGAGAACCTGATACTAACAGGCCAGATAGAGGGTAAAAAGAAACAGGGGAAAACAACGGTTAACATATTGAAGGAACTAATCAGGTGGATGACGAAACGAGGGTTGCATGATGAAACATGCTCAGAGCCACCAGGGATAGGAAAACGTTGAAAGCCATGATCGCCTACGTCCTGAAGGGACAGGGCACATAGAAGAAGAATGTGTTATGACTATATGTAAACATGATTTTATTAAGTGTGGGTTGTCTGGATTTAATGTAGATGGCCTCCAATTATGAAGGTTCTTTTTACTCTGTGTGTGTGTGTGTGTGTGTGTGTGTGTGTGTGTGTGTGTGTTCGTTCTTTACTATACGACGACATAAATATTGCAAAGAAAAATAAATAAATAAATAAAATCGTAAGAGACTCTTAAAAAAGCGAACATGCAGCAAGAGCTTTCATAACTGGTAATAAAAAAGTGAACTGAGCCGAAGCTGCCTCACTCTGATCTCTCTGTCTCTTTCTGTGAGAGTATTTATTTCCACATACCGTTTTTCTCATGTGCTAAGAGGAAGGAAATATATATATATATACACACACACACACACTCACATATATATAGCCGAGTGGTTCGAACGTTCGAATCTCACCATTGTCAATTTCTCGGGAAATTGTCTTCTGGATATCATCGGTCTGGAGGAAGCGATCACAACATACGGCACCTTTAGATCGCACCCGAAAACACAGATTGTCCCAAGACTTGTGAGCGGAATTGGGTAGACGGCTCCCTTCGAGGAGTGATGCATGGTTGTGCTAGCGCGAAATCACAAGTCATCATGCCCGAGGGTTTGAGCGTTGTTAAGACTGCTGATCATGCTAGATAAAGCGCTCTCTCTCAGAAACTGTAACTAAGATCCGCTCAGCATAGTTGCAGTATGAACCATAGATGGGTTCTGTGGATGTTGGACAAACACAAGTGTACCTGAGCGAGCGTCTGCAGTAGAATACGAGTGGCCAGCGAATGTGTGTGTGTGTGTGTGTGTGTGTGTGTGTGACTCTTCAGAAATGAATTGAGTTCTCACGGTGACTGGCGTGTGTGTACACTGCTTATATACAAGACTTTAAAATTTCCCTTTTCTGATTCCATGCGTCTATGGCGTAGGGGTTAGTGACTCCGACTGATACCAAATCGGTCAAATTTCGATTCCAAGAGCAAGTCTAGCTACACTGAGGAGCTGTGATACAGCGAACATACATATAGTCATCCGCAGACATCTGTTTCGCTGTATCACAGCGAATCCGATCGCTTCCTAACCCAGGATTGAAACCCGACCGAATCGGCGTCAGTCGGTGATTCTACCCCTAAGCCACAAGCGTCCGGTAGAAGAGGGCAGGCTTTTTAGCGCGTATAAACACGCCCAATAGCTAGAGTGCTCCAACTCATTATCGAATGAGCGGTGAGTAAATACCGGAGTAGCTACTATTTACAAAGTCTCCCACTCTTCCAGAGTGCTCAATTAGGGTGTGAGAGCGTAAATATTATGTAATAACGGTTTTTATTATAATGGAGAGTCTATTCATATTGCCACTGACCAGGCAGCTTTTCGATGCCTTTCGAGTTGAATTCTGCATGTGTAAAGTTTTTCGACAAACTTTTGAATATGATTTTCTTCAGAGAAAATGCTTCCTATTGAAACAGCCACATGCATATAGCAGGGGCAGATATAGAATATACTAACCCAGTTCCATAAATTATCCGTAATGTATGCAGCTTTGCGTTGTGATAGAGAACAACATTATTCCTGTTTGTGAGCACAGGGCACTTTTTTTTTACCAGACTCTAATAGACACGTTGCAGCTGTTTGATGTACAAACGTGCATTTGTTTCATTGCGTTTTAAGAAATCTAAATTAAACAGGCATCTGTAATTGGGTCACTTTCTCACTGACATGACGGAGCTTCCTTTTATACAAATATTTTTATGATAACTTTTCCCCTGGTGCCCGGAATATGTAAATTTAAGCATGATACTAGATTAGCATCTATATATATATATATATATATATATATATATCATTTCACCCCAATCAAGGCAGTACTGTCACTGGTGAGCAGGAGGTTACAATGAAAGGAGAGGGAATAGAGAAAAGAAAACGGTGATGTTGTAGAAGAAGTAAGAGAGTGGAGGGGAAAGATAATTTTTTAGGGATTGTAGCTGTCAAGGAAGCAAGCATGGGGAAGAGAGTTCCACAGGCGAGAAGTGCGAGGAAATAAACTGATCGAGTAGAATTGGATGTTAAATTTACCTATCTTGGCAGTAAAAGGGACCTAGTTGCACAGGTAAACTCATAACTCGGAGCGCCAAGGAATAAAGCTTATCGAAGTAAAAACCGTGAAAATACTTGTAAAAAAGACAGAGAGAAGCCACAACACCTCAGTGAAAAAGAGGCTGAAGGCGAGCAGCCAAATTGAGAAAAATTAAATTGCAGTTCCTCCTCTGGATTTTGTAAAGAACCCAGAGATGTACAGCAGGAGCTCCTGACCAGATATGGTAACAGTACTCAATGCGTATACTCAAGGATGTGCGTTGTGGTACAGTGGATATCGGCTCGGAACGAGAAACCGGGGAGCCGAGTTCGAATTCCAGTTGAATCCATTGTATTCACTTTCGCGCAAATACCCTTGGGAAAGGTATTAATCCGTCTCTTCCTTCCAGTTATGGGTTAAATAGCAGGACAGATTGGGTTCTACAGCCTTGGTCGGCATCCAGTCTACCGCAGAAAGCAATGACAACCTATTGCGGGATAATCTTGTGCCCAGTCAGTCATATGTCTTTCGAGACCTGATCGCCCTAGCGTGTATCACGTATGGCACTTAACTGACTCAATGCACGGATGAATAGTAGATATATAAATGTGATGAAACTCCCTTCCGTTTACTTTCTGATATCTTCTTCTTCTTCTATGTGCCCTGTCCCTTCAGAACGTAGGCGATCATGGTTCTCCACGTCTCCCTATCTCTTGTGGCTCTTAGTATGTTTGCTCCTGGCAACCCCCGTTCCCTCATCCACCTGATCAGTCCCTGCAAATATGTTATCCGCTGCCTTCCTCTGTCTCTCCTTCCTTCTATCTGTCCAGTCAGTACCAGGCTCTCCTTCCTTCCTTGTTGCATGTCCCAGGAACTTCAGTTGTCTCTTCCTGATGCTCAGCATCAATTTCCTTTTTGTTGCCATTCTTTCTAACACCTCGTCGTTGCTTGTATGCTCAGTCCACGATATCCGTAGCATCCTTCTGTAGAACCACATTTCGGCCGCTTCCAGTTTTGTCCTCATTTTTGATTCTGATAACTACAATCTCCAAAAATGTAAAATCGCTCTCTTTTGATTTCTTTAATCCCGTTCATCTTCTGTTCTTTTCTCAGTTCTCTCTATTCTCAGTCTTATCTTTTACTTTCACTCCTTGTAAACCCCTGCATGCTTCAGGCATTCATGCCTTGCTTGGGGTGAAATGAATAAAAAAAAGCTATCTCGCTAGCTAAGTGATAATGTCACTGAGATATAGCGGTTAAAGGGAGTGAAAGTGAATGGGAAGACTTTAGTGAGAAAAACAGGCAATAAAAGTACAAGATTCAGAATGACAAAATATTGGCGTTGAATTTAAATTTTTGTCAAAGGAAAAACAAAATCCGTGTGCCCACACAAAGATCTGGTGCAAACAGGACAACAGTCAACGGAGTTAGAAATCCAACCTTCCCCTCGCAACAGTGAAAATCGCACTTTCGCTCACCACGCTCAAAAATCGCACTTTCGCTCTCGTTCTTCTTTTTCCATGTGCCCTGTCCGCTTTCCACGTCTCCCTAACCCTCGTAGCTCTTAGCACGCCTTTTCCTATTACACCAACCAAACCCTGCTCTGCCATCCACTTGCTCAAACCCATAAATCTAGAATATAAATGTACAGAAACTAGCATGTTCACAAAATGAGGGATCAATTTATATATTGATTATAATATAGAATCGATCCCCCATTTTATACCCACATAATTTCTTATAAACAGTTGTCATATATATTCTTTTATGTGCACTGTCCCTTAAGGACGTAGGCAATCATGGCTTTCCACCTCTCCCTATCCCTGGTGGCTCTGAGCACGCCTTCTGTTACACGTTGCAACACTCGTTCCATCATCCACCTGATTAGGTCCTTCAAATATGTTATCCGTTGTTTTCCCCTGTCTCTTTTCCCCCTCTATCTGGCCTGTTAGTATCAGGTTCTCTAAGCCATCCTTCCTCATTACATGTCCTAGGAACTTCAGCTGTCTCTTCCTGATGCTCAGTATTACTTTGCTTTTTGTTTCCATCATTTCTAAGACCTCATAATTGCTCACATGCTCGATCCATGATATTCGCAGCATCCTTCTGTAGAACCACATTTCAGTTTCTTCCAGTTTTTCCTTCATCTTTGATGATCTTGTCTAGCATTCAGTGCCATATTGAAGAACGGACAACACATAGCAATCAAGTACTCTCTTCCTTGTTTCTAGCGAAACCGAGCTGAAAAATCGTACATTTTTTCTCCATGCTCAAGAATTCAATCATTCCAGTAAGCAAAAGCAACGGCCTTTATTCACCGAGCGATTTTTCTGATTGGCCACGACAGACAGGAAGTGGAAAATAGCATAGCTTTTGATGCTCATAGCAGTTCTTTTTTTTTTTTTTTTTCGGTAAACCACACAAACTCTTTTTCAAGGTAGTTGATTTCTTCTTTCAGTAAAATCTTTGAGGTTATCGTCGGAATCCATCTTGCACATTTATAAATCTACCATTCGCCCGTGCATTGAATACTGTTGCCATATGTGGTCAGGTGCTTCTGCAGTTCATCTCAAGGTTCTCGACAAATCCCAAAGAATGATATGCAATGTAATTGCTTCCGATTTGGCTGATCGCCTTCAGCCACTTTCTCACCGAGTTCGAATTTCAGTTGAACTTGCATTCACTTACGCGCAGATCCTTTGGGAAAGGTAATAACCCGTCTCTTCCTTCCAGTTATGGGTTAAATAGCAGGGTAGCTTTGATTCTATAGCCTTGGCTGGAAACCAATCTACCTCAGAAAGTAATGGCAACCTACTGCGGGATAATCTTCTGCCCAATCAGTCATGTCTATTTCCAGACATGATCGCTCAATATATCACGTGTGGCACTTATCTGACCGACTGAATAATAGTTGGAATCATGATTAAAACTTCTACTGGTCATATAGTGGGGGATAGGTTTTTTATTGTTATAAAGTAATAAACTGATCCCCCACTAATTACTACTTAATAATATAATAAATCTCTTCTGCCTCTAGCTACGAGTCAAATAACAGGACAGATTGGGTTCGATAGCCTTGGCTGGCAACCAGTTTACAGCAGAAAGTAATGGCAACCTACTGCAAAATAATGTTATGCCCGAGACATAATCGCCTAATGTATCACGTATGGTACTTAACTGGCTGACTGATACTAAATTTCTTATATGAGAAAAAAAAATTAAACATAGAATACGCTGCGCTAGAGGTAGTTTTACTCAACACCGCAAATTGCTGCAAAGCAAAAAGAAGTCAACCTGAAAACTCAAGTCATGTTCCTTAAATTGCCAGGTGGATGTCATTCATGGTGCCAAACCCGCTCAGAAATATCTAAACCGTTGATCGATTTTTACAGTACTGATAGCAGACACAGAAAGAATACTACAAGGCCTCCTACAGAAGGTAGCTGAAGAGAGTGACAAAAAAAGACTACAAACAAACTGCAAGAAAACCGAATGCATGGTCATCAGTAAAAAGAGCAGCCCAAAACGCTAATTACAGGTGAGGGACTCTAAAATCAAGCAGGTCCAGAAATTTAAATACCTAGGAAATGTTCTAACAGAAGACGCAAAGTGCGACACTGAGATCCGAAGACGAATTGACATGGCTAAAGAAGCATTCCAGAAGTTGAGTAAAGTATTAAGAAACAGGACAATTTTGCTAGAAACAAAAAAGAGAGTACTGGATTGCTAGGTGATTTCGGTTCTTCAATATGACAGTAAATATCTTCGAAGGATGAAGGAAAAACTTCAAGCAGCTAAAATGTGGTTCTACAGAAGGATGCTGCGGATATCATGGACCGAGCATGTGAGCAATGACGAGGTTTCGGAAAAGATCAAGACGAAAAGAAAATTAATACTGAGCATCAGGAAGAGAACTAAAGTTCCTGGGACATGCAATGAGGAAGGAGGGCTTGGAGAACCTGATACTGACAGGCCAGATAGAGGGGGAAAAAGACAGGGGAAAGCAACAGATAACATATTTGAAGGACCTGATCAGATGGATGACGGAACGATGGTTGCATGTTTCAACAAGAGAAGGCGTGCTAAGAGCCACCAAGGACAGGGAGATGTGAAAGCCATGATCGCCTACATCTTAAGAGGACATGGCACATAAAAGAAGTAGCATCCTCTCTGTGGAACCACAATTCTATTGCTTCGAGTCTCTCCATCCTTAAGAAGATCGTTGAGCATTCGCTGCCATATAGGAAGACAAATATCCCTTAACAGTACTGTACTCTTGTCTTTGTTTTCAAGGAAATCTTTTTTCCCTTTCAATACTCTATTTAGCTTTTGAAATGCGTATCTAGCCATGCCGATCCGTCTTCAGATCTCAGTGTCCCACTTTCCAAATGCCAAAATGCTTCTCGTCCTATCGAGGAAGAAATATTAAATCAGTAAATAGTAACTAAAATTTGAGCATTTAGACGATGGGGTTAGAATATATAGAGTTGAAGTAGATTTTAAAAGAAACTGGAAAACCAATTCTAAATAGGAAACAAGAGATAAACCACCAGTCAAAAACTAGGGAGGACTGTGAAACAGATGACTTAACTTCCTCCTTTAAATTCTACCTGTTCTCTCTTTTGTCTGCTGTTATCTCACCTTGAAGTATCTACTGCTGTCTGATGAGTGAAAGCTAATCTTACAATCTTCTGAGTACGTTTCTTACTCAGCGCTCAAGTAATGTTATGCCAGACTAGGGAAAATGCATGAATAAATTTTCTTTTCCTTCAGTCCTTTCCTCGTTTCCTCCTCCCCATTCATCGTTTCATCCTCGTCCTCCTTTTAGCCCATTCCTCGTTTCCTCCTCCTCCTCCTTTTAGCCCATTCCTCGTTTCCTCCTCCTCTTTCCTCCTCCTCCTTTTAGCCCTTCACTCGTTCCTCCTCCTCTTTCCTCCTCCTCCTTTTAGCCCTTCACTCGTTCCTCCTTTTAGCCCTTTCCTCGTTCCTCCTCCTCTTTCCTCCTCCTCCTTTTAGCCCATTCCTCGTTTCCTCCTCCTCTTTCCTCCTTTTAGCCCTTCACTCGTTCCTCCTTTTAGCCCTTTCCTCGTTCCTCCTCCTCATTCCCCGTTTCCTCCTTTTAGCCCATTCCTCGTTTCCTCCTCCTCTTTCCTCCTCCTCCTTTTAGCCCTTCACTCGTTCCTCCTCCTCCTCCTCCTCTTAGCCCTTTCCTCGTTCCTCCTTCAGTTTTTTAGTCCTTTACTCATTTTCCTTCCTTTATTTTTTCAGTCGTTTCATCATTGTTCTTATTTCCTTTCTTCATCCCTTTTCATCATTCCGTTGCCGTCTTTCTTTCAATATTTTTCATGTTGCTTTCGCTTGCATTCTTTTTCTTCTTCAACGATTCTTTCCCCCCCTTTTTTTTTTGGCTCCCGCCTCCGTTTCCATTTCTAAATGACAATTTCCAATTCTCATCAATTCTAACAAACTACTCATAATCTCTTTGATGCAAGTCTCAACAGGTCCCACTGACCCCTTTCGACATGGCCGATAACGGGGATCACCTGCCAACCCCGTGGTGAAGTAAGCTGAGAGAACTCAAGATGTGAAGAACGTTTCCCCAAATCCATTACACTTTAGCCTCCTCACTAATGAAAATTGACTGAAAGCAACAAGGAATGTGGCGCCGTATCAACCAGGCATGATGTTTAGGCTGAAGACAGAGAGTTTGGGGAATTTTAGACAAATACAACATCGGGTAACTTGAACATCTTTACTACTATTACATGAATTTGCTGTTGTTTTCTTGTTTTTCCAAGAGCGAGAGGAAACACAAAAACATGGGTTGGGGGATATAGCGAAAGATTTAATGGCCAAAAGCCAGGCAGAGTTGCCCCGTGTCATTAGGTTAGTGATAATAAAATTATACGTCATCATGCAAGCCAAATATTTTTCGGATCGGAAAGTGAGTTTTATTTGCGAAGAAAACATGATTCTTTTTTCTCTTGTGACAAGGGGGAATGGACTGGAATAGGTGTAAAATGGAATGGAAAAAAAAAAAAAAAAAGGAGGAAAAGGTAAACAAAGAAAATTCCAGAAAACCTGAACGGATTAGGCTTCCTCCGCTCTACTATTTAGTTTATAAATAAAAATGGATAAATAAATAAAAATTCAAGTTTCTATTCCCAAGTCATGTACTTTTTCTTCTACCTTGAATTTTCTCCTGCTCTTTCTACACTGCTCCATTTGCCAAACTTCTCTCTCCATTTCTTCTTTTAAATCGCGAATTCCGTTTTATCGTCTTTTTACTCCCCCCACTATCTTCGTATTCCTTTACTCTTTTTTCAATGCTTACTTTTCTTTGGACATTGGCACGAAAAACCAAAAAGCAATAGTTGTTTCCAGTTAAAGCGAAAACGTAGACTGAAAGAAAAATCAATGGATGTATGTCAAATTTTGATTTCCTGCTATCGATATCAAATAAGTTTTTTTTTTCCGTAAACTGAATTTTGAAGGCTAAATAAGTCCTCCGAGTAAATGGTATCATGGCTGAATATTCCTGTCATATATGGTCCAGTTGCTGGTTTTACTGGCCATTATTAATTTGGGTTGTTTTATTAATATACTAGCAGTATAGCCCGATGTGGCTCGGGCGTAATGAAAGCTTTAAAACTAATCCATGGTCCTGGAGCTCAGACTCTTTGGACGTTGGCACGAAAGACCAAAAAGCAATAGTTGTTTCCAGTGAAAGCGAAACCGGAGACTGAAAGAAAAATCAATGGATGTATGTCAAATTTTGATTTCCTGGTATCGATATCAAATAAGTTTTTTTTTTTTGTCATAAACTGAATTTTGAAGGCTAAATAAGTCCTCTGAGTAAATGGTATCATGGCTGAGACTAAGAACTACAATTATACCTACTTGGAGCCAAACCCGAAGCAAAAACTAAAATAAAAGAGCTGAAAGAATACAGACGTACAGGCAGATAAACAGACACACACACAAACATCTTACCTTTTATATATATATATATCCTTGAAACTTCTGAATATCGTTTCTTATGTCTTTGTCTATGAGTGTATCAAATTTGATTAAAATCGGACCACTCTTTTAAAACCTTATTTTTTCGATTTTCGATATTTATCGGGGGTACCTCGACACAAACTTAGCTAGGAACACTCACAGATGTTTATAGTACAACTGTGTAAATTTTCAAGAAAATCGGTTCAGCCGTTTCGAAGTCTATAGGTAACGGACACACACACAGACAAAGTTCCATTTATAAATAAGTTTAGATTGGATTAAATACACTCACATTCCGTTACTTTTCCTTCTCTCTCTTTAATTTTGCTCTTCTTTCATTTCGTCATCCAATTTTATAGTTTTTCTTTTCCTCTTTTCTTTTTCAATTTCTCATTCTTTTTCCTTTCTCCTTTCTCTTAAATTCACTATTTTCCTGTCATTCACCTTCACTTTTCTTCTCTCTAATTCTTCTTCCCTTTCCTCTATTTTCTTGTCTTTCTCCTCAACTTTCCTTTCTTTTTTTCCTTTCTTCCATTCTCCTCTCTTTCTCTTTTCTCCTCCACTTTTCTATTTTTCTCACTCGTATTCTTACTTTTTCTCTTTTCCTCTCTTTCCTTTTTCTTTCATCCCTTCTTTAATTACTCTTTCTCTTAATTTTTATCTCTTCTTCGACTCCCTCATCGCTTTATTCTATTACATTCAGCTCGTCCTGCAGCCAAAAACAAAGAAAGAGAAAATAAATTTTCATATCATTATCAACTTTTGTTTTTCGTTTTTCAGGTTTTGTGTTTCTCATTCTTTCGCTTTCCATTGTCCTTATGTTCCCTATTTCTAAATTATCATGATTTTTTTTTTTTTTTGTCTTTGGAAACAGAAGTTAATTTGTGGTGGTTAACCAGCTTGTCCCAGAGTGTTTTTGTTGGTTAGTGCACAATGAGCCAGACGGACTATAAAAAAAGGCTAGGTAGGTGCTAACAGAAATGGCCGTCACAAGATGAGAAATCAACTAGGTGAAAGTATTAAGATATTTTGGGGCGTAAGGTCATAAGTGGTGAAGTAATAGGATTAATATATATTCCGGAGAGTGGTATAATTAAAGTATAAGCATATATACATTGATTTTTTTTTTTTGAAGGCACACATTTCGCTATAATTTAAGGAACTGAACACTTTTATGAAGGTGATGGATTTTTGTAAAACAATGCTGTATCCCATCTAGTGAGGAAACCTAAGTATATCTGAATAACCAAGTATTGTCCAGTTATTACTTCTTTCAGATCTCTTTAACTGCAGTAAAGTTTCCTCTATTGTTTCCTGCTTAGGATAGGATTGAAACTCTAGGCGGACCTGAAGCAGATTACCACCACGTTTAATTTCGTTGTTTTTTGTTTTTGTTTTTTTTTTCTCTGCGCAGTCCTATCGATTACCCACTTAGCTTCACGAGTGACAAAAAAAAAAAAAATTAAAACTTCAATATTTAAACATTTTTTGGGGTGAATATCAGTTATAGTAAATCGAGCCAATACATTACCGACACCTGTAAATTTGGTCATCATCAAATTTATTAAACTTTTTTCACTGCAATATTATCTTTTCACACCTTAAATTTTACGAATGACAAAAAAAATTTCAAAAATTTTAATATTTAAACAATTTTTTTTTGTGGTGGGGGGGTGGACCAGTTTCTCATACAATGTTATAGTGAACTGAAAATGAAGGATCGATTTACTTCAACGTTGAATGAGAAATTGACCCCCCATCCAAAAAAAAATTGTTTAAATATTATAATTTTTCAATTTTTTTTTTTGATAATCGGTAAGTTTAAATAAAAATCGATAGGACTGCACTGAAAAAAGTAACAAAAAAAAAGAAGAAAAAAAAACGACGAAATTAAACGTGGTTGTCGTCTGCTTCAGGTCCGCCAAACTCTATACTTCCGATGACTGTCTAAACTCTGAAAATTTACGATTTATATTAATTTTTTTTTCATCAGTAGCAGATAGGTTTACATGTTGTCTGGTTCACACTTCTTTTCGGTCTTTCAAACAGGCAGAGAGGTTTATGGTTGGGTTTCTGGTTACTGCTCGATTCTTTTCATTCTATGTCATTTCCAATCGTCCCATTGCATCTTAGAGGTATTATCGTCTTGCTGGAGTGAATAGATTTCATCTTTACATTAAGTTTCCTTCAGAGGAACCATGTGTTATTAGAGTATTGGCCCCACAAGTAAAGATTCACACCTCGCAGAGTATCAGTAGCTAACAGGTCGCTGACTAAGACGCTCCTGGGATGTATACACATTAGATAAAAGTATGATGGTTGGATATATAAACACTACTCCCCAGAGAAACAGCATAGTCTCACAAATCCACATGAAAATGTAAAGTCTACATTTGAGAGAATCCATACCTACTGTCTGAGATTGTTAAAGTCTGAAGTGAAATAAACTACACCTTTACGTATGGCAGGTGTACTTTCTTGTTATCATTCCTGATATACACAATATTGACCTGAACTTATTTAGAAATGGAACTTTGTGTCTGTGTGTCTGTCCGTTACCTATAGACTCCGAAACGGCTGAACCGAATTTCTTGAAAATTTACACTGTTTTACTATAAGCGTCTGCAAGTGTTCTTAGCTTGGTTTTGTGTCAAGGTATCTCCGATAAATATCAAAAATCGATAATCGGAAAAATCGGGTTATAGAAGGAGTGGTCCGATTTTAATCAAATTTGATACACTCATAGACAAAGACATAAGAAACGACATTCAGAAGTTTCAAGGTTGCAGTTCTTACAATAGTGCAGAAAATTGATACACACACACATATATATATATATATATATATATATATATATATATATATTAAAGGCAAGATGTTTGTGTGTGTGTTTATTTGCCTGTATATCTGAATTTTTTCAGCCCTTTTATTTTAATTTTTCTTCGGGTTTGGCTCTATGTAGATATAATTGTAGGTCTCAGCTAGTATAATATACAGAGGCCTGACAGACCGAGTGATTCAGCATAATCACTAATTTATGCCAGTATTTGTTTACTAATATAATACAAGAACCAATAACCATTTAAGGTAGAAGTTTATTGTGTGGCTTTTGTATTCGTGTAAATGTTGTATCTTGGAGGAATGACAATACGCAAATATAAACAATCCATTTATTCTCGGTAGATACAGTAGTACACGTCCGTTTAGGCTGGCAACAACTAGTGAGCTGAGTAGACAACGACCGTGCTAGCCGTCAGCTACCGGCTTCTCCACTCGCTACTCGATATTAGATTTTTTTATATATTATGAACCGTATGTCACGTGTTCGAGCTACGTCACAACATCTCCCCCAACCTCAAAGTCTTAATATCCTTCATTGTATAAATATATTTCCGAAACGCCACTCTGTAGGTAGTTAGGTTTGAAGCTACGACTTTTGAGTTAGCAATCCATAGAGAGTTTTGACACTTAGACTTATTTGGTCGACAATTTGTTGGTCATTCGATGCGAGTTTGGCTCTCGAATACTTTGTCGTCAAATTTGTTGTCAATTCGTAGTAGTTCAAGACGAATCTTTCGTCGCTGGATCTGTTGGTGCTCTATAGTGAGTTCAGATCGAATCTCTCGTTGCTAGATCTGTTGTATCGTGGAGGAATGACAATACACAGATATAAGTAAGTAATACGTTTATTCTCGGTAGATACAGTAGTACACGTCTGTGAATGGTGACAACAACTAATGAGTTGAGTAGACAACGACCGTGCTAGCCGTCAGCTGCCGATGCAACCTGTCGCTAATCGATATTAGTCTTATATATATTGTGAACCGTATGTCACGTGTACGAGCTACGTTACCAGATAAGAGATAGAATTTGTTTCCTACCATGAACTCTGTTGCCTTAGTCTGAACTGGTCTCTTTGAAATTCCTCTGAGCTGTTGCTTTAACATGTAGGCATGAATGAGGTTACGAAGACGATAATCTAGAGTGACAGACTTTAGTGACTGTTTTTGTATTAGTGTAAGTGTTGTATCATGGAGGAATGACAATATACAGATATAAATAAGTAATATGTTTATTTTCGGTACAGTAGTACACGTTCGTGTATGGCTGAGTAGACAACGACTGTGCTAGCTGTCGACTTCACTCTCGCTACTCGATATTAGTCCTTTATATATTGTGAACTGTGTGTCATGTGTTTGAGCTACGACACAACAGTAAGAAAGGTCAAGAGAAGTGCTTGGGGCTATGCAGGAAAGATAATAGCTAACTTGAGGTCAAGATTTAATTGGTGAATAAAATTTCCGAGTTCAAGTTGTGCTGTGATGAACGGGGGCATATAACATTGCCATCACAAATGATCACCCCAAACGCATGATTACCTACCAAATCCTCGGCGCTGTCCTCAGACTGATACCTGAACATTGTGAAATGTTTATATTGAAGCTGCCAGCATGAATGCTAAGCAGTACAACATGATGTCTTCAAATTTCTAGTCAAACGAATTGCGTTGTGGAGCTCTTTCTTACACACAGTTCCCAACTGACCCTACTATACTGTGCAATCAACAAAATCAAAAACAAACAATACACATGCACAAAATTAAAAATTGTGATGATATACCTATCACACCCTGTACATTAATGGCTAGTCTGTCTTTAACGTTTAACATGTGTAGTAGTGAGTTAATCAAGAAGTGTTCCATTTAGCAAAGAGGGGATATTCATATTGTTAGCAAGCAGATATGATTATCAAATACAGCCCTGTAAATGATTATGGACACATGGCTGTATCGGATTGCATTTTCAGATTGACGAAAGCCGATTCATCCAACCTTTGCTGCTGTTTATCATTGTATTGCTAAGACAATATCCATGCGACCACAAACTATAGATCAAGAAAAAAAACTGCGATCCACTCATACACATGACAACGAAGAAGACAGTCTACAAGCTGTCAAAGATGATCTAGGTATTGTTACAAGGATGCATTTATATAAAAAATAATATTAATAATGTCTAAAATGTTATAGTAAGGGATTCTACTGAGTCCTACTTGTTATTACAAAAAGTTTTAATTCATGAACTAGTTGTTAAATCGAGAAATTAAGAAAAGAACGTTTTGGAAGATTGTAAAATG
The DNA here is from genome assembly GCA_037127315.1 of Ascarosepion bandense. Classification (NCBI taxonomy): domain Eukaryota; kingdom Metazoa; phylum Mollusca; class Cephalopoda; order Sepiida; family Sepiidae; genus Ascarosepion; species Ascarosepion bandense. Next base: position 5,323,070 of record JBBBDQ010000200.1, on the reverse strand, counting down.
TTTGAGTAAAATCCAGAGAATTCTAGAAATATACAAATTAGGTATTGGCCCATATAAAAATAGATTTTGGGAAGTGAGTGGTTAGTTGTTAAAAGGATTTGCTGACATTATCAACCCTGGCTGGATTCAGGATTTGTATATCCAGCCAAAAGAATCTCTAAGAAAAGTTGCCGACCAACTAAAACCTGAAAGAGAACCTCATGGAACTAAATGGGTAAATAGATATTTTTGATTCTTTCATTAACCTAACTAATAATTATACTTTATATGTGCATTTGAGAATTTTCAGAAAGTATAGCACTTAAACTACTTTGCTAGCATAATTGGGTAAAGATACTTGACACCTTACCTTCTCCTCTCCTCGTAACACTCGCCAGTAGTAAACTACGTTTCTTGTTTTGAATGCAACAAAAATTGTATATTTGTAACTATTTTATTTGGTGTTTTTTGTAAATTAAATATTTATCTGTGATTTAGCTCTGAGTTCTGGTCAATCATCTTTTATTTTTCTTTTGTTACAACTTAACACGTAACAGTATCAACATACATCAAATGGCCGTAGCATTTTGTACATTTCATAGTACTGCAAAAGCAGACTTATATGAGAAGCTCCTGTATCCATATCTCTTGTTACAGGTACAGAGCCTTTCACCCTTTGATCACTCAACACCAGGGGTTCTTTGCCAATGTACAAGTTGCTGAGCCATTATTGATCACTTCGGTCTTGTTTACAGATGAGGCAATATTTGAAAGAGATGGAATAAGAAATTTACACAACTGACAGTTGTAGGTGGTGTGGAATCACCATAGTACAATACAAGCGAGACACCAGCATCAGTTTATGATTATTGCACGTCTTGAGTTTTGTTTAATTGCACATCAACCTCTGTGGGTTGTTTAATGCCAGAAAGTTGAGGTTTTAAGGTATTTTTTTAATGTTCGGTTATAGTGAGATGGTTGATTTAGTCATATTTTAATGAAAATTCTTTATTTTATTGTTTTTATTATCAGTCAGTTAAGTGCCATACGTGATACACGCTTGGGCGATCATGTCTCGAAAGAGACATGACTGACTGGGCAGAAGATTATCCCGCAGTAGGTTGCCATTGCTTTCTGCAGTAGACTGGTTGCCAATCAAGGCTATAGAACCCAATCTCTCCTGCTATTTAACCCATAACTGGAAGGAAGAGATGGATTAATACCTTTCCCAAGGGTATTTGCGTGGAAGTGAATACAATGGATTCAACTGGAATTCAAACTCGGCTCCCCGGTTTCTCGTTCCGAGCCGATATTAACTGTACCACAACGCACATTGAAAATGTCTTCTAGTTTTGTATTAAAAAATGTTTTGCTGAAAATTTCTTTCCTTCAAAAATGTGTTATGGTAATAATTTTTACTTTAAAAATTGTATATTTTTCTGTGAAATTTTATTTTTAAGGCTGTATTTCTGTAAAAGTATTTTGACCCAAGTTTTGGGTTTAACTATTTTCCCCCCACAGCTGGGACCCTAACAGGTGCTACCACTCTGGGTAAGGGTGGATGTGGGAACAGCAGCAATTAAGAGGTGATTCCATGCTCCCCACAACCTCCCGATCAGAGGCCTTGCTGCCAGATGAAGTTTACCGTCATGCTCAGGACCTTGTATTTAAGATGATAGGAACACACCATTACTGTATATAGGTAGGTATACAATAATCTAATTCTTATTTTATTCAGTAGAGTTATTGCTCAACCAATTTCCCGTTAGATTCAAATACATCCTGTCTGACATGGAGATTGAACTCAGGACATCTAGATGGGTAAGCATTTGAAAATACAAGGTTTTGTGAAACTGGGTGTTTGAGGGGTATAATAGATAGTGGCTTGGAATTACAAATCAGAAAGCCAAGTTTCATTCTAATTGGTTTTATTGTATTCACTCATGTGCAGATACACTTAGGACAGGTATGAATCCACCGCTTCTTTCCACCCTCCACCAGCCAAGAGTTAATTAGTAAAACTTGTATCAGAAACATTTTACGATAACAAAAAAAAAAAAAAATCAAAATGAACCCTGTTACACTCTAAAAATATATTATGGATTTAAGTAACCTGCTAATGATTGATAAACTGTAAAAAATCCATCACCTATAGAACTCCCTTCCAGTTTCTTGTTAATCTGCCGTCTACAATCTTCAAAAATTTGAAGTCAGTATCAATGGCCATTTTTTGCCTTCCTGAAACTTATTGTCCTTTCTCCTCACTGAAGTCTTTCATTCTCTTTCACTTCCAGTTACCACTTTGCAGCTTAGTGGCATTGCCACTCTCCTTAGGATGAAATGATTAAAAAATAATTATACCACTATTCCATTTACAATTGGGCTTACGGCCATATCACGTTGAATACACCGGTTCTCGCTCAATCAACGAAGTTAAGCAACGTTGAGCCTGGTCAGTACTTAGATGGGTAACCACTTGGGAATATCAGGTGCTGTAAGTGTTTAGTGACGGATGTGCATTGTGGTGCAGTGGATATCGGCTTGGAAAAGAAATGTGAGCCAAGTTAAAATTCCAGTTGAATACCCTGCATTCACTTAAGCACTGGTACCCTTGGGAAAGGTATTAATCCATCCCTTCCCTCCAGTTATGGATTAAATAACAAGGTAGGACTTGGGGACCCTGCCCTTAAAAACAAATCCCAATGAATCTTGATACTCGAAAAGAATAAGTATTACTAGACATAAAACTTATATAAAACAACAATAAATTGTTGAAAGAAAAAGGTATTACCAGCAATAAATAAATAAAATTTAGTTAACAATAAATGACCCGCCGAGGTTGACATGCAATAAAAACAAAACCAAGCAACCAGCCAAGCAACCATTTGGAATCCTAAATATTTTTTGCTTAATAGATTTGTAATTATTTCTATATTGCTTGTTTTTTTTAAGTTCAAATAATACTAATTTAAAATGGTAAAAATGAAATTTTGTATTTCCCTTATATTTTAACAAGATACAGAAAGAACAGTTTTTCTCAAAGTCTGAAGAAACAACTAAAATTTTTCAGACATAATGAGGAAGGAGAGCTTGGTAAAATTAACACTCATAGGGCACATTGAGGGCAAGAGAGATAAGGGAAAGCAGTGAGCCACTTAGTGATGAGCTTGTATGAATGGATGGTAGAATTAGGGCCTTAATAAAGAAAGAAAAGCTGCTAGATAGAACATTAGGGAGGGCCATGGTCATCTATGTTTTGAAGGAATTTAGCACATAGTAGAAACTTTAAATCTTCATCAATGTTTACACCATGTTTTTAAATTGGTTCTTTATATATTGTAAGATTACTAGCATAGTACCTATCAAAATTTTTTATAAATATGGGAAATTTTTATCAAAGAAGACACTGATTAATGAAGTGAAATATTTGAATTAAAGAAGAATGACAAGATCATCCTGAGGTAAATGGTCCCATTTTTTATGGGTAATATGCTAGAAATCATGTAAACTCTAAAGAACAAATAAAAAAAAATGAATTCAAAATGTTCAACAGAAAAACCCCAATGGAATAGATATAAATTGTCCCATCATTTTTTATTGGTACTATGATAGTAATCTTATAAATTCTGAAGAATCAATAAAAAAGCAGAGAACTCAAAATATGGAACCGAAAAACACTAAGGAAACAGACATAAATGCTCCCATCATTTTTTATGGGTACTATACTAGTAATCTTGTAAACTGAAGAACCAATCAAAAAAAAAAAAAATGCAGGGTATTCAAAATCCTTATTGGTTAAAAACAAAACAAAAAAAAATAAGTGCAGTAGTTAATTGAATAAAAGTTGTGAAATGAAGCAGTAAAAATGATGAAAAACTTTAGACATTTTTTTTTCTTTTTTTATGGAACAGTGATTCCAGAATTGAAGCAAAAATGTTGAATGCAAACAGTGGAACTGCATTAACGGTTGAAAGAACTATGGTGGATGCACATTGAAAAAAAAGGCATACATTGAATTCTTATACAGCATAACAGAATGTATTCATCTAAATCCAACAATAATGCTCATTTAATCTTATTTAACAGAATCAGCAGAATATATATATCATCTGCATACAGGCCTGTCCCACTGTATCTCAGCTGATCAGTGCAGCTAGATAAGCCATTTGCTTCAAACCAGGATTGAAACTCAATTGATTTGTCATCAGTCAAAAATCTCAACCAGCACTTGACAGAGAAAGGTAGATGTCAGAGTGTTATTCACAGATGTAAACAACCGACAACAGCCAAGAGTGTTTAATATATATATATATATATATATGATAGCTTAAACATTATTTTTAGTGGATACCTATAATAAAGTAGATAATCTATTTATTAATTAATTAAATGGTTTATTTACTTTCATCCACTAGCCTGAATATTTGAGAAATCTTAAGAAAAAACGTGCCCTCTAATAAAATTCAACCATCATTATATTCAACGTTCATTAGACCACCTTGGCCACAAAGAGTGTCACCAATCCCACACAGATGAATAGTTCCCATAACCACATATTTCTTCAATGGATATTGACACATTAATAAACAAATCCATTATATATATATATATATATATATATATATATTTTTTTTTTTTTCTAAACATATACTGTTAAATATAAGAGACAATGAATATCTATTATGTTTAATCATGAGCTGTTCAAAACATTGTATTTTGGCTTTAATTTCAGGTAAAAATAAAGACAAAAATTCACCAACATTTGAATATTTTTTTTTATTAAGTTGGTTCTAAGCTTTTGGCCATCTTCAGAGAGGTTATATGGACATTAACATAAAAACATCTGCCATCAAAGATGATTTTATCTTGTGTTGACATAAAACTTTGCTAAGCAATGATAACAGTTATCAAATATCAAACACATTTCATAAATTTGTAATGTGGTTCTATGACATCACACTGTGTGAGAGCTCGAAATGTTAACAGAACCACATATTTAAATTCAATGTAATGTGTTATGACCAGATTTAAACATGCTTTTATTAAGTGTGGGTTGTTCTGATTTAATGTAGATGGCCTCAAATACCTGAAGGTTCTTTTTACTGTGTGCATGAGTGAGTATTATTGTATTGTTGATTAAAATCTGTTTGATATTACCTACATGGCTAAATAAACATTCATTGTCTCTTATATTTAACAGTATATGTTTAGAAAATTGCCTGCTGCCTCGATACACTATATATGGTAAAATATATATATATATATATATCTATATATATGGTAAAAGTTTGCTTGTAACACATTTCATCTGTTAGGATTTTATCAGACTGGTTTTTCTGATGTTATGACTAAACATGTACATCAATGAGAAATGCTATTTGTTTCAACATTCTAACAGAATTATTTAAAATTATTTTTCATGAATCCATTGATTTCTTAAAATATACTCAATATTGTCTCTTGATACATAAAAATACTTATTGTTTCATATCGTACTAACAAAATGGGAACAAAAAATGTTTAAACTATTAGCATCTTTCATGCATCTGCATATGTAGCCATAACATCAACAAACCCAGTCTAATGAAGTC